>CM042666.1:7733353-8040065 GCA_023638005.1 Forsythia suspensa
TTCATGTCAACGAAATCTCCTTGTGAAATTTTCCTCGCGCCAAAAATGGAAGAACATAAGCCTCATCTCGACCATTTTCGTAGGGCAAAAATCGAGGGTAAAAATTTCACCCTTACAAAATTTATGCAAGTCTCATCTGCAGTTTTCAGTAGGGACGAAAATTAGAGAGGAAAATTTGTGGTGGAGAGTTTGAGAGGTGTTTTGTTGCTACATTAATAGAAATGAGAGAGGAGATGAAACTAGTGTGGGAGAGGAACCATCTCGTGACTAGACTAACAGAGAGTGGCATCGGTGGGGAGGATCCGCCGACATGGTGGAAGAGGGATAGAGATCGGCTCGGAAAGAAAATAAGGATTGGATTTTGTACTCACAAGAGTTTCACAAAGACCGATGCTGGTGAATGATTTGTGCTAAGAGATTGAGAGAGAATAAATTACCACACTATATTGATCTCATTGTGAATTGTATTTATAAATTACAAAGAGTGTTTAACTTAGCCTAAACTAGTTCGATAAAACAAGCGTATGATAGGATCTATACAATCTTGTATTATCTAAGATATGTGTTAGCACATTGTGATGGTTTCTCCGACTCTATCTCTTTATTTCTAACACCTTCTCCCAACGAGTTTCATACCCGAACCCGACTCGCAACCAACTATACCTCAAGGCTACCAGGCCACGAAGTCGTACACCACAAATAGACGAGTTGCAATTATCATACAAACAATTCTCAAGATTTGATATTTAATTCATGTTATAGAGTGTCAATTTTCAAAATAATAAAATAAAATAAACTTTTTATATTAGATTCCTACACTAAATCACATTTAACTATTAAAAGCATTTGATAAAGCAAAAGTTTTACATGTTGAATAACATAAATTCATAATTATATTGATAACGAGTATTAAAAGATGATATCATGCATATCTAGAAAAATGTCAATACGAGATGATTTACCGACTCATTTTTAGATTTGTCTGTGGCATACTTATCCGGTAGGCAATCTGCAAGTGCTCAACAATTTGGTAAAAAGTGAATCGAATTATCAAATACCTATTTTTTGAAAAACGGTGTCTTATGCACATAAGTGACAACAGAAATGTCATATGTTGTCTTCACAATTTGTGTATAAAGCAATATCACCTAAAACTGCAACAAACAAGGACACATCCTCACATAACTATTTCTTCTAACTATAAATAATTAAAGTTTTATAATATTACTGAATAAATCAGAATAGTTTATGTATAGTACCTTTAAGCCTTCTTCAAAGCTCGGGCCATGAAAATGATTAGAGGATGTCATATTACCTTTATCAAAGCTCGGCTTAAAAACCAATGGCAATTCAAGTCTAGAAGTAGCAAAAAATTTAAAACGCTATTAATCCAAACAACTTTTTCTCCAATTTAAGTTTAATATCTTCTATTTAATTTCTCCATTTTTCTCTTTAATAAAGGGTCCATAGTGCCCACCCATGTTAAATAATTTTTCTTAATATATTCAAAGAATTAACTCATTTACTTTTGAATACTAATGTAACTTTTTTGTTGATAGGTTGAGAACTTAAGATCAAAATTGATTAGAGAAATTTGGATCAATGTCTCATATTTGAATTTTTTTTAAGAATAGTAAAGTGGACTAATGGTTCCCGGATGGGAGAGGGGGTAGACAAATCCAAAAATATACCTTTTTCTCAATCTTTAAGATATATGTTGAATTTTTTTTTGATTTAGTAGAAATAAATTTACATAAAAAATGGTAGAATTAAAAAAAATATATAATATACATGTCAACTATGACATGTATATCTACCGTTGTCTCACACCAAAATTAGTATTTATTAACTTTATAAATTTCATACCGTTCTCTCATACTAAAATACAGTCATGAAGTCATCATCAATTTCATAAGATTTAATATCAAGGGTTCGTCAATCATCAAAGCTTAAATCACCAAAAAGTATTAATTGGGTTCAAATTACTGTCGGTATTACCACAATATAAAACCTATCTCGATTGCAATTGTACTTCTATGAATGTAAATAAAATATCAACATTATTCATTATAACGTCAAACAATACAATGAATCATGTTATCAAGAATCGTATTGTTCTATCTTTATTGCAATTACTACTTTAACATTTTACCTATTAATAATTAAAAAATAAAAATTAGAAAAATATTAAAAATTAACAAAATTATTTCAAAACCGCAACGCATGTGTTTCTAACTAGTTGATTAAAATGTACTTGTAACATTTATATTTATTGATTTTCTCTCAACTTTGTTATAGAGATGTCCCGAGGCTTGCCAGAACTACAATGTGTCATGCACAGACACACACACACAGACACTCTAGTTAAGAAAAAAAAGATCATGTCATATTTTATATGATCATTTGCATTTGTTATTTTGATGGTTCTAGTTTGGGGTGGTCTTTTTGTTCGACGAAATCATCTTTTTAGAAGAAAGACATTATTTTTATCGAACTATGAACAAAAACTGAATGTTGTTTGTGTTGAAAGCAGATGTCTGGGGTTGCTTTACGGGGCTACGTGCTAAAATCCCAACCTCGTAACACGACGGACTTTCACCCACATGGCCAAACCGGTTGAATTGTGATCACATTTTTGTTCGCAGGTGAATTTGTGCTGAAGAATTCTCAGACAAATTCTAGTTGTTCATATGACTGTTTCCCATTATTGGCATTACAGGTTAAAACATGCCATTAATACTGTCCAAGGCTGCTGAATTGTAATGCATTAGATTTTATACATTTTGTGTGGCCAATTTTCTTCTGCACCAAATTACCAAATGCAGAAGATGACAAAAATGCCCCCATGTTCTTTGTTGTGTTTGGCAGACGCCAAGTTAATGTGGGACAGAACAACATCAATAGCAAGACATTAGTTGTCGACACATTCGAACCCTGTCTATTTATATTGATTCAAAAGATGAAAAGGGCATTTTAGTAAATTTACTATAAAATCCTTAAGGCCTGTTTAATTTGTAGATAAAATTATTTTTCTAGATAAAAGTTATCTGAATAATAATTATTCAGATATCAAGTTTAACATTATTCAGCTAGGTATAAGAATGGTAAAAGTTATTATTAAAAAGTCCCATTTTCATAAAAAAAAGGCAATCTACATTTATTTTTAATTAAATAGAAAAAAAAAGTAAAAGAGGAAAAAAATGAGTGAGAGTGGCGAAGGGGCGATGGCGGGGGCGTGTGATGGCTATCTTAGGATATGAATATCCAAAAATAGATTTGTTCAATGTTATAAAGGGTACGATTTTTTTAATATAAAAAAAAAATTGAGTGAATACATATCCGGATAAAAAAATTTGTCCTCCACTTTCTGATGATAAAACTTTTCTTCATTTTCTGCTTAAAATATTATCGAGATAAAGGGTATGCTAATATTAATTTCACCCAAACAAAATAAGACATTTTATTCAATGACTTTAATCATTGACCATATACCAAATGGATTGTAATTGTCAACCACATCACTTGCCAGTAATCTTACCCATATTGTCCCTCAAATAGTGTTCATGTGTGCTAGACGTGACTTTTTAACAGTACAATGAATTTGAAAGGTTTTACATAGAATGTGAAGCAATAAGTAGAAAGGTCCCTCTAGTCCTCCTGTTTTAGGATCCTATCTAACTAAGCTATGTGTTAAATGAAAAACAAAATCTTATGACTAAGGGCTAGAAGTGAATGTCATTCAGCCAAGTTGCTTAAGATCTCTCATTGATTCTCCGTGTCCCATGTTACTCGGTTAGAGCATAAGCTATTGATACTTGCGGCTATTGCGGCTATTTATATTCTTTTTCTATTTATTGTCTTTGCAGCCAACCCCGGCCACATCCCTAGTTTCTAACTTTTCCCACATCTGGTTTTACAATTTCTCCAGTTGTGTCTTCTTATTTCTTTATGTGGTTTAGAACTTCCTGCTGAATTTTAAAGCTTTTCTGGTTCCCAAGTCAGGTCATTTTCTCTTCCATTTTGTATGCTTATTAAGATAATCTAAGTATAAAATATCAATGGCTATGGTCAGCACAAGTATTTCTCTTAACTTGCCTTCTGAAAACAGAAACAATTTCCGGGATGTTTCCTTTTCCTCTTACTTGAATGCAGATGAAGAAGCCTTTGTACTTAAGCTGGCAGAGGAAAACCGGAGTCGACTCGGTTCGTCCATGTCCATTACCAATGAGCATGTTAACCATGGAAGAAACGACACAGAAGATAGAGAAATTGATGTCTTTGGTGCTGAGAAATATTTCAATGAAAGAACAAATGATAGTCCGAAAATCGCCAACAAGGATATCTCAAATCACCAGCAGAAGAGGGATTACCTCCTTGACATAATTCCAACGAAAGAAAAACAAACGCCAAGTATTCGATCTGAAACAAGTTGGAACAGCCGGAGTGCGTTACTGCATCGTAGTTCAAGAAATCAGAAGCCTCGAAGGACGATCAAGGTTCATGGAAAGAGCTTCCTTACAAGAATTGGTTGTAACTGCTCTTGTAATGACAAGAATTCTGTCGAAGTTCATGATTATATGAGTGACAACTATTCCAACAAGAATATAAACACTGGATTTGTTACTTGCAAAGAGAAACGAGCAATCGAAACTTACGATATAAATGTTGATAATTCCCAATCAAGTTCATGGTTCAAGAAGGATTGGCACTGCAAGGGATTTGATGAACTGGTAGTTGGATTGAAGACTGATGATCATTTCAGCTTCCCAGTTTTTAACTCCGAGACTCGAAATCAGCCAGTTAAGATGAAACTGCAAGAGGAAGAGGATAAAACCAATAGAGAAACACTGGAAGTTTTTGCCTTCCCACTACTGGAAAGTGGGAAGAATTCCTTGTTGAATTGGGATGCAATCACTCCAAGAATGAAAGAGACTGAAATTTCAGCAAGTTCCAACTATGATACTGACAGTGATTCAAGTTCAGACTTATTTGAAATAGAGAACCTGTCACACAATGCCAATTACCCCTTTATTACCAGGCAAGAATCAGATGGCATGTCCAGCTGCATCACACCCACAACTTGTTATGCACCAAGTGAAGCTAGTATAGAGTGGAGCATTGTCACGGCCAGCGTGTTGGATTGTGTGGAGCCCAATTATGCTCTACACTTGTCCCCTCAACCGCAGATCGACCTATGCAGTAAGTGGATGTACAACTATAATTCTGTGTGTTTTTATTGCTACCATTAGTAGGGATTAGCTTTTAATCTGTAACACTACACAGCTGACTTTTCGGTGCTGTCAGATTCGGAAGAGCAAAGAACCAACACGGCCACACCATATGAACCCCGGAAAACATCCCTCAATGCGAAAAACACACGGGGGAAAGATATGACGAAGCGGCGTCCAAGCATTCTTTTGAGTTGCAAGAATCACAAGGCTGTCGAAGTTGCAGGAGACGCATACACAACAAATGACAAGGCATTTTCCAGTGCAAGAATACATCAGAGGTCGGAATCCTTCACATCGACGACAAGATTTCAAGCAGAGAATAAAATGGAAACATTTGATCATATAAGAAACAGGCAACATTCATTTGATGCACGCTTCCTGTCTAGATCAAACTCTGGACTTGCTGCACATCTTTTGCATATTCAGTAAATAGAATTCCATTAAAATGAACTCAAATGTCAGTTTTGACATTTTACCAAGTAATTGTTTGTGTAACTCCGTCAGAATTAAAACAAATGCAAAACAAAATTTGGCTCCCTTTTAAAAGGATTCGAGGTTATGTGTGTTAGGGACATTGCAAATGCAGGTTAAGCATCTTTTTTCTTGTTTATTTTCTGGGGACTATTGAAGGAGCCTTTGTTCCTACTTGTATTAATTATTGAACCTATTTAAGCAAGGAATGTAGTCTAGGTGACATGCTCCCCCCATGAAAATCACGACCATGCGCTTAGGTTAGGGACTTAGGGTCTTTGCCGGAGTTCCCATTGGCCCAATTTTTTTTTAAAAAATATAATGTTTTATATGGATTTTTTATTTTCTAAATATATTAGTTCAGTTTAAAATTTATTAGCCTCCATCTAAATTCACCCTGGAGGTGAGTTGAGGTAGAAATGTAAAGCAGGTCGAGATTCGACCTGGTCAGACTCACTTAGGCAGAGATTAGGCACGGGTTCCTATATTAGACAAATCTAAACAAAACTTTCATTTTGAGGCACCAAAGTTTAACCTTTGTGCAATATCCAATTTCTCTAGCATAATTTGGTAAGTTAGACAAAATTATGTTATGTATCTCTTGATAGAATGTAACTGCCTTGAGCTACCGACACATCACTATAGAAACTCGGACATCATGCCAAGAACAATCTATCCCACGCAATTACAAGAATTTGACGAATCCACTAGAAAGTTGTAATCCATACAAAATGTCACTGAACTTGTTATCCTCTATTCACCATCGGGAACAACAATCCTCAATGATAACCTAGGGTCTTAATAGGAATAGTAATGGGACTGGTCGGGGCTGGGGCGACCGCCCCCACCCCCGCCCTGCGGGGGATTTTTCACCCCTATACCCGCCGCATTCCCCCGCTTAAAGCGGGGCGTGGCGGGTCGGGGTCGAGCACTTTCTTGCCTGCCATTTACCCCGTTTAAATATTTGTTTTGTTTGTTTGTGTTTGTAAACGTGATTTGGGCAATATATGAAATCATGAATTATGAAATGGGGAATTAATGTTAATTCTAAATGGTATGGTTAGAATTTAAAAAACAAATTGTATATAATATGTTTATTAAACAAAATGAAAAAAATACAAATCAATAGGTCTTGGTGTAGTGGTTAGGAATTGTAAATTAATGTTTACAACTTGGGTTCGTCTCTTTCAACACCCATTTCATCAAAATATTTTTTATAATTTAAAAAAAAAAAATTCAGGGCACGTCCGGGGCGGAGTAGCTCCGCTCGAAACCCGCCCTGACCTCGACTCAGGGCAATTATCCCCGTCCCGAATACCCAATTATCCGGGGTGGAAAAATTTTAAACGGGGCGGAGGGAAGGGCAAATTGCCATCTCTAGGTCTTAATCTCGTATCCACTTATGTTGTCTACGTTGAGATAGCATTACATGATTGGTAAAAATAATGAGTGTGAGATCATGAACTGTCAATAATGTGATGCCACCCCAGTGTGAACATTATAAGTGAGTAATATAAGTAGGTAGGAAATTAAGACCATAATAAACTAACATCAAGAATTTCATGGATCCAATGCTCTTACGAGAGCAAAGACACAAAATCATTATAAAAACGGAATATCTGCGCTATATTCAATTCAATTCGTTATGACTCAAAAAATGTGACATTACTAGAAAATACCTATATATATTCATTAATAATGTGTAATAGTATAAAAACAGAGTCTAAAAATTCAGAATTAGTTATTTCATTTCCTTAATTGGCACGGTCTCGGATTCACCCCAAAAAAATAAAGGTCTGCTTGGCGCCAAAAATCAAATTCTTGCTCAATTTTCATGGCGCGAGAGGGAAAAATCCCCAAAATCGGAGGCAAAATTCTACTTCCCGCCATTGATTCTCTTCTCGAAATAATAACCCATATTCATTTCAATTCACCATTTCAACTCCATTACGGAAAAAAAAGGAAAAATCTCAAACTATAGAAAATGGACATGTCAGAAATAGCCAAGAAATTTGGTCTCTCTGAGTCCAAACAACTCATCCGTAAAGCCTCCGAGCTCCGCCGCCTCGCCGACATCCAATTTAATTCCTCCATCATCGGCGTCGTAAGTCTTAAGTTTCGTTTTTTTTTTCCCCATTTTTAAGATAACCCATTATTCGTTTTTTTCCCCCATTACATAAGTTGTTATATATTCATTGATTTGCAGGGGGAGATTTGTAAGGCTATAATTTGCTTAGAGATTGCTGCTTCTAGGTAGTTCTAATTATTTACACACGGATAATTTATTTAATATTTCTTTTGTTTTTTGTTGATTTTATTATCTGATGATTTATAATAATTGATTTTTTAGGATGGAAATTATATTTGATCGTCAGACTGCAATAAAATTGAGTGGCATGTCTGAGAAGGCTTATAGCAGATCCTTTAATTCAATGCAGAATGGCATTGGTGTCAAGTCAGTATCAATTTCTTCACTAAATTTTTTATTTTTTATTTTTCATTCGCGATCTTTTTGTGTATTGATGGAATGGGATATATAAAAATGTATTTTAATTCTATGGATAACTTATTTAGGAACAAGCTCGATGTCAGAGAACTGGCTATTCAATTTGGATGCATAAGGCTCATTCCTTTTGTCCTCAAAGGCTTATCTTTGTAAGTATTGAACGTTATATTCTTCCTTTTGTGCAAAATCAGATACTGTTTTTTATCCACTGTTGTAAAAAGCTCGCCTACGCAGCGTTTATGCTCAGCCTCCACGTTTAGCCACGCCTCGCCTTGCCCTTGCTTCGCCTACCTCGCCTAAGCTTGAAGCTTGGCTTCTACGCCTAGCCACATTTTACGTTTTTTAGAACACTGTTTTTATCTTAGTTAGGAGATGTTTGTTAAAATGGTTGAAAGAAATAATGGTGCAGTTCTGAACTCCTGTGTAATCTAGTTTTATGCACAATGATCATTGCATGGGAAGGAAAATGAAAAAGAGCTCATCTAATAATACATTTAGTGTATTTTTTCTGTAAACTGATTTGGGATTGTTGGTTTTTAGGTATAAGGATCGATTTCTTACTTCATTGCCATCTTCTCGTCGGGCAAGTACTGACTTCACTCGTCCTGTCTTTACTGCCGTTGCATTCTACCTTTGTGCAAAACGACACAAGGTACGGATCATTTTCCTCAAAGCACATGATGTGCGTATCAATGTCCACATTGTAGATTGTGTGTTGGTGTTATTCATTCACCATTTGCAAATTTTGCAGCTCAAGGCAGACAAAATTAAGTTGATTGAACTAGCTGGATCATCAGAATCTGAATTTTCTACTGTGAGATCACAATCTTCTTGTTTGCATACTAGTTGTTTTAACTGGGAAAAATTACTTTCTTCTGTTTAACTTGGCATATTATGAATGCTCATTTGACGACACAATTTCAGGTATCTACCTCAATGAAGGACCTATGCTTTGATGTCTTTGGGACAACAAAGGAAAAGAAGGATCCTAAAGAAGTTAAAGGAAATCGAGGTAGACTCATTTTTCTTGTGCTGCAGATGTCCATAAACCTCATGACATTTACCCCTGAAGGCTATAATACATAATCTCAATGGCCTTTAGTCCCCAAAGGATTCAAATCACATAACATACATGGACTCACCCCCAAATGTTACAAATTCCATAACCTCCATGAGTTATAATTTTGTAATCTATTTTATTCCATTTACTATATATTAATCTTGTAACTCATGGTTACTTGAAATTATGAGTGTATTCTATATATATAGTGGTTGTAATGAGCTATGGATTGTTCAAGTGAAAGGCAAAATCATTTTCCAATTGTCTTATTCTTTATTATTATTATTTTTTAATACAAGGCAAATGTAAGAGAAGCTAAATAAAAACCCAAGACAATTGGAAAAGGAATTTTCTTTTCACTTGAATATTGCAACTTACAAGCTCTATCTATATGATAACAATCATAAATTCAAATAACCACAAGTTACAAGATTAATGATATAGTAAATGGGAGAAAATGAAATACAAAATTGTAACTAATGGAGGTTATGAGAATAGTAACATTTTGGGAGTAAAGTTGACGGAGTTACGTGATTTGAAACCATTTGGGGAGTAATCCATCGTTGTTATGGAGTTTATAACCTTATGTGTATATGTCATTGGGTTAATGACATCTGCAACAGAAACAATCTTCCACTATAATTGTTATGCAACATGGTTATCAGGTTTTCATCACATTGAGTAGCGGTTTACTATACATGTATGCGTTATTAGATGTGCAATATGACTACTTTTTAAAACCTTGAGCTCTCCATAAAATTGATCCATTCCTTCTATTTAATTATTCTTCTCATCTTTTACATGCAGAGCTTCTAAATGCATTACCTGAAAAACGGAGGTTTGAGGATGGTGGCCGTTCATCTGATGACGGAGAAGAGGTAATCATTAACTTCGTGTCTTAACTATTACGATCTCAATTGCTATCATGTTTTGATTGTCTCTAGTTGTAAATCATTGCAGAGAGGTGTACATGAGATGAAGTTACTGTCTGTGCTATCACAATTGAGTCAATGTCCTGTAAAGGAAATCTTAAACGTATAGTCAGTACATATATGGAACATTATGTTAAAAATCTAAAGTAAACAGAGTCTGAAGATATTTTGCTTCCTTTTATCATGTTCAACAAATATTTGTAAATGAATAGTTGTGTCTTATTCTGCTCTTCTAATAGTCTCATACCCACAACGTCATTGCTTAGACTGCTTAATTGATCATCGAATTTTGAGTATGGAATTATACTTTTCAGATTGTTGCTGAGATAATCGCATGACATCTTAGCTCATATTGTGTTTATCTTCCTAGTATGTCAATTTCAGGCCATAAGTTAATCTTAGCAACGTGCAATCTTACGCATGTTGCAGTGTGATTTTCTTCCTTGTGCATTTGAATTTGTATCATTATAGTTTCTCATCTTGTGTCCTAACTGTACTTTGGTTGCACTGAAATTTCTTGCAGCCTTCAGCATACAAGAAGCGCAAACAGATGGATACTCGTGCCTACGACGAGTGGAAATCTGCTGTTCTCCAATCTAATAACACTGGCAAGGCAAAAGGTAGTGATGCTTACCCCTTCGAATGAATTTAATCTCAGTAGCTACTTTATTTTGCACAAACTGATAATTTCGAGCTTGAATCCTCCAGCTCCTGCAAAACGAAGCAGGCAATCTGGTCTTAACTTTGTGAAAAAAGTTCCTGAAACCAGTGTGGAAGCTACATAAGAAAATACTCTCTTTGGTTAGACAAAAAATTTGGCTCTAGGGAGGAAGATTCAATGGGAATTTTGTTTTATCCTCCGCATAAACAAATTAATTGTTAACTTATTACATTATTTATCTTCTGGCTTTGGCTTAAGAAATATGATCAGAAAGTGCTTATCCAGCTTACAAGTTGTTCAATTTGAATGAGGAATGCTGTAAATATTGGAAATCTTTTGTACATGGTTTATGCTTCAATAATCTTTTATACAAAATGCTATTATAGAATTAGATAAATTAAAATCTTTCTTTACAAAATGTTAATTTATTTTTATGTCATTGTTATTTTTAAGTCAATGCATCCATTTTAACTGATAAAATGATTGTATTTTTTATCATAAAGTTGGATCTCACTTGTGATTTAGTTATTTTAGATCTCGTCTGATTATGTTTAGGCTAATTTTAAAAAATAAAATAATTTACAAATTAATAAATATCTTTAAAAGAATTGATTGACATGCTCTAAAAATTTCTTAATTCCTAAGGAACATGATGATGTAATATTGATGCAGGTGCAGGTCCAGGTCCAGGCCCGGACTGGTGAAGTCCATTAACGACCAAAAGCAAATAATCATTTACAGTCAACGTCCACGACTGCGTCAAAATTAAGCCGCTCGATTTTGACCCCTAACTAGATGCCTCGCTGCCACGTCATCTTCCGCATATAATAGGGTTAAATATCCCATCTGTCCCTGAAATATCACCCATGTTTCAATTATGCCCCCTAACTTTTAATTGTTTCTAGTATGACATTAAATTTCCAAATCTGATTCCCATATGTTCATTTGACACAACGTTCCACTAATCTGTATGTAAGAGTGTGGCAAACAGAGGTCGGATGTCTCAATTGGATTAGTTAGTTGTGCTTGCTTTTTTTGTTAGTTCGTTTGTTTAAGATTGTTAAAAATTATATAATACTAAAAAGTATGAAAATTTAGAATGAATTTTTTAACAGAAAAAAATTATAGATTGTTGAATACTTTTTTTAACGAAAAAATAATTGCTTTTTTGTTAACATCCACCCTCTATTTGCCACGTCAATATAGGGGTTGTGGGACTTTAAGTCGTATTAATGGTAGGATGGATGGGAATTAGATTTGGAAGTTCAATAATAAATTAAGCATAATTTATAGTTTTGGGTCGTGTTAGAAACATGGGTGGAAGTTGAGGGATAAATGGGATATTTAACCCACTAAAGTATGGATGGAACCCCAACTTTGGATGAACTCAATTAACTTTCTTTTGCAAAGTATTTCAGAAATTTCTATGAAATTGCTCAAAAAGTTGATTTTAGTTATTTTTTATAAAATTAAATTATATTCTAATAATATGTTTAGTAAAAAAAATTTGTAAATTATAAACTGTAAATGATACAAAATATATAAATAAAAATTAGATAAAAATTGTGAATTCTACTATAATATTTGATATAGTCTTGATCTCTTACTTATTTACTATGTTCTAAAAAGCGTAAAACGTAGTTAGGCGTGGATGTCGAGTTTCAAGTTTTTCGAGCTTAGGCAAAGCCTAGACGAGAGCAAGATAAGAAAAATGCGATGGCGAAGTGTGAGAGCGTGGTTGGGTGTAGATCTTTGAGTTTGACGGAACTGCTTGTAAACTTTAAAGCTAAAGCGGGTTTTTAGAACGCATGTCTCTTATAATAATACGCGTTAAAGTGGCATGGTTGGTAGTTTATCGCCCCATACTCATAATTTCTATCTATTATATTTAACCACTTCATCAATAAACATTATGTCTCTACCCATCGTGGATTAGAGATAACGCTCCATGATATACTTACAAATATTTATAATCATTGACAAATAATACTAAACAGCTCAATTATTAAGCAGCATCTTTCTGCATTTACGGACCGGGCCGAACCGCTTAAAAATAAAATTATTAGTACTGAACAATAATATCCTATATAACAACTTTCATTATTTCTCAACAGACCAAAACACCATCCCAGATCAGTAATCATTTTGAATTGGGTATTTTTTATTTCCTGTTATTTCGGATTCCAATTTCATTCCCTTCACAAACACAAACCCATAAATCAAAATCGAGATTTTTGTATTTTCCCAGAAAAGAATTAATACTAAATATGCAGATAATTAAAGGGGGTTTAGAGATTTCAGATGAAATGTTGGGAACATTTGCTCCACTAGTTGTTTACTGGGTATACTCAGGTATATATTTAATGCTTGGTTCTTTGGAGAATTACAGGCTGCATAGTAAGAAAGATGAAGATGAGAAGAATTTGGTGTCCAAAAAGGATGTAGTCAAAGGAGTCCTCCTTCAACAGGCGGTTCAGGCTGCTGTTGCCACCATCCTCTTCGCCGTAAGTCTTTTTTTCGATGTCGGAAATGTCGAAATACATGTGGTTCTGTGGGTATGAATATTTATATGTGTCTGTATGTATCGTGTAATTGTATGAGGACTTGTGTTGTGCCATTTATGGTAAGAAATTTCCTCCTGAATAGTAAAAGTTTAGTAAATGTTGTGAAGGTGATCCGGGGTTTAATTTTTGTCATATAATTGTGTTCTTGTTGCAGAATTTTGATTGTATGTAGTTAATGATTAATTCAGAGGAAATGTTTTTCTTTTTGGGGAAAAATATAACTATGTTCCATTTTTATGGTGTGATCAAGAAGTGTCTGTCGTACAGGGGTGGCCTAGTTGATTGTATTCTATAGTTTATAGTGAACATTCATACCATTAAACGCAGCACTTGTGTATTATGACACGGTTTTGAAAATTTATTGCCCCCTTCAAAGGAATGAATAGAGTGGCAGAAAAGGATTCGTGTCATCAGTTCAAGTTCATTAGAAATAAGGCTAGTATGTGTTGTTCTTGTTAGTTTTCTTTGTGTTAGTCGTGTTTGGTTCTTCGGAGGTGCTTATTTTATGACCTATAGAGTATACCGTAAGAGGTGATTATTTTCTGTTTACATGTATAGAATATGGAGCTTGGAGTTGGCATTTCCGAATAGTTTGGTTTATCGTCGGATGTTATGCGTGTTTTTAATATTTTAAAGACAGGCCCTTGAAAGTTTGTTATCACACATATTTGGAGTTTCTTAATTCTTGATTTAAAAGTCAGATTATCATGGATGTTTTTGGGCTGCTAATCCTATATGCCGAATTAATAGGAAATGAAATAATTTCTAAAGACATTTAGGTAGATGACTTATGACTAAATTTACAGTTTACAATATGTAAATGCACTTATGAGTTATGAACAAGAAAGATAACTCTTTAGATGTTCTTTATTGTTGATTAACTGCATAAGCTGAAGTTTTCATTTCCTCTTAATTGACATGTAGTCATGTAGAGTATTTCTGGAAAATACCTGTAAATGTCATGTTGTATTAAATGATTGAAGAAATTTTCCGGAAACTACATTTGGGTTTAAAACGAATTTGAGTAAAGGAAATCAACAAGATATTGTGCAAAGATGTGATTGCACCAGGTAATGAAGATGACAATGTTCTGTAGTTGCATTGATTCCATTCTTGTTATGTGGACATGTACTAGGATGTACTCAAACTGTTCATAAGCACAGAACGATTTCTTTCCTATTTTTTGGCAGTATAAAAGCAGGCAATGTTGCACAACATGGATTGTATAATAATTGTTTGTCTTAAAATTGGATCTTTGATATCTCCATAAAACTGCGTTTAATTGTGATATAAACCTTGACCTAGGATCTAAGGAGCAATTGTCGCTTACTTTTAAGCAAAACTTGCATGGAAGAAATTGACCGTGTTTTATTTTATTGTTCCGGTGTGTTCTATATTTTGTTTAACTTTATGACATAAATGATATTTATTGCTCTCTAAGTCTTCTATCCAAGTGGGACAATATACATTGATGAAGTGATTTTATCATTTACAAGAAAATAAGGAAGTAAAGATACTTGTCAAAATGGATCGATATACGAATTATACATTTTTTGGAGTATCTTTAGTCTTTATTTGTTATTTCAGCGATTGAAAAGGTTTTAATTAATGATCAGGAGAAACATATGGAGTTAGTTATGTTTAGGTTCATATTTAGACGCAACTTTTTAATACTTCTGGGAGTTGGTGCAATATTTTTCCAACATTTGACTTTTCAGGATGTCTTCATCCTGATACTGTTATATGAAACCTGATAACTCGGTTTAAACATTTTTCTTCCAAATATTCAAATTACTACAGTTATAATCAAACCTCAAAACTCGGTTTTAAACATTTTATCTTTTTCTCCCGAATTTTCATGTTGATACTGTTATATTAAATCTGAAATCGGTTTAAACATTTTACCTTTTCTTTCGAATTTTCATGTTGATAGTTATATGAAATCTGAAAACTCAGTTTAAACATTTTATATTTTCTTCTAAGTTTACGGGCTGACTTATGCCGTAAAAATTACTCTACTGGCCATGTAGGTTACAGGAAATGACAGTGAAGCTGCACTAGCTCAACCAGCTTCCCTTATTGTTCTCGTTAGACAAATTATCGTTGCAATGTTGATTTTAGACACATGGCAATATTTCATGCACAGATACATGCATGTAAACAAATTTCTGTACCGACATATCCATTCTCGACACCACAGGCTAGTTGTACCTTATGCTTTTGGAGCCTTGTACAACCACCCGTTGGAGGGGCTACTCCTTGACACGGTCGGTGGAGCTTTATCTTTCCTCTTCTCAGGCATGTCTCCTCGAGCTTCTATCTTCTTTTTCTCCTTTGCTACCATCAAAACAGTCGATGATCACTGCGGGCTGTGGCTACCCGGGAACCTTTTCCACATTTTCTTTCGAAACAACTCTGCATATCATGACATTCACCATCAACTCTATGGGAACAAGTATAACTATTCACAGCCATTCTTTGTGACATGGGATAGAATTCTTGGTACTTACATGCCGTATTCACTTGAGAAGAGAACAGGTGGAGGTTTTGAAGCAAAGCCTACTAAAGATTGCAAGGATAACTGATTAAAATGATCTTCATTGTCTGTAATAAATTGTGTACTGCTATAGTTTTTTATTTTGCCTGATATACCTGAGAAATGTGTATATTGATCCCTATCTTTACCTGTATGATATATTGTTGTATAATTAGTTATTTTTCCATAAAGTGTCTTGAGACAAATTATAATTGTGTGGAAGACTTTTCACGGAGGCATTTGTAAAGCATCTATTTCTTTGAGCAGTTTGACAACCTGTTTGAGCCGTTATCGGGTTTAATCGTGCAATCAAGAATCGAGCTGATATGAATCTCTATAGAAGATGTAGAAGTCGATTTACCTGCATATCGTTAGCTCTTCAATCAAGAATCGAGCTGATATGAATCTCTATAGAAGATGTAGAAGTCGATTTACCTGCATATTGTTTGCTCTTTCATAAAGAACTTGTATGAATCTCTATAGAAGGTGTAGAAGTCGATAGGTTTAGTTCAGTTATTGCAAAAATTGAGCTGAACTAGACTATACCAACTCCATGCTCGAGTACTGACGTGGTGGTTGTATTTAAAATCATAATTAAGAAGCATTACTCAAAACAATTGTTGTCTTTGCGTTTTGGTTTTAAGTTTTGAATTCATTTTCTGTTTTCTGTTTTGAGTCTATTTAAAGATTATTGAAGGTTGTCATTCTAAAAACTATTTTTGAAAATAAAAAACTGGAAAACACGTTTTGTTTGTAATTTTGAGAAATTGTTTTATATTATTTTATTCAATAATATATATATTTTAAAGTTAGTGAATCTTAAAATATATATTTTTTATAAAAATAAAATACAAACAAATAATAAATTAACAAAATAAAAAATAAAAAAATAAAAATTAATGACGTGGACTAAGGATTTTAATCAATTTTTATTTAAATTAATTTTTTAAATTTTTTAATTTAAATAACCAATAAGGGCTTGAATTTTTTTTACAATTTTTACTTTTTAACAATTTTATTTTTTTTAGAATTTAGAATTTTATTTTTAAGAATTTTTATTTTTTATAATTTTATATTTTTAGAATATTTGTTTAAATAAATTGTCTTAATTTTTTTACAATTTTTGTTTTTTTAGAATTCCTGTTTATATAAATTTTGTTTTTCTTGTTTTGAGCAATGATCAGAAAATCGGATCGATTATCGTCCCAAAAAAAGCAACGGGTCAAGAGTCAAAAGGTCGAACAGGGTTGCACCGAAGTCAAACCGTTTTCAATTAAAAAACTAATCCAAAACTCTCACAAAATTTCTAAAAATAAATTATTTTTAAATAAATCAACATTTGTAGACAAAATTACTCACAAAACTTAACTTTAAATAAAATTTTTATACATTTTAATTAAATAATAATAAAAAAATCCAATTTTTGCTTAAACCGGACCGGTTCAACCGGTAAAAAATCCGATTTTCAGTCCGATTTTTGGATACACGGTTAAAGTAGAAAACCAGACCGATTTTGCGACCGGTTCCCGGTTTTTTCGGTTGAACCGGCCGGGCCGGTCCGATCCGATCCGATCCGGTTTTCAAACATTGGTTTTGAGTTGTGTTATAAATTTAATCTTGTTTTCGAAAATGAATTTTAAAAACAGTATAATAAACAAATTTTGAGTGTTACAAAACTCAAAACTAAAAAAAGCTTGAAAACAACAAAGTTTATTATTTTGATGAGAATAAATTTAACTTCAAGAAATGATATGAATTGCAGTTAACATTCAGATAAATCTCTTTGGATGATAATCTTTGTGGCTTCTATATATTCTACACGACCTCACAAAAGTTTAAGCAGTCAAAAGAAAAAAACCTGTAATAGACGTTGACCAAGAACATAATAATCATATTTGCGGAATTTCGATTCAAGGGGAGAATGTAAAAACACATTCCAATAAGCAAATGATACCTGGCCTGGTTTGTGTGTGGAAATCAACCTGTTGTTCAGTGCAAAGAAATAGATGGAAATTCAACTGAAGAAAATAAAGCTTTGGAGAAATAAAAACCACGGTCTAGAATGGTTGATCAGGTACACTTTCACTGTAAAAACTAAACTGCAAACAAGTGTTCCCTTAAATTATTTCATCAGGCAAGATAACGATACAATCGTCTATCTGCATTATCCCGCTCCAAGAAATCTCGCTCGATAAGAGACTCGATCCGTTTCTTGATTTCTCCAGGGTTGGCAAGAAAACGAGATTGCAATTGCTTCGTAACCTCAGCAATGATATTGTTATGATCCAACACCCTCCGAGATTTCATAATTCTTACTATTGCAGCCTCGATCTGGGGCTTCCTGTCCTCCTCCACCCTCTGCCTCGTCTCTTGCTTTTCAGGCTCGGATTCTTTTTGTGCAACTACAGTTCCTATCTTCACCTTACGTAGTTTGCTAGTGAATTTGTCGTTGACAGAAAATGCATCATCTTCTCCAATATCTTTGCTCATGGGTTCTTTCCGAAGGACATTTTTCCCTTTAACACAGGCTAAGGACTGAAGACACCTTTTCAAATCAGAAGAAGGAATCTCAGTGGCCTGCTCAATCTCCTTATAGCTAAGAGAATCAGCATTGTTAAACAGCATTAGGACACACATTTGATGTGTTGAAACATTCAACTCATACTTCTGGCCGTTCCCAAACGTTGCTCTCAAGTCGGCCGTGCCCATATTTGTTTGCCAGGACAATCTTCGACCCGTGTGGGTCCCAAGGTAATATGATCGAAACTTCTCACACAGAGCCGACATTTCGGCTGGAAGGTTGCAAGTGACGCTGGGTTGAGTGGGCCAAGACCCTGTTGTCAGAACCTGAACGACCAGTGTAGGGCCATTTCCAAGCTCGGGACCATGGACTGCATTAAACCCTTGCATTGTGTCCTGAGATGTCTTCATGTCTGTAAACATGCCCTCTAATTTGGAAGTGAACTGATACCCGCATTCAGTCTTCAGTTTAACAATCAGACTTCTCTCGGCATCATCAGGCACCGTTTTTCCAGACAGGAGTCGCTTGGCCAAATGTTGTTTATAGTATTTCTCAAAAACATCTTTCTCCTGCAGGTAACGGAACAACATCATCACCTTGTCAAGAATAAGCTCAATGTCCTCCTCTTTGACTCCCTTCAGACCTTTGCGCAGTTTGTCATCCACAAACAATGATATGTACTCGGGAGAACGGGGATTCAAATTGATGAAATATTCAAAAGAAGAGTTCAAGGCATTCTGGAAGGTCTTGTCATTGTTGAAGGCTGAGATTATGATCTTATCATACTTATCCCTTTTAGCAAGGAGGCAGTCAACGAACTCCACAGGATTCTTTGATTTCTCAGGATCGGCAACAAGTTGTTTACCAGTATCTCTGATGTGAGAGGTCATTACATCTCTAATTGTAGAGAGACCATTAGGTACCCGGCGAAATAAGTTGTACATTCTTCCCAAATCTTCAAACTTATCATCAAGAAGCATCTTTACCAAGCCGGAATTCTCCATGTGAACTAGTCTAAGCATGTGGTTGGCAATCATCTCTTTCTCCACAACATTAGTTATCTGGGCTTCACTTTTTGCATCCAAGTAGTGTGATACCCTCTCTATTTCTTCATTTAGACGTCTTTCAGCTTTCTTTAGGTAGTCCCCACAATCACTGCACTCAATAAATTCCTGGGACTCCGCGCTATAGAAATCAGCTGAAACTTCTAGAAAAGGTTTCTCAAAATCATCATGGTAGACTGAAGGTCCCAAATCCATTAGCATTTTAATTATATTTCTCATCAGTCCCCTGTTAATAACTTCACCAGTTCGTTCTCTCAGTATCAGTTCAAGAAGTGTGTTCAGAAGCCTAGTCTTGATTTTAGTGGAGTGAATAACATTGTCCCTCCAAAGATTTAGCCCAAGCTCATGAACGGGGGTTCTATGAGTGCTTGGGATGAAAGTCCTGTCCATGTACATTAGTATGTCACGGATCATCTGCAGTGCTTTATTGTGATCGGACCATTTCACATTAAGCTCCTCCAGGAATGAACCACCATGGGCAGCCTCTATACATTTTGACATCTCCTGCAGATGGAATGTCATTGTAGACACAAGTCCCGAATACAGTTTCTCCCCAAATTTATGTAATACCATGTTGTAAGCATTTCTGAATCCAATAAACTTCCATGTCAGTTAGAGTCCAGTAAATATATTATGCTCTTGCGAGAGAGAGAGAGAGAGAGAGAGGGGCATAAAAATATAATTGAAGAGAATAATTACTCAACATTTAAGAAAAACACTATTTTTGTTTCGCGCAAGTTTACGCTATAAAAGTAAACCAGACAATCTATATGCATTCAACACAGAAATTCAAATCCCAAATGCAGGAAAGACCAGAAACAAAAGTATTTATTTCTTTCTTGGCTTAAAACATTTACAATGTTTACATTCTTTTTTTTTCCCCTTGTTTTTCCTTTTAAATTTTCTCATTTTACTGTATAGAAGATTTAAGTATAAATGTCATCATTCCAAAAGTTTGTTGTTATGTATATATTTTTAAGCATATTGGAAGTCCTCAAGGAACACACTCTATAAAGCCTCAAACATAAAAAAGGTAAAGACAAACACTCGCAAAGTCTTAATCCTTAAATCATAGAGTTCCCTATTAGCTTGTGATGACAAGTGCATGACAAGAATTGAATCTTAACACAAGCTCAATCACTCTCTTCGGATACATTCCAACTTGCATTTTGTTATAACAAATAAATATCTTGCAAACATTCTTGAGGGAGCAATTAAAAGTCTGCAATTTTTACCAACCCAATCAAATTATACGTATTTGGTGGCTGTGAAACACAAAAACCATGAGCTTGACCAATCAATGAAATTGGAGGGAAGTAGAGTAAATGGCGAATACTACTTGAGAACAATTCGTTCTCAATAGTCATGAGATGATCATCTTACAGTTTCCATTGCAGAAAAACAGAAGCTACAGTGTTATGATCATGACCATGAAGTTCACCAGAAGGAAATTTTGCTACACAAACTAGTCTAATCTTACAAAAACAGCAAAGGTCATGTATGTTGCTCAATATTATATGTAGCTTGAGAAATGCAGCTCTAGCAAGCCAACTATCAGGAAAGGAGTCATACCAGCATTCAGTCACTGTAATAACAGTTTCAGATGTGCGATAATCATAGCTTGATGCTACTAGGAGGTGCAAATGTATCATTATCTCAAGTAACCCGATCAATCTTCAGGGATATTTAGAGTTCAAACTTGTACAGTAACTAATTTGATAAAGTTACTTTGACTTGGCACTATGAATTTCTCTGAACATTCACATACATTCTTAACTTAAGCAACAATTAGCTTGGTGTACAGCAGACATAATCTTTTCTCTTTTTTCCTTTTTCTTCTTTTTCGGTAGATATCGAGCAAGTCTTTTTACCTGAATTTCAAGACTTTCTTTAACCGATCTTCCAACTGCATATGGCAACCAACCATACACATTCTCATTGCAATCAAATGCATTTAGGCCAACGGTTAAGCTTATAAAGTAGTAACGAGTATAACAAGAAATCGCAAATCAAGCAAAAGCCCGATGATACTCCATAATTCACATTGAAACAGGGGTGAATCAAATTTGGCAGGCAATAAGACGGTAGGGTTAAAAATCGCCTGAATAAGATTTTTTTCAGCAGTTCAATCTTGAAGCAGAATTATTGAACCAGATTAGGACTTTTATGGTAACATGTATCTGTGCATTTATCTTAAATCTAGTCACAATGGGAAAACCTCCTCTGCTCATCTACTCTGTTGCTAACTAAGCATGTCAAATTTCTAATGTAGGAAGTGTCCCATTGCTTTAAGGACGCAAAAGTTCATTTCTGAATAAAAGCAACACCCAGGCAATCAAGATAACCCAGCATTTAAAGTAAATACTACGGTTAATGCCAATCAGCTAGAAGGTCTAAGAAAAATGATGTGACAATTTGTGCCTGATGCAAAAAGTTTATTAGCAAGTAACAGAATTTATAAATTACAAAATGAGTTATGCAATCTGGAGAAAAAGAAAAGCATCTGGGAACCAGTGGACCAAAGTAATCATGGACTTGGACATTAGCACAATAGATGCACCTGCAAGATCACCTTGCTTATGGAACCACAATATCACATCAAAAACTATGAGTTGTTTTTCCTAGAGGCCGTGTTTGTCACTGGACTGAGATGGAAATATTGAATAACTTACTCCAGCAATTGTGGTGCACTAATAAGTTTTCATGGTCTTTTCTTTTTAATATGAGACTCCATGTATGATTATAGACCTATAGTGTGAAATTCGTATTTTCATAATCTTTACGAACTTTTGTACTGTTCATTTTGAGGCTTACGCCTCGCTTCACAATTTACGCTTTGCTAAACATTGATAATCATGAGTCATTCAAGCAGATGATGGAAATTATTTTACACAAAACATACTACGTGCCAAATAAACTTCTTTCAATCTTAATGTTCAAGCATATGCTAAAATCAAGTAATATAGATTATGATAATTTAATGCTTCTACTACTGCCCCCATGCAATACATAGCATTCTACAACCGACGAGACCTAAAACATATGAGTTATTTGAACTAGCAGCTAACTTTGACACCAGAATGTATGCACATCATCACATGACAAAAGGAAATGTCTTGATATGAAATTTACACGTGGCCATTGCATCAGTGATGCCCACGACTTTTGTCGTTTATTTTCTTCATTTTTTTCTTTTTTCTTTTATTTTTATTTTTCTTTTCTTTTTTTTTGGTCCCTTCCACGTGTCAAAGAAACACGTCCGCACAGCACTTTTTTCTTTTTTTTTTTCCAAGGAGGTACAAGTAATCAAAAGCACACAAGACAACCAGATTCTATGATTTTATTTGTGGGTCACTTGATACAGAAATCCAATATATCATAGACAACTAAAATTCACAGAGCATCCTTTCATATTCTGACAAGTATATCTACAAAAACACCAAAGGGAAATCCCATAATATGTATGAACCCTATTATGCACGTGCAAACCCAAGAGCCAACATATCAGAATATGTTACCCGAATATCATGGTGACATGAGGTCACAATGATTTACCACAATGGAAGAAAACATATTGGCAAAAAAGCATCAGTTACAGCTTCCAAATTCAAATGCCTCATCATCTTCAAGCTGAATGTTACCGTAATATACTATGTCAGTTAACGAAGGCAAAGCAAATGAAAGGGAAGCTTTGAGTATCTGAAAACATGTAATTATTGATGGATGCACAATATTGGACTGATAGCTACAACAAAATTCTTAAAAATGATGGTTAACATAAAATTAAGAAAGGCTATGCTTATAATTACAAACATTAATGTTTATTCGTCAATGATACCTTAATTAGCAATTCAATGGAATACATACATAAAAAATACTAGATACATGTTAAATTTCACTAAGCATATCTTGCTCCCATCTGCTGCTAATTCAATAAATCAAACATTAAAATAATCAAAACCCATCCAGAAATTAAGCAGAACTGCATACGCCACCTTAATTTCAACAAGCAAGAATTAGCATTTTCCGCAATTAAAAAATTAAAAAAATTCCACCGGCAGTTAAATCAAGTTCTTAGATCACTAACGGGATCGATGCATGCACTAAAGTAAATTAATTTACTTTAAAAAACTGAGAATACAACAAAAAACCTGTAGAGCTCTTCGAAGCTAAGGCCACTGGCGTTATGATTGTAAATCTCATGAATGGCGTGTTCCAGGATCTTCCATGTTTTATCTGCATACTTCGGATCCACTACCACTTTATGCTTGAACGCCTCTATCTGAAAATTCCTCTTCTTTTGCCCACTATTCATCCTTTTTTTTCTTTTATATCAAATAACCCAAAATCAAAAAAAATCCAAAACCTAAAAAAAACCCAATAAAAATCAGAACCCAGAAATTATTCTAATTATTATCAGCTCCAATCAATCTACAAACTTGAGTTATTTCAGAAAGTTGTTAATTTATATAAAAAAAAATATGTATTAGAGAGAAAAGGGAGAGAGTTTTAGGGTTTCAAAATGGGAGGGAGAATAAAGAGGAAGGTTGAGTTGTACGTTAAACCAATCCTCCCAAATTGGGTTTTGGTGCAGAAATGGGTGAATTGTAACTGTGTGGAGACAGATAACAATAGATTCATTGACAGAAAGACAAGTATATTTCTTATTTTTTTTCTTTTGTTTTTGTAACAAAATATTAAAGTGTTCTTCTCTGGTTGTGCTTTGGTACAAGTTATTGCATAGATTTGGTGTTTTCTCCTAGTTTCATTGATAGGGTAAAGAATAATAAAAAATAAACTAAAATTTTGTATATATTTAGTTATATTTACACCACATTTTTTTTGTTAATTATATTATATTTTAATTGCAATAAAAATTTCAAATTATTACTATTTTTGCATTTATGTCTTCAATTGTTTTTTATCATATTTTTATCACCTACCTATTGATTTTCACATCTTATCTTTGTTTTCGATGATAATTTCTGTCCAAAAAAGTTAATTAAAAGGGCGAAAAAGAGTTTTTTGCCTCTCGTACTTTTTAAATAAGTAAAATAAATAATAAATACAAAAATTTAACAAAATATTTATCACTCATTTCAATGCACATTAGTAAAATATTACAAAAATCGTTATGAGAGACAAGATTTGTATGCAACCAAAAAAATTGAATACATAAGTGTTAAAATGTCAAAGGTTGAGAGACTTTTATTGCAATTAAAATGTAGTGTAGAAAATAAAAACTGTAATGTGAATATAATTTCATTTAAAATAATTCTTTTTCTGTTTCCATCTTTCAATTTTTGTTAGAAGACAAATTAGTAAAGCTTGGTTTGGTATTACTGTGCTTTTAAGAGAATCGAACATGCATCTTTGCGAAAGAAAATCACCGTGGGAAGAATCAGATAAGTGTTTAATAAACTCTTGTTTCAAAATTGTTGTTTGTTTCAAAAGCAGCATTTGAGCGTTTAGTAAACAAAAATGATTTATTGCTGTAACCAAGGTTCTAAAAAGCGTAAAGCGTGGCTAGGCGTGGAGGCCAAGCTTCAAGCTTTTTGAGCCTAGGTGAGGATGACGTGAGAGTGAAGCGTGAAAAATCGTTTTCTTATTTTTAATATCATTTTAAATATTTTTTTAAAAAAAGATAAAAATAAATTTTTTAACTAAAAAGCGCGCGTCTAAGCGAGACTAGGCGCGCCTAGGCGTGACTAGGTGTGCATATGCGAGCCTAGGCGCAAGCTTTTTAGTTAAAAAAATAGTTGACCAAAAAAGCGCGCGCCTAGGGTCTAGGCGAGGCTTGGAGGTCACGACGCCTAGGCGCGCTTTTTAGAACACTGGCTGTAACGGTATTAAATTACTAAAAAGAACATTGATTATAATAATGTTATTTTGTATTATTGTTATTATCACGAGTGGTAAAATTCATTTTTTTCTTAGTCAAATATTTTTTAACAAGACAATGCATTCATTATTATTCTTTTAAAATAAAAATATAATAAATTTCAAATTTTATAAAAATTACAAAATAAAAGTATAGTCATATAGTGCAAAAATTAATTAAATTTATATTATTTTTTATGATCCAACTTGCATCAATTCGATTTCTCAAATGAGTATTAAAAGAATTAGTTTAATTAATTAGGGGTAAAAGAGGTATATTAATAATATATAAATGAAAAAGCTAAAAGCGAGAATCACGAAAAGTTGTCGTTTCTTTGCTTCTCAAAATCAACTCTTGGGTGAGTCGATTATTTTATAATTACTTTTAAAAAATTTGTCAAACGCCCAAATCAACTTCTGATTGTTTGAGAATCAGAAGTTGGGCTCCAAAATCAATTTCAAACGGGGCCTAAATCAAAGTTAACATAGATTGTCATACTATGAGAGACGGCCATATACAAAGTCGTTACCATAATTGCAAGGAGGAGATGTCGAAAGTAGCACTAGTGAATAGAGTGAAATTGTAACAAGGTAACTGTGTTGGAAGGTACTGTTAGATTACCTCTTTTTTAAGTGGAACTGTGCTTGTTGGATATTTTGATTTGACTCTACTTCACACCCAATTTATTATAAATAGAATTGTTTTTTGTAAAAAAAAAAAAAAAAAAAAACAACGAATCTTGAACCTTTGCACAAAAGAGCTCTTGGATTCCAATTAACTTTTTTCTGATATTGAATATCCATGCTTCATTTTTGTAGCATTTCAAGTTTCATTGATGAATTCTATCTAAAACATGTCAAAATGCCACATGAATTGGCACATAAGACAATGTTTTACTCAAAAACAATCACATACTTTTTGTCAATTAAACAAAATAATAACAATGATCTTCTTCTCCGTAAACTCTCACACGACCTTGCAAACAATCACGTACTTTTTTTCAAATAAACAAAATAACAACAGTAATCTTCTTTCCCATGCAACTCTCACACGACCTTGCAAACAATTACATACTTATGTTCAATTAAACAAATATTAACAGTGATCTTCTTCTCCATGCAATCCTCCTTCCCTTCCCTTCCCTTCCCTTCCCTTCCCTTCCCTTGTTCTTTGTGCAATCTAACAAGAATATTTTACATTTTTTTTTTAATAAATTCGACATCAATTTAGAAGGGTATTTCCTACCCACTTATAATCCCATCACCGAATCATCATTATTATATGGTTGGTGAGTCATGACCCCACACTTATGATTTCATCAATCATGTTTAATATACCTCATCGGTGAACATAATATCTCCTACCCACCATGAATAGGAGACCATGCTCCCAATTTAGAAATACATGTATTAATTTGTGTCTCGATTAGTGTATCGCTTGCATTTTATTTTATGCGACTATTTAACAAATATATAGACTAATTTTTCGGTAACAAAATGCTATAAGTATAAAAATTTACTTAAATGGTACTACAAAATAGTTAGAAAATTAACTAGTCCCTTGTAAGATGTGGATGGGGTTCCAATCTATTTTAGGGACCATATTTCTTATGTATTTTGTTGTGTGCTTTCTAAAAGCTCCCATTTAGTGCTTTATACTATAGTCTTTCCATGTGATTTTCAATTTTTTTTTTAAATATAATTTTACTAATTTAAAACATGTTCAAATTTCTTGCATTTGACCAGATTAAGAAGTTTATTTTCATCTCTTTTAAGAGAAAAACTATGAACTTATTATTGGCTAGTTATATTGCTAAAACGACTAATTAATAAGTTTAAAAAGAATAAAATTATCACGATATTCTTGATTAGCTGTACTGAAAATGACTAAACACAATTCTAAATAAGAATATGACTTCATTTTCTTCGTTAATATTATATTATTATCTAATAAATAAATAAATATTTTCCTTTGACTTCCTTCTTAATAAAGCTTCAAATTGTCCTCCTACCTAAAAAGATTGATATTATTGTTGTCTTTATGTCCCTTTTTGATTGCTCTCAAAACACTTGAATGTAGAAATATCTAAAGGTCAAGTTCGAGGCAATTCCCCTTCCATCCTTCGAGCTTGTTCTTGAGATACTTGAAAGTTATCCATCCCATTTCATTGGAAATGTTGAATAGTTTCACAAGTGTCTTGTTTTGCAGGCTTAACTATAAAAAATTCACTTAATAATTGACATTGAAATATAACGATTATCAACATGACAACATCTACAAATATTAAATAAATTTTTGACTATTATAAAAAATAAGGTAAATAATATTGAGAGTCTTGAACATTTGAACCTTGTGATGATGAAGTTTTGAACTTTTGATTTCTAGCACCTGAGATCCCAAACCTTTCAAACATTAGTGCTTGAGTAATTTTTTTGACGAAAAATGTTAATTTGACTATTAAATAGTCAATTTTTTTTATTGAAATGACAGTTTTATCCTTATTTTAATTCAGGACAAATAGCATTGAGAGTCTTTAACCTTTAACTTTTTTAATAATGAGGTCCCAAATCTTTGATTTTTAGCACATGAGATCCAAAACTATTCAAACATCTGCACTTGAAGTCCTTTTATGACAGAGAATGTCAGTGTGATTGTTAAAAGAACAAAAAAAGGAAGAAGAATCACCCCTCACCCTCAAACCAATAATCATGACACTACACAAACAATACCTCTATTTTTCAACCTCAAAACTAAAAAAATCAGCAACCAAGAACTACTGTAGATGATTTTCCTATTCCTGAGCTTGATGTCGACTAGGAGTAGATTCAGGATATTGGGATTGAGAGTAGATTTTGGCTGTGATTGTTTTATTTATTTATTTTGCCAATAGCGTGAGTTTCAAGAGTTTGGAGATAGTGGTGATCGACGGAGATGATGAGGATTGAGAGGTGTGTGGGTTCTTAGGTGCTACAAATATCAGTTACTTCATTTTCCGGTGGATGGTGGTGGTGGTAGTGGTGGTGTTGCCGCTGTCATTGGGGTTGGGGTGAGTAGTTTGGAATTAGAGAAGATGATTGTTTCTTTTTAGTTTTTCCTTTTTTTTTTTCGTTTCTTCATTTTATTTTTATTTATTTCAAAATTAAATATGGGTACACTAATAATTTTACTTTAATTTTGATATTTTAATGGTCACACTGACGTTTTTCTATCACAAATGGACCTCAGGCGCGGAAGTTTGAATGGTTTGGGATCCCGAGTGGTAGAAATCAAAGATTCAAAACCTCATTGTTACAAAATTTAAAGGTTATGGACTCCATTAATTTATCTTAAATTAAAAATAAAGGTATAATCGTCATTTCAATAAAACTGACTATTTAATGGTCAAACTGACATTTTCTGTTTCAAAAGGACATCAGGTGCAGACGTTGAAATATTTGAGATCCCTATTGCTAGACATTAAATGTTTGAAATCCCATTGTCACAAAGTTCAAATGTTTGAGACCTCTACAACTACTTATCCTTAAAAATAATAAATTTTAAGATATATTTGGTAATGTTTGCTTCCTCATTATATTCTATCAAGATCATATCACCTCTTCCATTTATTTTTTTTTCCGCAAAATTAATCTTATATAGATTATTTGTATCAAGTGGCATTATTTCGTATTTTCATTCTCTAACTATATTATGATTGGTTTACTAAGTATTTAACGGAAATTTGGAGAGTTAATAAAGATTTTAGAATCTATTATTTGAAATTTGTGAATCACGTAAATAATTTCTTTATATTTTTTTAAAAGAAGACATAATATTTAAATATTTCGTTACTGAATACAATAATAACTAATTTTGCATGTCACATATTTTTTTTTAAAACATATTACGAACGCCCTTTTTAAGTATTCTTAACACTTTTACTACTACAACAAGCCATTTTATGAAAAGAAGAAGAAAGTAATATTTCTTAACTTAATTTACAAATCAATCTATACATTGTTATGGTAAAGTCAGCAAAAATATGACACCTGAAGGACTGCAATTTTGATATTATTTTTATTCTCTTATGTGTACAATGTGTTGAACATTCTCGTTATCAAAATTTTACATCTTTATTTAAAAAGTAATATAAAATTCATTTTATCGAAATAACAAAATCACAAGATAATAAATGAGTAACTCAATAACCAGCAAAGTATTTTCCTCTTTTGTCCTTAAATCAATCAAATAATAAATTCATAAAATAATAATCGCTAATATAAGCGTATTTCAGTAATTATAATAAAATTACCAATAATCAAATTATATATATATATGGAGAGGATATTAGGTCAACAAATCAGAGTGGCGCAGCGGAAGCGTGGTGGGCCCATAACCCACAGGTCCCAGGATCGAAACCTGGCTCTGATATTCAGATTCAGAAGCAAGCTTCCCTCAAACCACCATTTTTAGTGTTTTTCTGACAGAAATAAAATAAAAAAAATATATTTCGGTCTAGTTTTGTTTCAATTATTTGATTAAAAATTGAATATGGCGGAATATTGATACACTCAACGCCATGGCGCCATTGAAAGTAATTTTCCTCAGGTCAATTTATCAACTCTATGTAAATTTTTGTTGTTTTGATTTGGATTTTTTTATAATTTTAATAAGAATAGATTTAGTGATAATTCTGCAATTTTACTGGAATTATGTAGGATGTGAGTAAAAATAAGGTCTCTGATCATCAGCCACCATCAGGTCTGTTGAATTTTTTTAATTCACAAAATCTTGGTTTCTTTAATTACCTTGATGGAAAATTATAGTGGAAATTTCGAAATAGCCATTTTTAAATTGCCAAATTGAAAAATGTTTATCATCTAAGAGCTTGTTTTTGGTATCTATTTTTTTTGTTAAAATGATGTATTTTTCAAATTATTTTTTTGATTTTTTCAAAGCAATGTGGTTGAAATGACCAAATTGTCCTTCATTTGAAATATGTAACAATTTTGATAAAGGACAATTTGGTCATTTCAAAGCCACATTTGTTTTGAAAAGTAAAAAAAAATGGCTGAAAAAAATACATTTTTTTGGCAAAATATGGATACCAAACAAGCTCTAAGTTTATAAATCGCCAGAGTCCAAGGAAAATTATTTGGTTGTGTTTGGGTCAACCGCTAAAGTTATTATCGTAGCGTGGTTGGAGATAAATTTTGAATAAGTAAATGGTTTCCTTATTTGTTATTAGAGTTTTTCTTGCAAGGATCTAGAAAAACATAATATGAAGTTACTTAATTTGTCTTTCTAATGTTGAGAAAAATGCTTATCAAAATGACAGTCAGCAAATGTTATAAAATATTACCCGTTAAGATTTAAGATTTCTATAAGGAACATTTATTCTTAGCATCATCTAATGTTTATCTCAGTGTATTATGGTGGACCGGTTGTACGTATATTGCGCTATCAAAGATCATTGAATATGTAATATTAGGATTTGACCATAAGCTAATTATAGCGAAAATAACTTTGATGTTGACATAATGTGCATAAGTATTGCTGCATATAAAATAGCATTGCATAGGCAAAAATGGGAAGCATTCTCTTCTCAATAATATTGGTTTAGAAATTCATTAGAGGCATTTAACAAACAATTAGTGATAAAACATTTATCGTCATCCTAACTAATATTTATTAAAAGTTTGAGATATAGGCTCACTAGCATTAACAAGACACACTGTCTTGATTGTATAATATAAAAATTATGCTCATAATTTAAAATTTGACTAAGTGATCTCACAAATTTCAAGTTGCGAATATATAATAACAACATGCATTTATTTAGTAGAGATGTATTTATTAGATACAAATAATATCTAGATGGGCAACATGAATGGTGATAGAGCCCTATACATCATCCTAAATAATTTCTAAAAATATGAGAAATACAGTCTCAATTTTAACTAGTGAAGGTCTACTGGTTTATATACTATAAGAACAAACTTTACTAGACAATTCATTATATTGATAAATCTTCTTGTTTTTCAATAGATATTCTCATTAATTATTTGCATCATATTGATCTGAAATGGTCTAACCGGTAATATCAATCAATAAAATTTTGAGGTATTGAACTTTTAATTTAGTACAATGTAGCAAGTATATTTTGTATTTATTTGGAGTTACAATTTTGCTATCCAAATATTTCTTTCCTAAGGTATAAGCAGTATTAGTGATGTCACTGAGTTTTGCATAGAAGTCTTTGAATTGTTCATCGTCTCTCATGGTTAGTTGTTCAAACTCTAGAGTAAGAATTTGAAGTTTGGATGACTTGACCATATTGGTTCCTTCGTGAGCAATTCATAAGATGTCCCAAGCATCTTTTGCAACCTGACAAGTAGAGATTAAACGAAATTGATTAGAGTCTACAAAAGAAAATATGGCATTTAAAGCTTTGGAATTCCAATTAGTATAATTAAAATCAATTGTAGCCCACTCGTCTACCTTTTTCTCTCTTTCTACACCATTTTCATTAATGGTGGGAGTTTTATAGCCATGGACAATTGAGTGCCAAGCTTTTTCATCAAAGGATTGGATATACACTTAAATTCTAATTTTCTAATAGGCATAATTAGTACCATCTAAAACAGGTGGTCTAAATGGAGCTCCGTCCATAACTAGATTTTTATATGGATCGCACTTAAAAAGTGTACCCTCTCTGATACCAATTGAAAGTTCTAAAACCTAGATTAATTAAATTAAAAACGAATTTTAATTTTAATTAAACAAGCAGTGGACATAACGTAGTCAGAACTGGCAAGATATAGAGATAACAGATCTGACTCGCACAATCGTGTTCGTTTATCTAATCTTGTCTAGTGCAGAAGTTAAAGGATTAAATACGAACACAAGATGTAACGTGGTAAACCCCTAAGGGAAACATCCACGGGTCCCCATGCCATGGGTAAAAACAATCCACTAATAATCTTGTTCAAAAATACAATAGTATCGATTTTTGTAATTTTGCAAAATTAACAAAATAACAATCAAAAGAAAATAGATTAACTCTCTGTGATACTTCTTCTTCTAACTTGTTGATGAAGTGGAATCAAACCCACCGGTCTTGACTTTATCACCACTTCCCTATTGTACTTGACCGCAACCACCACTTGGATTAAGAACTCCTGTTCTTAACTTCACGCCAAGTAGTTTGAACAAGATATGAAATTGTTCGTTGAGCACCAATAAGTTCTTGATTCTTCAATGAGTTTGAAGAAAACCTTTTTGCTTTGAAAGTTGAATCAATGAAGCATCGGGTCTTGTTTTCCACCAATGAATTCGGCCAATTTTGCTTAGAGAATACAAGACCAAAAATTATATTTCAAAGCGTTAAATCTCTTATTGATTTCCACTCTTACTTATAGTTGAAGTAGAAATCAATATAGGAATTATTTCTTACCTAAAAATATGCAACAAGAATGGTAAGAAAATTAGTAGGCAAGAATATAGAAAGATATTCTTAGATTTGTAGAAAAAAGAATTTAGAAAACTAGATATTTCCTTCCTAAACAAATCTAAGAGAATAAGAAAAGATTCTTTAACCTATAAAAGGAGCTGTCAATAATATTCATGAGGTCAGAATATATCAAGTATAGAAACAGAATAAAATCGCAGCTTTTACTAATCTGGAAAAATAATCCGCTTATCAACCTAATCGATCGAATTGGCGTTAACTGCATCAGATTAAAAACTCAAACGTTGACATGCTCTTTTATCATTAAAAATCAGTTATATTTATTAAGTTAGCCAAGATATAAAAAGTGAAAAATATGACACATATTTTTTCAACAGAGTTTATTGAGAGTAGTCATTTACCCTACTCAGTTTTACTTTCAAAAATTTAAAAAATACTGTCTTTCAATTTGTTAAAAAATACCTTATTTTCATTGAAAACCAATATTTTACAATTTATCCATTTTCATTTAAAATCAATTTATGCTTTGAGACCTGGAGATACATTTGTATAATTATATTAATCTTCTTAAATTGGTTGCTTGGAGGTCCAGTGTTGAAGTGATTTGGCGTTTGTGGACTTGCATGCATTGACCCAGTTAAGATTTATATAATTTTTTAGTAATTCTATACAAATGTTGAAGATAAGATTCGGTTGGGTACTGGTAGTTCATCTGGATATTTACCTGAGTCATTCTTAAAGAACGAATCTGAAGAAGTGTCTAATGATGTTGAAAATTATTAAAAGAACTGGCACTTACCAAGTATAAAGAATAAAGACATCTATAGCATGAGTATATTTGGCCTAAAGTTAAGAAAAATTATAAAAATAGTTGAATAGACTACTATAAGTCAAAGATTTGAGACTGATATGATTTGATCCAAGTATTCTAAAATGGAAAGAAAAATATAAATTCTTGCATATAGGATTGGTCCAAGTGGTGCTTAAACCACTAACTAAAGATGGTTTGAATTCTAGTCTACTACTTGCTTTAAGAGATTGTAGGCATTTAAAATTTAATGATTCGTTGCATGGTTTAATTGAAACTAGTTTATGAAAGGACTTAGTTTATTTGAAATTTATTCCTCATTTCTCTATTTTTTAATTTCTTTAACAAATCCAAACATATTAGATGTTTTAACTTTAAGGGATGTTTGGTAGAGTTTATAAACTAGTTTATTTGACCAAATTTTTTGTTTTGGTAGCCTGATATTTTTGACTATTCTTGGTCAAATAAACTAATTTATAAACCCTACCAAATATGCACTAAATATTAAATCTAAAAGATATGAGATGAAATCCATCGACAAGTAAGAAGCGTTAGACTTAGTATCGCGATATTGGGACAATCCTTACTCTATGAGCTGAGAGTGACCACCTCGATTTACCATTACACCATGAAGTTCCCAACTCCCTTTGGTGTTGGAACTTTCAGGAGAAATCAAGCCAAGGCTAGAGAATGCAACATCACCCTGTCGAGAGCAAGGATAAGCTCAGACGCTCATCCCCTTATTCAAATATCTAGGTGGAGTTCACGACAGAACAACGGATGAATGAAGGAAGGTCACCCTCATGGAGGTCAGGATGATTGTCGGAGGATACCCACACACCGACGGATCTAGAAGATAGGGGGGTAGGTACACTAGAACAGCTTGGAACCACCCACTTTCAGCCAATCTAGAAAAAATTAGAACAAATGCAAACCATGGTGCCAAAAGCTTGTTGTGAAAATATAATGATTGTAAGTGAACAATATCGCACACAAGTAATAAAGTGGACCTATTGAGTCTGGATTATCGTTTCCACGAAAATTATCGTATTTATATAATAGTTAAATTAATCTTAATGCTAATATATTTAAAACATTTTAAAATAAATTGATTTGTAGATTTTAAATTATAACTATGAAATTTAGAAAACAATGTAATAACTTATGTGAAGGCAAAAATTAAGAATTTAGGAAATATGGTTATTAAAACGTTTGGATTCACGAGTTCACCATAGTTTTCATCTCTAATTTTTCCTCTCAAGATTTATTCCTAAAGTTGTATTCGATCGAATTAACGAATTAAACCTAATTTACCTCTCTCGAGTTCAAATTAATCATATCTAATTAAGTCAACTTATGAAGTCAGAATAATCCTTCATTAGATGTATTAATTCTCCTAAGAATTTAATTCAGACAGCGAACAATAATAAAAACGTATCTCTACTTTTTATCCAATTGTCAGATTTTACTACGTAGTCTAGATTAATAATTTACTTTTCAGTTCATTATAATCCATAAGATCAATGAAATAATGGTCAATTATTTAAAGCATTAAGAAAAGAAGTAAAATTAAATACCTAATTAATTTATAACTCAAAAATTGAGAGTCGAAATTAAAGAATTAAAACAAGGTTACATCGTTCATCCAAACTTTAAATTTAGCTACTCATAATTCGGGAGAAAGAAAGCATTAAAATATTTGAATACATAACTGGATTTTGAATAAAAGATGAAAAGATGTTGATTATCTTGCACTAAGAATTCTTTATTTTCACGTTCCAATCTTCAACATCTTGGTCGTTCTTCGTGTTCTTCGCCATTCTTTCCTCCATTTTCTATTTTGTTTTCAAAGATTCAACAACTTTCTTTTAACTTAAGTTAGGTCTTTATATAGTGTTTTACTAATTTTAAAATCTATGTATGTGAAAAGACGAAAAAAAGTCCTGACTAGAATTGAAAATAAGCCAAAAAAAGTCCAGATGAGCCAACAGCGCATTGCCACGGTCAACCGTGGCAAACAGAAAAGAATGTTGCCAAATTTGATTCCAATTATAATTTGCAAACTTTAGTCCTCCAAGTTTTGATGTGTATTTTATTTGGTCCCCACTTCATGTTTGTATATAATTTGTCTTTTTGTCTTCTTTAGTCCTCTTATTTACAGTTCAAGTCTTTCAACTTTAGATTTTGTCATCTTTAGTCATCTGATTTCTTCTTTCATTTCAATTTAGTCTTCTTTTATTTGCAACTCAAGTCCTTCAACTTTTAAATATTTTCAAATTGATCATCATATCCAAGTCTTCGTACGTATTCAGTTCTTTTTCGCCTATTTTGCTTTATTTTTCTCCAATTTTATTTGATCTCGAGTTTTGACCTAAAATAATTAAATCAACATACAATTAAGTAGAAAATTACTTAAGAGTACTTACAATCATCCACTTTTAATAATTTATATAAGTATAAAACCACACTTATCAAGTACACTAGAACAGCTTGGAACCACCCACTTTTAGCCAATCTAGAAAAAATTAGAACAAATGCAAACCATGCAAGGTGCCAGGATGATTTGTAATGACTCCAAAATTCGTAGCTTTAATTAATTAATTTTAAATTCAAAAAATAAAATAAAATAAAAAATTTATTTGAGTCTTCCCGAAAAGTGCCTCAAAAGTCGAAACATTTAGTAATTAATTTAAATCCAACTAATAAAAAGAAAAATTGGATTTAATAAATTATTTAGGGACTGATGTGAATTAAATTAAGATTTAATAATCTATAATAGGACTTGATTGATTAAAAGTACAAAAGTTGGGTCGGAACCAAATAAAGTTAAAAAGTAAAGTTTTAAGCCTTTCGTTTGTCGAAAACTTTATTAAATAAACCGCAAGTGTACAGGTCGAACTAGGGATGACAAAAAAAACCCGCCGACCAACCCGCCCGCCCCGCCCGTCAAGAGTCGCCCGCCCCCGCCCCACGAAGCAATAGGGGCGGGTTTGAAAGCAGAAAAAATCTGCCCCGGCCGGGTCCGGGCGGTCCGGCGACCCGCCATGACCCGCCCCTAAAAAAAAAAAATTTTTTTTTTTTTTTTTTTTTGAAAATCATAAAATATAGTAGAAATTATGATTTTCACTAAAATAAACTAAAGAAGAATCAAACCCGGTTAAAACTTATAAACTATTAACATTAACCACTATACCACAACCCAAATCTTATAATTTTTTGTTTTGCTTGGTATAAATATTTAAAAAAATTGTATATATATATTTTAATTATTTTCAGTTTAACAAAAAAAAAAAAAAAAAAAAAAAAAAAAATTCGGCGGGGCGGTTGGCGGGTCCAACGGCTCACGATACCGCCCGCCCCCGCCCAAATGCGGGTCGCGGGTCGCGGGCGGGCGGGCGGGCAAAAAAGTTCATGGGCGGGCGGGCCGACCACCCGGACCACTTCCATTGCCATCCCTAGGTCGAACAAGTAGTAAAGTGGACGTGAGTCCAAATATCGATCATACGAAGAACAATTTTAAGTACCAAAATTTACTATTTAAGCTTTATTCAAAAACGCAGAAATTTGGGTGTTTTAAAATTAAGAAGAATAAAAACTATTAAATTAAGTTAGAGGAAACAAGAAAAATAATGAAATAGTTTTTGATTTAATTAAATAAGTTTTGGGACTTGGGACTCACAACTTCACCATCGTTGATCCTCCTAGTTTCATAGCCATTGATTCAATAATAACTAATTCTTGTTAACGATCGAATTCACATAAATTAATTAACTATCTCTCTCGATAATAATTAATTCTATTTAATTAGGCTAACCCACATATCTCTAGGTGAATTCGATATCAACCCTCTTAAATGCATAAATAACAAGAATTCATTAGAGCCTTATTGAAATTCAACCATAAATGATCGCACTAACAACAAGATTATATCTCTATATCTTGTCCAAATTAATGATCTTTATTGTCTAAATCTAATTCAAGTTTTCATCTCTCGAATCCACATAAACCAATATAACATTCACCAATTAACTAAAAAGATGAAAGCTTTAAGCAAACAATAAAGATTTAACAAAGAAATTAATTGTCATTAGTCAAATTAATAAACACAAAACTAGGGTTCACAACTTGGCTACGTTGTTCGTCCCAAGAAAATAAAATTAGCTAATCATAGAATTCATGGAGACAGTTGAATGAAATAATAAATTCATAACCGGGTAGATGATTGAATCTTGAAGGTGATAAGTTCTTGCATCAAGAATCGTCTATCGCCTCCTTGAATCCAATCTTTTGCTCTTGATTCTTCTCCTCCAATAATCTCCACAAAATCTCCTTAGATTTTTTTTTGCTCTTCTTAGTTCCCCAAAATTATCTCTCAAAACCCCTCATAGGTTTTGCTCTTGTTAGTTCATTTTATATCTCCTCAAAAAGCCCCAAGAAAATCATGTACAGAATCATCCAAAAATAGACTTCCAATTGAAAAAGGAAACACATCCGCGCAGAGCCATTCGGCCACATATAGAACCCATGCGGCCACATGAGAAGTTTTGTAAAAAATTTACTTCCTAGATTCTGGTGACCCATGCGGCCACATAGGCTTTCCATGCGGTCACATGACAAGTTCTGTGATCTTTCTCCGTTTCATCTCCAGAGTTTCGTACTCCATGTCTACTTGACCCGAACTTAACTCTTTTTATGTTTTCTTGATTCCTAAAATAGATTTAAACAAAACACACGAAAATACGTACTTAAAACACATAAAACACACATCTAAACACACTTATAAGGACTTTTAACATATTAAATACACACTTATCAATTTCTCCACACTTAGACCATTGTTCGTCCTCGAATGACAACAAAACAAAAACAAAACACAACTCACAAGAAATAAAAACATATAGACTCCCGGTCATGCCTGAAGTAGACAACCTATTAAAGGATAGTGAAAAAGCTCAACATAGCTCGCCTAATAAAAATTCTCCCAAGAAAATAAGGGAAATAATGACTTTTAACATCATAGCATCGACCATTCCAATATACAACTGTCATGTGTGTGTGTGCAATAAAGACAAACGATCCATTCTTTTCTGAACACAAGAGGGAATGAAGCATTGCTTTACGTAGACCTCGTCCCAAAGTAGTTCTTTGTACCTTTCACCTCTCGTGAATCTACTCTCAATTTTCATGCTCCAATGGGATCCTACAAGGGGTACTCATAAATTTTTAGAGTTAATGCCTAGATCGAGCACTTCAAATTGCTTAAAATACGGGTGTAATGGGATATGATGCCTCATGTAGTGTTCACTCTTTACACTCATAGTATTTAGGGATATCATATCATAATCTCAAATCTATGCAAAGATGAACCTTACCATAGGCTTGCTAATATATCACATTGGAGCCAACATTGATACAAATACAAGGGTCTTAATTGGGTTGTAATGGGGTTTCAAGTTTGGTAGGATAAAAATGATTTCTTTTGGCTAAGTTCATAGAGGAATTCCAATAACTTAGTTACCCAAGAGCTTAACTCTTCACAATATGGGTTGTAATGGTGTTTCAGGTTTGGTAGGATAAAAAAGATTTCTTTTTGGCTAAGTTCATGAAGGAATTCCAATAACTTAGTTACCCAAGAGTTTAACTCTTCATGATATGCCATTCATCATTACAAACTACCATGATCAAACCCACAACTAGTGAATAATTCCTTATTTTGCTTCATCTTGATGAAGATTTTTTTTTTTTTTTTTCACTTCTTCTTTTTTCCAGAATTTTTTTTTTTGAACAAAGAAATTAAGTGAAATTTCTTATAACAAGCTATTGAATTCCTCTAATTTGAAGATTCAAAACAAGGATGAGATCAAATAAAGGATATACATGACTTGTAACGTGGTTTAATTTTCAACAAAAAGATAGACTCTTTAAGATAGCCAAAATTGGCTTCACCTAATGCCCTTACATAATTGTATCCGATTTTCAAATAGGCTTTACAATATGCATAACGAAGCAAGTTCTAGAAGAATTCAACCATGCATGATATTTACTCAATAAAAAAAAAAATAGGAGCACGATAGACAGTATATGCTCTTTTAGGCTCAAAAGCTTACAAATTAAGGTCCACTGTGAATGAAATCCCACTAACTATTTTCAGCATAGGTGAGTGCTCAGTCTTAGCCTACACATCATATCATGAATTCATAACAAAAATGCTAGCAGGTGGTTTAGACAATATGGCATTAATTAGGTGAAATTATATTAAGTGTGCTTAACTAAGGCATTAAATATTTTCAATAAAGCTTAATTTTTCACTTATGCTCAGAAAATTGTGGAAGATTGCCCTTTTCTAAGTGTTCAAAAATTAGCCAGTTATGCAAGGAAATGACCTAAATCTTTCAAGTTTTCTTAGTACTTGGGTTCCTAATTCCAACAAAGCTATATAAATATTTCACAGTAAGTTGCTCTCAAACATGACCGAGAGTTTTACACACAAACACAACATGTGTAACATCAATCGAAATATGCACAACCAAACGTACTTAAGAGAAAACATAAAGAAACACATGTACTAAATCATGAAAACAATCACCCCCACACTTAATTTCTACATTGTCCCCAATGTAGAGCAATTCAAAACAAATAAAAGAAAGAATCAGAAACTCTCCGGAGGTAAGCAGAGTCGTCCATCGGTTGTGTTGTGTCATCGGGATTAGAAGAGCCACCACGGTTGGCCAGTAGTTGGTTAACGGAGCTTTGAAGCCGATCCACTTTCATATTTAACCCTTGGAATATGTAGAACACCTGCTTAAAGCAATAAAGAATAAAGAATAACACAAACCAATAACCTAGGTGTAATGCTTAAATGTAAAATAGCAGCAAAATAAAAAATAAAAAGTAAAAATAAAAAGAAATGAAATGATTATACCGGGTGGGTTGCCTCCCACCAAGCGCTTGTTTATAGTCGCGAGCCTGACTTATGGGTTATCACTCCAGCTCGGCGATGTTAATAACCAATTTTTCTTTCGAAAGGTTTTCAACTCAAAAGTAGGCGGAGACTTAATAGAAGGTTCGAACTTTTAGGAGCTTCATCCAACGGTTTATATTTCCAATTTCTTTTGTAAGCCACAGAAGGTAAAGCCGCTAAGTTTTGTGCCATCTCAGCTACCATAATATTTTCAGCTTTTGTAGTCTTTGACCACACAATACATGCCTCAAGAGGTTCAGCTAGAAGATCTTCTTCATATGTAACTTTAACAGCTCGATCAATGACATCAATTTGGAAGCAAGAATCTGTAGAAGAATGGTGCTTCATAACTTAGAACATATTAAATGTAACTTGCTCTTTATCCACCATTAGAGTTAGTGTTCCCTTGTACACATCAATCAAAGCTCTCACTGTAGCTAAGAATGGCCTTCCAACTATGAGTGGAATCTCCTTGTCCTCTTCCATAACCAATACAATAAAATCCACTGGAAAGATAAATTTGTCGATCTTAACCAAGACATCCTCAATCACAACCCGAGGATACGTGATTGATTGGTTAGCTAGTTGCAGGGATATAGTAGTAGGCATGCATTCTCCAAGTCCAAGCTTCATGTACACAAATAAAGGCATAATATTAATACTTACCCCAAGATCACATAAAGCTGATCGAGAATAAAAAGAGCTAATGGTGAAAGGGATAGTGAAACTCTCTAGATCTTTCAATTTAGGAGATAGCTTTTCTGTAGAATTGTACTACATTCTTCAATTAGCATCACAGTTTCATGCTCTCTCAACTTCCTTTTGTTGGAGAGGATTTTCTTCATAAATTTTACATAGCTGTACATCTTTTCTAAAGCATCTATAAAAGGGATGTTGATGTGCAATTTTCTGAAAATATCAAGAAATTTTCCAATTTTTTTGTCCAGTTTGCTCTTTTACAATTTTTGAGGATAAGGAATTGGAGGTACATATGTCTAGGATCGGTGTTGGAGCCACTTCTTTCTGCTTATCTGACTTAGTTTTCTCAGCTGTTTTATGTGCTGTCTCAGCTTGATGAGTTTCATCCTCTACTACTTTTGGTTCTTCATCCTCTTTTTCAACTTGTTTTTTTCACTTTTATCTCTGGTAGCTGTAAACCACTCCTAGTTGTGATGGCTTTTAATTGTTCTTTTGGATTGTCAATGTGTCACTTGGCAAAGTACTCAGTGCTCTGCCTACCATTGCTGACACTATCTGACCCATTTGGATTTCTAAATTTTTAATTGTCGCATTCTGATTGAGTAGGGTATGCTTAGTCTTTTGCATAAACTGGTTATTAGCCTCCATATATTTGCTGAACATATCCTCCAATGGACTTTTCCTCTCCTGTTGCTGATTAAATCCTGGTGGCCTCATCACTGGCTGATTATCCCTCCAAGAAAAGTTTGAGTGCTGACGCCATCCCAGATTGAAGGTTGGTGCAAAAGGCCCTATTGGTGCCCTTTGATTATTCTCAACAAATAGTGCCTATTCTTCATTAGGTGTATTGAAATTAGCAACATAGCACTCAGAAGTAGCATGAGCTGCACAACAGTTATCACAAACTCTTGAAGACTGAGTCATATTTACCGACGGAGTGGAAATAGCTTTGACTTGCTGGACCGAGGCTGCAACCTGAGCGGATAAAGATGTGAGAGTATCAACTTCATGAACTCCTGCATGCTTAGGCATCGAATGATCTAAATACCACTGACAACTGTTTGCTGCCATTTTTTAAAAAATTTCTGATGCCTCATTATAAGTTTTGTCCATAATAGAAACCCCTCCTGCTGAGTCTGCACGCCTCTTGTTCTCATCATTCAACCTATTATAAAATATTTGGACCATAATCCAGTCTGGTATTCCATGATTTGGGCAGGCTTTGAACAATTCATTGAACCGTTTCCATGCTTCAAAAATTGTTTCACCTTGGCGTTGGTTGAAAGAAGTTATTTCTCTCTTGATCTTTAACATCCTACCCAGTGGAAAAAATTTGCACAAAACTTTTTGGACTAGAACATCCCAAGTAGTGATCGAGTTGGTAGGCAAGGAATAAAACCAAGTCTTGGCTTTGTTGGTCAATAAAAATGAAAACAACTTCATCTTGATTGCATCTGGCGGCACTCTATTAATTTTGAACATACTGCAAATTTTCAGAAATTTTCTCACATGTCCATGTGGGTCTTCATCGGGTAGGCCATGAAATTGAACAGTTTGCTGAACTAGTTGAATGGTCCCAGGCTTGATTTCATAGTTATTTATTGGAATAGCCGGTGGAACCAAACAAGTGAAATTCTTTCCAATAGTCGGTATGATGTAATCCCTCAAAGGATGATGTACCTCAACAATTGGTTCCTCATGCCCATTGTGAGCCATTTCTCTTTCCAGCTTCTATGCTCTAAATTGGTTTATGAGAGTGTGTTCGGTCTCTGGGTCTAAAGGAACTAAATCAAACTTACCTTTGCTTTGCATACAAATTTGAAAAAAAAGAAAAAAAAATGTAGATCAAATTCCAAATTAAAGCTCAAACGGATTAGTATTGATATTAAAACTATTCTCATGCAACGGCACCAAAAAATTGTTCGTCGAAAATTTTATTAAATAAAACGCAAGTGTACGGGTCGAACAAGTAGTAAAGTGGACGTGAGTCCAAGTATCGATCCCACGAAGAACAGTTTTAAGTACCAAAATTTACTATTTAAGCTTTATTCGAAAACGCAAAAATTTCAGTGTTTTAAAATTAAGAAGAATAAAAACTATTAAATTAAGCTAGAGGAAACAAGAAAAATAATGAAATAGCTTTTGATTTAATTAAATAAGTTTTGGGACTTGGGATTCACAACTTCACAATCGTTGATCCTCCTAGTTTCATAGTCATTGATTCAATAATAACTAATTCTTGTTAACGATCGAATTCACATAAATTAATTAACTATCTCTCTCGATAATAATTAATTCTATTTAATTAGGCCATCCCACCTATCTCTAGGTGAATTCGTTATCAACCATCTTAAATGCATAAATAACAAGAATTCATTAGAGCCTTATTGAAATTCAACCCTAAATGATCGCACTAACCACAAGATTATATTTCTATATCTTGTCCAAATTAATGATCTTTATTGTCTAAATCTAATTCATGTTTTCATCTCTCGAATCCATCTAAACCAATATAACATTCACCAATTAGCTAAAAAGATGAAAGTTTTAAGTAAACAATAATGATTTAACAAAGAAATTAATTGTCATTAGTCGAATCAATAAACACAAAACTAGGGTTCACAACTTGGCTACATTGTTCGTCCCAAGAAAATAAAATTAGCTAATTATAGAATTCATAGAGATAGTTGAATGAAATAATAAATTCATAACCGGGTAGAGATTAAATCTTGAAGGTGAGAAGTTCTTGCACCAAGAATCGTCTATCGCCTCCTTGAATCCAATCTCTTGCTTTTGATTCTTCTTCTCCAATAATCTCCACAAAATCCTCCTTAGGTTTTTTTGCTCTTCTTAGTTCTCCAAAATTATCTCTCAAAATCCCCTCCTAGGTTTTTCTCTTGTTAGTTCCTTTTATATTTCCTCAAAAAGCCCCAAGAAAATTGTGTACACAATCATCCCAAAAATAGATTTCTAATTGAAAAAAGAAATACATCTGCGCAGAGCCATGCGGCCACATATAGAACCCATGCGGCCACATGAGAAGTTCTGTAAAAAAATTTACTTCCTAGATTCTGGTGACCCATTCGGCCACAGACACTTTCCATGCGGCCACATAGGCTTTCGATGTGATCTTCCTCCGTTTCGTCTCCAGAGTTTCGTACTCCATGTCTACTTGGCCCAAACTTGACTCTTTTCATGTTTTCTTGATTCCTAAAATAGATTTAAACAAAACACACGTAAATACATACTTACAACACATAAAACGCACATCTAAACACAATTATAGGGACTTTTAACATATTAAATAAACACTTATCACCTTTTAAGTAAGTCGAGTAGCCATCTTTGAGACAATCTTGTGAGTTTTATATCAATCAAAATTTTGCGAATCTTATGGTGTTACGAAGTACGCAACGAGATCTTCAAAATGGTACCAAATACATCCATATTTGACTAAGAAATCAGGCCCAAAATTTAATGCCAACAGTGTTCCAGAAACTGAGAAATCTTGAAACTTTACAGTAACCCATGTCCGGATAACGATTTTTAGAGCAAATGTATAACCGCTGTAGTTGTCTATTTTCTACGATTTAAAGTACATTACGAAGATCTCCGAAAAGATCTTCAAGATGTTATGAGATACATCGAAAAATAAACTCAAAGAACGATAAAAAAAGGTCCAAGAAGTAAGAAATCTGTTAATTTTTGTATTAAACAATTGGCAAGTGGGCAAGTGGGATTTGTCCCTATTATGCATCACCCATATTGTCCCTATTATACCCAACAAAAACTATAAAAGAATGTGAAGGGAGTTTCTTGGGGGTCAAGTAAAAATCTTTAGTCAAATCAAGCAAAATTTTACAAGTGGTCTAATGAGAGTGAAAATAATCATGAGATGAAAATATTAATAAATATACATAGGTATTAGCTGTGTATGTGTGTTGTGTGGGAGAGGGTAGGACTTTTCTTATAAATACCCGTCAAATTAAGGCCACATTTTGCTCTCTTTTTCCCTACAATCATTATATACATATATACTCACTAACACTTAAAGAAGGAAAACATGTCTAAGAGAGAAAAATCTACTTAAGAGATGAGGTGAGTCAAGATAAAAAAAAAATCTAAAATAAAAAGACTTGGTGTGGAGGTCTCCTAAATTAATAGAGCAATTTCCATACTCGAGCCTCAAGAACCCTAAACAGGCAGTAGAAAAAAAAGAGACCAAAAATCCCATATTTCATGGTGGAGGAGAATGGTAGATTTCAGGGGTTAAAACTTAGTCTTTCAAAATAAAATACACTTTAGATTTCTCTGTCAATGTATCTAAAATCTTCTGTTTCAAAAATAGGATATCAGTACGAATCGTCTGCACCGTAGATGACTGAGATTGGTTCTGTAGGGTCTAATATCATTGCTTAAAGACTTAGTAAATACTTATCTCTAAACTTATTTGTACATCATAAAGGGACATAGTCCAAAGAAAAGAGTTGATCAACTATAGTCAAGGGTTAGTACGATCTATATGAAGACCAAGGTCCAATTAAAGTTTAATGAACGGCCAAGGCTAATAATGGCCATAAAAGGACGAAATTCAGAGAAAAAAGGTTGATCAACTATTACCAATGACAAAAGTAGCTTATAAAGGGACAAATGTCCAAAGAAGTTTGACCATCGTGCAAAGGCACAAAGAATATTTAAGTTGAGCGCTTGGTGTACAAATATTTCTTATGAAAAGGACCCTAAGAAAGATAAAAGATACATCTATGTGCAATATCACTATATTTTACTCATTGAATATCACTATTCATAGTCGTTTCATGACTATTGTAGGAAATAGATCAATATTTCTTTGAAGTCATGGGACAAATGTGAGAACTAGCTTCGATGGCCAAGAGTACTATTTGATCACCGAGATACATGTATGGTCGTACTACCCTCGTCGAACCATGCTACAAAAATATGAACAAACATATCTTTTTGTAGACGTGCACGACTTTTGGATAATGGAATATCTTGTAACCCGCTTCTACGAGATGTAATAGCTTAGATGATCTTGTCTTTAGAAAACTAAGTAAATCTCCTTTTTGTTGAAGTATTTCGTAGAACCTTTTGAAATGGGCTAAAAATAGTGGGAATGGTGCTGAATGGCCGTTGACTAATTTTGGTCTGTAAAATACCAAATATAATCCCATCTTGTTCCCTGCTTATAATCATTTTAAACGATTTCAAAGTTATTTTATTGTGAAAAAGAGAAGATTTCAAGGTTAGAATCTAACTCATTTCAATGTTAGAGTCCAACCCATTTCATTTATGTAAGAAATTTCATTATAGTAGAAATTCATCCTTATCTATCTTCTTCTTTTAATTCACGGTAGAAATTGTAGATTTTGTAATATAAATCATGAAAATATATATAAATCTGAATATGAATTGTGACTTTTACTTTAAATTTCTGTAAATCTAAATTCATTTAAAAGTGAATTAATTGAAAAAATCAGTTATAATTGTATAAACTTGCGTTAATAGATTAATAGGTATGTGTTAAGGCCAAAATTGGCCTTAACAGACCTTGTTAACAGACCTGTTGGTCTGGTATGTTATGTTCTAAAATAAAGGTATTTTAGTCTATTCTACTTAAAAGAGGTATTTTAAACTTAAATTGTATAAGTTGGGTACTTTTGCGATTCGTGTTGTTTGACAAGGTCATTTAGCCAAAGCGGCCGCTAAAAATATATGGATCATTAATGAGTCGTAATGATTTTTCATGAGTCATTGTGAAATAAAGCTGTAATGGTTGTATCTTAAGATTTTCATTGAATCCTATGTTTTGTATAACGATCTAATGTAATGAAGGTGAGATGATATCAAAGTTTCAAAACGTTCTGTAAAATTTGATCAATGGTATTCATCTATCGAAGATGACTTCTACCTTAGGACCTCCTTCCATTTCTAGTTAAAGTTTTCCAATCTATATGAGTTTTAAATGACTATGGTGATTATTTCAATGTGCTGTTGAAATATGTCACTGATTCTTTCTTATTTTAGGATGATTTCGGTTAACTATAGAAGATTGCAATATTGTAATTAAGAAATTATAATCTTAGATTGATTCTAGGATTTATGTCATGAAAACCCTATATATACCTTGTAATTTGGAGATGTGTTATGAATGAAAAATATAATTCATCAATCTTTAGATGGTATCAAAGCCAAGTTTGGTTCATTCGTTTCAAAATTTTCACAACCCAAATTCATAAAATTAAATCATACCCATCTCCATATCCATAACCAAAACCCAGATATTAAATCAAATTCAAGCCATGGCCAAACCCAAATTCTCAAAATCCTCTTTTTTTTTCGAATCTGAAGAAGAAAAAAAATGAGTGGAAAAAATCCAGTTGTAGTTTAGTCCGAAGGAGTTTTTAATGCAGGAATCACCATCACCGAATCAAATTACGACATATGGTCTCAACTGATGGAAATGCAAATTGTTGAACGGGACAAAATCACATACATTCGTGGTTAGACCAAGCCACTGCAGAATCTGATGAAGGCTATGAAAAATAGTATGTTGAAAATCAAAAAGTCAAACGGTGACTTTTAATGTCTATGCCTCCAGAAATTATGAGGCATTATCTACGCTTACCCACTGCCTACGACATTTGGAACGCCTTGTCAAAAGCATTCTACGATGGAAGTGATAAATTACAAGTCTTCACTTTGAATCGGGGCTTTTTTCTCAACACACAAAAAGGGAAGAATCCTCTATATATTATGGAGAGTCGAGTGAAAATTTTCAAGAGTTGGACCATCGTGATACGGTGATTATGAAAGATCCGTGATGATGTCAAAGCCCACCACAAGTATATTGAACGATTAAGAGTTCACATATTTCTCGCTGGATTGGACGAAGAGTTTGATTCAATCTGACGAGAGATTTTGTGAGACTTAGTGCCAAACCTAGATGAGTGTTATTCTTTGTTCACGGGAAAGTCGTTCGTAGTACCACCACGAAGGTAATTCAAGCATCCGAATCCAAAGGCCATGGTAGCTCGGAATCATCCTTATCAGGGTCAACAAGCTCGAGCCCGACCTAACAATAGCAGACCGACCAATGGTATTGATAAGTCTTCCTACAAATACACTCATTGCAATAAGACTGGTCATACCAAAAGTCGTTGTTTTGATTTGCTGAGATATCCAGAATGGTGGGATCCTAGTCGCGCAAAGAAAAATCAACAAAATCCTTCCACTATAGCAGTTGCTCAAACAAAAATAGAAGATGAAGTTACTGACACAGCCTCGGCATTGGTAATAGCTGCCAACAATGGTAGTAAGTTTTTAAGTATTTCTACACCTATTTTGAATAGTACATGGATAATTGATTCTAACCCAATAGATCATATGACATATGATTCTAGACAGTTCTCACCACTCAATCCTTCTATCCAAAAGTTTATCTCTACTGCAAATGAAACTTCGACCCAAGTTATTGGGGAAGGATCTTTGACTCTAAACGATACATTAAATTTAGATTCTGTTTTAGTGGTTCCATGTTTAGATTATAACCTTTTGTCAGTTTCTCAAATAATGGCTAACTTATCTTGTGTTGTAATTTTTTTGCCTGATTTTTGTGTGTTTAAGGACATTAAAACCAGAAAAATGATTGGTTGTGGTATTAGGCGGGGAAGTCAGACACTTGGACTTGGAATCAAAGAGTATCGATAATTTATGACAAGCTCTGGCCTTTGGTAGTTCTTAAGACACAAAAAAGAAAGAAATATGGTTATGGCATCGCCGTTTTGGTCATGCTTCTTTTGCATATCTCAAAAAATTATTTCCTAGTTTATTTACAAAAGTTGATGTTTCTAGTTTTCAGTGTGATATTTGTGAACTTGCGAAAAGTCATCATGCTTCATTTCTATTACGATTGAATAAAAGTTCACTTCCTTTTATGATTATTCATTCTGATATCTGGGGTCCATCTAAGGTCACTATTTTAGGTGGGTCACGTTGGTTTGTAACATTTATTGATGATTGTACCAGGATGACATGGTTTTGCTTGATGAAATCCAAAAGTGAAGTGAACTCGATATTTCAAAAGTTTCATAAAAGGGTTGAAACTCAGTACAATAGAAAGATTCAAGTTCTTCGCAGTGACAATGATAGAGAATATCAAAGTACTGAATTTCAATACTATTTGGAAACACAAAGAATGACTCATCACATAACTTGTTCTAACACACCCCAACAAAACTGGGTGGCCGAGGGAAAAAATCGACACTTGTTGACAATTGTCCGTGCTTTGTTAATCGAAGCCCATATGCCGTTATCTTATTGGAGAGAAGCACTTAATTTTGCAGCTTTATTTAATCAATCGGGTACCCTTCAGCACCATCAATTTCAAAACACTATTCCAAACCCTTACTGACGCAATTGTTGCCCCAGCTGTCTCGAATTTAGCTCATCGTGTTTTTGGGTGTGTGGTGTTTGTACACCTACACAAGCATCAACGCACCAAGTTAACTCCTCAAGCATTGTGATGTGTTTTTGTTGGATATGCCACTTATCAAAAGGGATATCGGTGTTACCATCCTCCAACACGTTGATGTTTTGTTACGATAGATGTTGTTTTTTATGATGATACAATGTATTTCTCCAATTCTGAATTTCAGGGGGAGTACCAGAAGGAAATTCAAACTCTAGTTTATGATGAAGGTGATAACCAGGATGTGCGCAACGTGGGTTTAAGTGGTATGATATTAGATCCACGTGGTGATGAGAACCTAATAACCGAAGAAGTAAGTGATGAGCATCAAATAACCGAATAAGTGGGTATATCTCCAACTCAGCATGAAACCGAGTTCTTTGAAAATATGGCTTTATCTCCGGTTGACATATCACACCAATTGCTTACTGAAGATGTTTATGAGCCACAAAGAAGACAATTACCACAACGTCATACTAGAGGTATTCCTAAAGCCACATATGACCCTGAGCTTTCTAGCAAAGTAAAATATCCCATGAACCATTATGTATCTAACCAATGTTTGTCAGAAACAAACATGTCATTTGTGAATCAATTATCTGTTGTATCTATTCCTAACAGTGTGCAGCAACCTTAACTGATCCTATGTAGAAAGCAGCTATGAATGAGGAGATGAAATCTCTAGAAAAAATGAAACATGGAACTAGTTGATCCTCCACCGTGAAAGAAACCGCTTGGATGTCGATGGATTTACATCGTGAAGTACAATGTCGACGGTACAATTGAACGCTTTAAAGCAAGATTGGTAGCAAAGGGATATACTCAAAACATATGGGATTGATTACACGGAAACATTTGCACCTGTAGCTAAAATCAACACATTCGTGTCCTGCTGTCTTTAGCTGCAAGCTTGGATTGGCCATTACAACAGTTCGATGTGAAAAATGCTTTTCTACATGGTGAATTATCTGAAGAAGTCTACATGGATCTTCCACCATGGTGCATGATATCCAAAAGACACAATCAAAAGATATGCAAGCTAAAGAAATCGTTATATAGACTGAAACAATCTCCGAGAGCTTGGTTTGGAAGATTCACAAAATCTATGATAGCCTTCGGCTACCATCAGAGCAATTCAGATCATACTCTTTTTCTAAAAAAGGGGCAAGATAAGATCACTACACTCATTGTATATGTGGATGTTATGGTGGTTACAGGGAATGATCCTAAAGAAAGGGAGGCCTTACAGAATTACTTGTTCAAAGAGTTTGAAATGAAAGATCTAGACCCCCTAAAATATTTTCTTGGGATTGAAGTATCCCGATCTAATAAAGGAATAGTTCTGTCACAAAGAAAATATGCCTTAGATCTATTACAAGAGACAGGTATGTCAGCATGTCAACTAATTGATACACCAGTAGAAGAAGTTCTAAAGTTGTGTTGAATTCAACCAAATACCAGTTGACAAAGGAAGATACTAAAGACTTAGAGAGATTAATATACTTGTCTCATACTAGACGAGATCTGGCTTATGCTTTGAGTATTGTCAGTCAGTTTATGCATAATCTTGGAGAACAACATATGCAGGCAGTTATTTGCATTTTGAGGTATTTGAAGTCTGCTCCAGGAAAGGGAGTATTATTCACTAAAAACACAGACTATCAAAGCATAAAAGCATATACTGATGCTGATTGGGCTAGTGATGTAGGTAACATGCGATCTACTTCTGGTTACTTTACCTTTGTAGGAGGTAATCTTGTGATATGGTGAAGCAAGAAACAAAATGTTGTAGCTCGCTCAAGTGCAAAAGCTTAATTCAGGAATTTGGCAAATATACTTTGTGAGGCATTATGGCTAAGACTCTTCTTGGAGGATTTGGGTTATCTATCCGAACAACCTATCCAACTGCTTTTGTGACAATAAATCAAATGTGACATCGCACATAATCCAGCTTCAACATGATCGTATAAAGCATGTCGAGGTAGATGATTTTTCATTAAGGAAAAATTGGATGGAAAGATTGTGGAATTACCTAAGATTCGATCGATGACCAGTTGGCTGACATTCTTACCAAAGCAGTCTCAAATCGAGTGTTCTTAAAGTTCGTAGACAAGTTGGGCATGTGTGACATCTATACACCAACTTGAGGGTGAGTGTTGAAATATGTCACTGATTCTTTTCTATTTTAGGATGATTTCGATTAACTATAGAAGATTGCAATATTGTAATTAAGGAATTATAATCTTAGATTGATTCTAGGGTTTATGTCATAAAAACCCTATATATATATTTTGTAATTTAGAGATGTATTATGAATGAAAAACACAATTCATCAATCTTTAGATGTGCACAAGCTTATTAATTTCTTAATAGCTTAGACTCGACACAGCCTATGAAGATAAAATTTGATATCTAATTAAAGTAGGCTAAGAATATGCTAATTTCCCTTTCAATTATGAGATACTGACTAAAGATCGAAAACCTATTTTAAATATTTTTTAAAAATATTAATTTTCATTTTCCCACACCACTTTTACCATTTTCACAGCTACCAAGCTATTTGTCTAATAGATTCATTTTATAATACACTGAAATATTTGCATAATTGCACCATTAAAATCCTGTCGGAATTTGTGGACAATTTCTGTCAAAATTATAATTAGAAAAATATTAATGTGTGGAACCAAAATATTTCTCGCAAGAGCCATTAAGACCTAGCGCCGGTCAATTGTGCTGATAATCACGACTTTGAATATAAGCCCATTAGGGGGGACACACCAATGCAAGTGACACTCTTTCTGAAATTTGTGTAGCCAATTTACACTAAAAAAATGCTTTTATAAAGTGATAGAGACACTTATGGATATAAAGTTGATCTAAAGGCGTACACAAATCCATGAAGTAATCCAAAATCAAATTATTTATATGGATTGACCTTCCTTCGTTTAGGATAAGTGGTCGTGTACTTCAATATTCAAGTGTGTATTAAATACGTTGAATTTGAAGATTGGACACTATTATTTCAATTATGTTTATTTTTTTTAGTCTTATTTAATGCAATATATCAAATAATAAAGTATTACATTAATTAGAATTGCAAATTATTTTATTAACATTTATGAGCTTGAAAAGCTTCGATGGACACACAATACTTTGTTAAAACTCATCTAATAGTATTGGACTCATTTGAACTTTTTACAAAGATTAAGAATCTATTTGCAATTTTTTCTAATTAATACTAAGGGCATGTTTTTTTTTTTTTTTTTAAATCAAATAAAGTCCAATTACGCATCAAAACACATAAGTTAGGGACTTCTGTGCAAAAAAAAAAAAAAAAACAAACGTTATGGACAATTTTCATACTGAGAGCAAAAGGTTAGGGACCATTTGTGCCAATTTCCCATTTATTAAACATGTCTCGGTCTCACCATGATAAACATCTTGTGTATAGACATCTAATCATTCTCCTATCATTTACGAATGGTCTTGTCATATTTATAAATACTTTCAAACCGTTCCAAAATTCTTCAGATTTTGTGCAATTCTAATCTTTGTCCAACTCTTATCAATATATATCTCTGATTTGCTGCAAGAACACTGAAAAATAATAAGTGAAAAGTTCGAGTGACGTGAACATGTTCTAAGCCTGCCTTATCACTCCAATTCTAATTAAAAGGTAAGGGCTCTAACCATTTAATATTGCTACACGAATAACGAATTGTGTTAATTTTTTTCTTTTACCACCACTTACTTTCAAGTGTAAATTTCGAAAGCATCTCCTCAATGTTTTCATAAGTGTTTGATCTATATTAAATATAGTCACACACCCAGAGAACAACATGAAGATACCATGGAAATCTACACACGAAAATATAGGCTTAACATAGATAAACTGTTAGTAACTCAATTCGCAATTCACATATCAATAACAAACTCTCCAAAACAAGGAAGAATTTGAAGACGAATTTGTAAATCACAAATTGCCCACGATGTGGACATTTTTTGATTTACAAACTAATCTTCAAATAGTTTTCTAAGGTTTATGCAAGTGTACTATACAATACGATATCTCAAATAATCAAATTTTTGCAACTCACACGATCAAACCCATCAACAACAAAATAACAACACATTATAATAAGATGCAATGAAGATAATACTGGAAATGGGTAAGACTAGCTCACAAAAGGTCCAAAAATAAATTTTTTAATAGTTTGACCGCTACTTCTATGTCTCCAACCCGAATTTACAGAAATAAAGTGAGAAAGAATTAAAGTGAAAGGTTGAAGTAGGAACAGCCTATATCAGCGAAAAAGTCGTCTCAATAAAGTTAGTGAATTGTCACTACATATATCTAGAAGAGCAACAATTGTCTAGGGACACCCATAGTTTGTCTAAGGTCGCCAACTCTGAAAAGACGATTGTTTAGGCGTATAGGGACGATAAATGTCTTCTCAATAGTTTGTCTAAGTATATAGCAATGACATAACAAGTCGCCCTACAGCAATTGTCTAAATGCTATGACTATAACCTTATTGTGGCAACAAAGTCGTCTCTACATGTTGCAAAAATGGTGCGAATAATTCTCGCCATTTGCGAACTCTATAGCGACTATTAATGCACTATTGCGTTGACATATACAATTATATATTATGGCGATGACATTAATGTTGTCGTTGTATTCATACACTAGTAGTGACGACTTCCTATAGTCGCTAATTCTGTCTTCTCTGTAGGTCCCATTACTTGTAGTATTGGGGGTTGGTAGATAGACCCAAACAAAATCTATATTTATTTATTAGTTATTTAAGCTTAAAGAAGCTAATTCCCCAAATTAACCACATAGGTTTAAGGTTAGATTAGTGGCTAAGAATTTTACGCAATTGGAGAATTTAGATTATAAAAAAATCTTTTCCCTGTAACAAAATATACCAATATAAGAGTGATATTAGCTATTACAACCAATTAGGTACGGAGTCGGAACAATTAGATATAAATGGCATTTTCACATTGGGACTTAGAGGAAACTATCTATGTGTGTCAACCAGAAGAATTTATAGAAGCTTAAAATGAAGGTAAGGTTTGTCTACTTAAGAAATTCTTATATGGGTTACAAGAATCACCTAGGTAATGATATAAGAAGTTTGATTCTCATGTTTTAACTATAGGATTTAAGACTAGTAGTTTTGATCATTGTTTATAATTTAGAAATAATAGTAATATAGTTGAATCTGGTTTTTTGTGTGTGTGTGTGTGTGTGTGTGTGTGTTATACGTTGATATGCTTCTTACGAGCTCTAGTATGGACGAAATTAACAACATAAAATCAGGTTTAAGTGTTAAGCTCGAAATGAAGGACTTATATAAGGCAAAAAGAACCTTAAGTATGGATATAAGTAGGGATAAAAGTGCAGGGGTGTTAATCTTAAAACAAACAGCTTATATTCATAATATACTAAGTAAATTCGGGACGGAAAATGCAAAAAAAGTTAAAAGTTCATTTAGCTACTCACTTTAAGCTAAGTAAAGAGTTAAGTCTTTCAACTATGGAAGAAGAAGACTTCTTACAAGAACCACCATATGCTAATGTAGTAGGATGTACATTATGGTTTATAGTAGGTCGGACATAGCACATTCTAGCTATTAGTACCTTAAGTAGGTTTATGTCTCATCCAGATGAGGGAATTGGGAGGTATTTAAATGGTTACTTAGGTATTTAAAAGGACTTTGGATTTAGTATTAGTGTTTAAACAATGTAACGAAGATATAACACTAAAAGACTATGTAGATGTAGATTTTGCTAGTGATAGAGATAAACATAGGTCGATTATGTTTATATATTACTATTTGTGATATGTGCATTAGTTAAAAGTCTCAATTGCAACAAATGACGGCCTTGTAGACTATGGAATCGGAGGATATAGCTGCCACTAAAACCATTAAGTAGGCTTTGTGGCTTCAAGGTTTACTTAGTGAGATAGACTTTCTTGATAAATCTGCGATTGTATTTTTAGTTTCACAAAGTGCCACACACTTATGTAAAAATTCCGCATTTCGTGAACGCACGAAACACATTGATGTTAAATTGCATTTTATTAGTGATGTTGTTGCTAATGTTTTGATTAAGCTTGAGAAAGTACCATCGAGTCTAATTGAGTTGATATGGATACAAAACTCTCACATTTTAATAAGTTTAGGAGTTGTTTGAGTTTGTTGAACATTAATAGAGGCTAAGTTTGTTTCTTTTTTGCAAGTACACAGAGGTGAAATTGGATTGGTGATTTCTTAGTTTTTCTTTAAATTCAAGGTAGAGTTTGTAGAAGGTACGTGTGACTCAAAGTAAAAGACCAAAGTCGTGTTTAGTAAATGACACCTCATATGTTGTATCATCTAAATGCCTTGTTAATTTGTTTACAACCGTTGGCTTGCAAGATGCAATATGAGGCATTGATGTGGAGTATAAAAGTTCCTTTTAATCGATTTAGGGCTGCACTCTTTCTCTTGCTCTCTTAGCGCTATCGAAGTCATTCTCTCTCCCTCTGTTCTTTTTTAAGAACATTTTCAAGAGACTTTTTAAACATAATATACTATATATTTTAAAATGTCAACCTTTAAAATTATGCTTCAATAGACTCTTCAAATTAATTTTGCTCTCTATAATTAAATACATTTAAAAAATTTCAATTTTCAATACTCTATATAATAATTGAATTAAGTAGTGTTTACAAAATTAAATAGAGAAAATAGAGAAAATCATATAATAATTAGGAGGAAAACATGTTATAAGAAAATAAATGAAAAATAATAATAAATACTTATTGGGAGAAGTAAATAAAGTGTTGAAGATAAAGAGGTTGTTGGAGCACTTCAAAAAAATTACTACTATCTAAATCTATAGATGCTTTTTAAAATGTCAAATATGATTTTTTAAATAGATAGTCTCTTGGAGATGCTCTAATCTTTGCAATAGAGTGAATATTGTAGTGAGAAAATTGTGTATTTTTGTAAGGCTTGGTGTCTATTGCCTCAATTGCAAGTGGATGTGTTGTTTTAATGGTGGTTGTTCATCTCGGTGAGAACAGAGTGTTAATGTATTGTTTCTTTGAGGCTTTGTGATGTTTTGGCATATAAACTATATTTTAACCTTCGATTCTTGAGGGATAGTCAAAGGAGACTTAATCCATTTTGTAAAGCTCCACGGGAAAGTAGTCAGAGGTTAGGTGAATCCGAGCCTTCGGGCAAACAAATCTCTTGAGTTTGATTTTAGTTTGTGTATTTATTTGTGGTTTATGTGATTTTGGTTGAGGTTTGATTTTATTTCAGAATGTTATTTCTATGTTATACTCTTAGCTTTTTTGGCAAAGAGACTATTTTTTTTTAAAAAAAATTTGTTTATTTTAATGTACAATCATTTATATTCAACATCGAAATGTCTATCATTTTACAACATATGCTCCACTCAATCTACGCAAGCTTTTGACAATAAAAGTAAGGTTGAAATACAGTACGAATAATACAAATAAAAATTTAACTTTCTTCTTCTTCTTTAGTACCGAGACACGAACCACTTGAGTCCGACATGGAGTTGTCAACTCACCCACCAAAGTTTCCAAATGAGATATGTTACCACACGATTACGACATGGCTGCCACGTCAAGACAGCCCCATCCAAGCCTAGTAAGAGCCCACCCATAATCTGTCAAGAACCCTATCCGGGCCTCGCTAGGGCCTTGGAAGGGGCCCACACACAGGCCTTGGCAACCAAATCCATGAGTCATGTGGAGGGCCTCTGTGCCCTCATGCGAACCATAGGGCCTCGTCGGGCCACACACCATTAGTAACCAAATGAGCAACTCGATATGCGGGGCAACTGTAAAAGTAATTAAAGAAAGATTGCGTTGGATCAAGCATTTAATCTCCACAAGGAAACACAATCATGATCTCCTAAATCATGCAACGTGATAAACTCAAGGAAGGAAGGCAATCTCGGTATCTTTATCACATAAGGAAAGAGGATCCGATTGAGACCGAATTGATTTGTCTTCCAAATCAATTAGAATTCTTGTGCTATAAATACAACGCTCCGGTTGTTCCAAAGTGCGCACTTTTTATGCTTAAGAATCCCACCCTAAACTCGCTTTCAAATCTCTGCTCTTTGTCTCTCCCACACCCCTTTTTGCTCCCGCCCCAAATGTATCTCTCTCATATACCGGCAGTTGACTTGATCGTTGGAGTGCCAACGATCGCCTGACCCTTTTCTCCGGAGATCTTGGTGCCTAACGGTCGTCATAGTGTGCGCAGTAATATACGAGTGGCGAGGAGGAGTGACCTGAGATCTGCTGCACGCGAACCCACAAGCAGTTCGTACGTCAACAAGATGGATGACACTCATTATGAAAAAAAAAATTATGATAAAATTTTTCAATATTAAAAAAATGAAATTTCTTTTAGTGATAATGATATACATGAAGAATGAATCAACGACCCTCATTTATCATAATGGTCATAACAACCGTCATAGATAAAAAAAAAAAAAAAAGTTTTTATAATGGTTGTTATGTGTTACAATCGTCGTGAAATATTTTATTTTTTAAATAATAAAAAACATTATGGCATTATTTCATGGACCGTCGTGACTTATTCTCTAATTAGATGAAATACTATTTCATTAGCTGTCACACAATATCCTTCATAAAATATCTATTTACATTACAATATTTCTCTAGTCGTTATCAATATATCTTTACATGATGGATAACATATTTGCACGGATGAAAATTTACAATTTTAATTTTATATAATATATATTTCTGGACTATAATAAATCCTACAATTTTAGTACTCACATTGATTTACACTTAAAAAAAAAATGTTGACGCTTTTTAGTCTTGCCTTTCGATAGAGATTATAAACTAGCTTTTATTTGACCAAAACAAGTTTATTCGACCAAGAATGGTAAAAATGACGGTACTACCAAAGTAAATTTTTTGTCAAATAAACTATTTTTATCAAATAAACTATTTCTTGGCCAAATAAACCCATGTTTATAAACTCTACCAAACTAAATCTTAATTGAATATATAATTTTTTTTTAGTTTTTTTTTTTAATAATTTGAATTTTTGACGAAGTGACTCAACAAATATAACTCATAAATTAAAGTATTTTGAAGTGAACAAGTTATTTGAGTCTAGTGATGAGAAGGAGATTTCCAAATAAATAAATAAAAGACTAGCTTTATTATTTCGCCTTTTGAGAAAATAAATTATAAAGTTGGTTCAATAATTCAAGGAGTTGGCAAGTAACTCAGAGGTCCTAAAAATTAAAATCAAATTATAATTCAAAATTCCTTATGAAATATAATTTTTGGAAGAACTCAAAAAATATATAAATTTTCTCTTTCATATTTGCTTATTTTTTAATTGTGCTTAGTTAGAATAAAATTCCTATTTCAAGTGTTCACAAGAAAATTTATAAGCCAAATCGAGAATCTCGACTCTAAATAAACAATATTTGATTATTTTTTTTAAAATTAAGATAAGATTTTCAAAGAATTAATTTTCTATTTGAGTACAATCGACAATAGATTTGAGCTAGCTAGTGATTGGAGAACATATTTTTCTCGATCTTGATTGACATACAAATTCCAAAATTCTGGACTGGTTGAACTGAACTAATCTGAATTCCTTTGCTCGGTTATGGGTATTTTGTAAAATATTGATTATTTCATTCATGTACTTGATTTATTTCCAAAAAAAAAAAAAAATCAATCTCACTTTTATTCTAGTTCAATATATTTTTGAAAGTAGACTGGACAACGTATTAAATATGTTTTTTAAAAATCTCAAAATTAACTTAGAAAATTTTGGAGGGAGTAAATGAATTATTTTGAATTAAAGATTCAGAAACATCCCGACATAATTGTTTGAACGATAAGCTTAATAATAAATTTGATGGTACGCCATCTGCATCACCAGCTGAGGTGACATAATTAATTAATTCCTAGGCCCATCCCTGCATGAAGTGAAAATTTTCGTTTGATTCTTGTCATTTTTAAATATCTAACAACAATATAAATTAAATTAAGAAAAAAAGAGAACAACTTATAATTAAGCAAAATGATTTTAGGGTTTTAGTGTTAGTATATGACTAAATATATTCACATCACATTTTTCTATAAGTGCACCACATTTAAATTGTATAAAAGGTCTATAACTTTTACTCATTATTATATTTATGTCCCTAATATTTTTTCATCGTATTCTTATCATCAACTTTCTTTTAATTAATACATATTGTCTCTGATAACGGTTTATGTCCAAAAATTCCATTAAGAAAGAACAAAAAGAGTCATTTTCTCCTCGTATTTTTAAATAATAAAATAAATAAATAAATACAAAATTTTGATTAAATATTTTCCCCTCATTTTAAAGCACACTAATAGAATTTTTAGACGAAAACCATTATTAGTAGGAACAAAATGTATTAATTAATAGAATGTTAAATATAAGAATCCAATGAAAAAAAAAAGTTAAGGATATAAATGTGACAATAAATAAAAGTTAAAGAGTTTTTTATGCAATTAATATGTGTTGTATTTATAATAAAATGTGGTGTGAATATAACCACCCTTAGTATATATAATAAAACTAATGGAAAAATACTAAACTACCATACATAATATTATTAATATTCCGACATCCTCTCAAACTCACACTGCGACAGCAAAGAGCAGTGAAAGTTTGTTAAGTAAGAAATGAAAATAATGGACCGGATGTGATTTTGTGAAAAAATCAACAAGTTGCAACGATGAAGAAACAAATGGTAAGGAAATAGTTCCATGGTGAAGATGATAGTAAATAAGATAACAGTCAATCTCAATATGCCTCGCGTGCTCATAGAACACAGAGTTGTGAGAAATCTAAATAGCACTTTTATTATCACAATATATAAAAGTTGAAGAGGAAAGAGAACACTCATGTCGGCAAGTATCCAATGCAACCACACAATTTTAGTGGTAGTGGACGCCATAGCACGAAACTCTGCTTCAATAGAAGAATGAGAAACAACAGCATGCTTCTTACTATTCCAAGAAATAAGAGTATTACCCAAAATAGATAAAAACCAGTAGTGAACTTATGATTGGTAGGTTACTGGCCCAATCAACATCAGAGTATGCACGAAGCTCTAAGGAGGAGGTTGATAGGAACAAAAGACTCTGAAAGCAAATACCACGAAGACAGCGCAGAATATGAACAACAGTTCCCTAGTGAACTGTTGTTGGAACAGAGACAAACTGACTAACAATGTGAACATCATAGACAATAACTGGACAGGTGATGGTGAGATAGACGAAACTTCCAACAATAGTGTGATACAAGTAAGATCAGTCAAAGGAACACCGTCAGAATGTGAATACCGAGCATTGGCTTCAAGAGAAGTATCAGCAGTTTTAGTATCAGTGAGACGAGCACGCTCAATGACTTCAGTAGTATACTTAAATTGAGAAAGAATATAACATCTAGGCGAAGAAGCAACCTCGATCCCAAAAAAATAAGATAATAGACCTAAGTCTTTCATTTCAAAACGACGAGCCAAGTCAAATTTTAAGGTAGCAATCCCATCAACATCATCATTAGTGATAATCAAGTCATCAACATGTAACATAAGCAACATACGACCGGCCGAGGTGCATCTAATGAACAATGCAGAATCATGATGGCTGGGTGTAAAACCAAAAGAGGAAACAATAAAAGAAAATCGATCAAACCAGGCGCGAGGTGCCTGTTTGATGCCATAAAATACTTTTTTGAGTTTGCAGACATATCCAGAATGATGATAAACACCAAGAGGATGAACCATATAAAAATTCTCTTGAAGAGACCCATTCAAGAATGCATTTTTAACATGTAATTGAGATAGATTGCACCAGCGAACAAATACAAGGGCAATAAGTATATGAACAATAGTTATCTTTGTAATTGGAGCAAAGGTTTCCTCACAATCCAGACGATTCTGCTGAGTAAATTCTTTAGCAACCAACCTAGCCTTATAACGCTCAATCGAACCTTCAGATTTGGTTTTGATCTTATAAACCTAACGAGAACCAATAGAATGTTTACCCGGAGATAATGAAACTAAATTCTAAATGTCTGCCTTATGTAGAGTAGAGAGCTAGCCATAGCTTGTTGCCAAAGTGGATCTAGAATAAACTTCTTTATTGGAAGATGGTTCAGAAAGTTTGTGAATAGACGTTAAGAAACAATAGAAGGATTTTGAATAACGAGAATAAGAAAAATCGGGTAACCAAGTAGACTTATGAATACATGAAGGATATCGAGGAAAATGAAAAGGATCGACAATCTCAAACGATACTTGGGAGGCCATAGGAGGAGTTAGGACATCATCAGTTGACGTATGTGTACCTGTAGTGCATGAAGAATCAATAACAAGAGGAGTATGGAAAGGTGGGCTGTCGGTATCATCAGAAAAATGATCAATACGAATGAGACCAGTGTTAGTCACATCATGAGTATTATCATAAATAAAAAAGAATATAATATGCTCAAGAAATACAACATGAAGAGAAACATATAATCTTTGATTAATAGGATCAAAATAGTGATAATCCTTTCGTCTCTCCCCATATCCCAAAAAACATAAATAGTAGAGCGTGAAGTCAACTTACTACGTTCTACTTTAGGACGAAGGAAAAATCAAGTGCATCAAAAAACTCTTAGAATGGAATAATCTAGAGGATGAAAGAACAACGTTTCAGATGTGACAAACTTGAAGTATGAGAAGATGAATTCTTATTAATTAAGTAAACATCAGTTAGAACTATTTCTTCCCAAAATTCACTAAGAACTTTAGCAGATAAGGAAAGAGAACAGGCAGTTTCAACAATATGTCTATGCTTTCGTTCAGCAACACCATTTTGTTGTGGGTATCAATACACGAAGATTGATTAATTGTACCATCAGAAGTAAGCAATGTAGAAAAATCAGCAGATGTATACTCTTCATCCAAATTACATCTAAAGCATTTAATTACAGCAGAATCTTAATTTTTAACAAGTGCTCTAAAAGAAAGATAAATAGAAGAAAAATCAGAACATCGTTTCATAAGATAAACCCAACAATAACGACTATAATCATCAATAAAAGAGACATAATATCTAGACTCTACTTTCGTAATAATAGAAGTAGGACCCCACACATTAGAAAGAACAAGATCAAATGGTGCAACAGAACGAAAAACACTTCGAGGAAAAAGTAAAGTAGAAAATTTAGCTAATTTGCAACTACTACAATCAGAAATATCATGAGTTCGTAAATTTCAGAATTGACCTTTAGAAACTAAAAATTTTAAACGACTAGTGGAACTTGTTAAAGGCATGAATGCCACAGATAAAAACTAGAAGAAGAAGAGTTCAAAGAGAATGTGACAAATTAACACTAGAGGCTGCAGCATGCGGTGGTCTCAGATTGTCAAATATATACAACCCAATTTTTCTACGGCCTATCCCCATCAACTTCTAAGATTGAGGATCCTGCAAATGACAAGTAGTAAAAGAAAATTGAACTAAGTATCCAGCGTCACACAACTGATCAACATAAATAAGATTCAAAGTAAGAGTTGGAACACAGTAGACATCTAAAAGTGATAAATTATGTGTGTTAACAGAACTAACTCATGTCGAGGATAATGTGGTGCCATCAGTAGTCATAACTGACGCAGATAAATTAGAAATACGTAATGGACCAAAAAATGTTGAGTTAGATGACATGTGTTTGGAAGAACTTGAGTCAAAAATCCATGTGAAAGAAATACCTGATGAGCTATGGGATGACAAACCTACATGAGTAGAGACTGACATAGCATGTGGTTGAGTAGCAAGGAACTTCTGAAACTGCTCAACTAAAGTAGTTAGCGGAGGACCAGATGAAAATAGTGCTCCAAGAATAGATGAGTTACAAGGTGGCGTGGCTTCTACTGTGTTAGCATTGGGACAATAGAATTACAGTTGTAACTGCTGTTGACTTTGCTTCTTAGATAACTTAGGACATTGAGACTGTCAATGTCCCTTTTGTTTGCAAAATCTACACTCATCACTAGCAACCCGCACATAACTTTTGTTCTGATTCTACATAGATAGTCAAGAAGAGACAGCCAAAACTAAATTGCTAAAAGTAGGAAGAGATGGCTCAACTATTAGGAATTTCAAACATGTTTCATCAACTACATGTTCACTAACCACTGAATCAATAGGAATAAGCACAGTACGAGCAAGATGGATCCTCTAAGTTTCTGAAAGTCCCTACGAAGTGCCATAAAAACTGAATCAATCGTTGCTCTTCTCTATAAATAATATAGTTCTCACATGCTTGCATTCTTGTGGATTCTGTAATAGCCAACACATCCCAACTGATAATGTTTTGCAAAGTTAGACATAGTGTATAACTTCTGCAAATGATCCCAAACTTCTTTTGCTATTTCATAATGTCAATTGTGCATCAATGAAATGGTCAACAGAAATGTGAATTCAAGTAAGAATTTGTGAATTGTTTAATTTCCAAGCATCTACCTCTGTTATATAATTATCACTAGTACTCTTAGGTATTACAACAATTCCACTAACATATCCCCATAATTTTTTACATTTGAAAAAATTCTTCATCACAATACTCCAAAACGAATAATTCTTACCAATTAAACTTACATTAATAAATTGAAGTGAACCATCCCTTTCAGTTGGCATTTTAGAGTCAAGCAATACAACTATGAATCAAAGGAAATCAAGAGTATACAACTCCAGAAAATCAACAACACAAAAAGAAACCAAACAATATGCCCCTATACACGTACATCCACCAAAAAATTAAACAAATACCACCAAACGATCACAAATTACCTTGTGAATAAACTTTCTCAAAGGATCAAGCCAAACGGAGCTCACACGTGTCCTCAAACGCCGTCTCCATCACTCCACGTGGGCTTCACGTGGCACCTTTTGTCACCGAGCATGGACCCTCACGCACCGAATATTCTGGACCACCTCATCGACGTGAATCCAAATATTGTATAAAACAATTCTGGTCAAAATTTCTTCATGTTATAACCTTCAAACAATATCATCTTCATACACTATCTCTGGTTGACTGTAGTCTACATAATGGTATGATGCAATTATATTAAAAATAGATCTTCTTGTTGCTCCCTTCAGGAGACTCGTATACAATTTGTAACACACGAGAGTATAACCATAAAGTTATGTTGATGGTAAATGTATGGTAGGTTATGTACATCCATAACTATAATATTTATAGCACTTCTTATTAGATGTCTTTTACACAAAGAATATGTCTCGTTAAATCTTATTAGAAAAAAACTATGAGAAAAAATCTTAGTGAAATAAAAAGAGTACATAATTATTTTATTATGTCATGAAAATTGCCTCATCAAAAATCTTTCCAAGAAAATCCAATGGGACAAGGTCAAGGAAAAAAGAGCACAATGCGTATTTACTCCCCTCATGATAATATCACTTGAGATATATATTTTGATCGATTAAGTTTTTCAAAAATTTAAACTAAATACTTCAGACATATTAAATCCTCCAAGAATTTATTCACATAGTATTATTAGCTATGCCATATAAAAGTCTTTGCGAGAGTCGTTATGTTGAAATTCGTATATTATATCTTACGACTTTGTTTTTCTTATTTTATTTTCGCATAGATATACACATTTAGGTGTTCGAACTGTAGGTCTGGAAATTTCAGGTTTTCTAATAAGTTCAATTTACTTGGATTGTATCTTTTTATTTGGTCAATTAATTCTTTGACGGATTTTCTTCAATACTCTTGCTACCTTTTAGGATATGAAGAGCTACATTATATACAAAAATATTGTCAAAAGCATTTTCATTTTTATTCAATTTATTTCTCATAACTACATAACTTATTGAGATCTCTTCATTTTCAATATTTCATGTACCTAAACCTCTTCTGAAATTTTCAATTAGATATGTTTTTACACTCTCCAACAGTATATGTCTCCTTAAAGGGGCCATCTTTACAATTGGCATCATTTTTAATTTGAGGATTTTTGTTTTGGGATCAAATGTCACCACACTTCAAGTGTGCCATTAATTTACCAGATATAATGTTAATGGATTATCTTTCTAAGACGTCAATATGAACTGGAGCATTTATAGATAGTAAATGAGACTTGGTTTAATCTCTTTGGACAATAAATACATATGTCAATTGTATAATTTAAAAATAAATTATTTGTCGAACTTCTAGTAGGTATTGTCTTGTATAAGAATCTAGAAAATATAATATGCTATATTTTCATTTATTCTTTTCAACTACTTAATTTATCCCCTTAATGTTGAAAAAAATGTCTTATCAAAATAACAGTCAGCAAACCGTGTTATAAAATATCACTCTTTAAGATTTAAGATATTTTATAAAAGTTCAAACTGAATATGTATTTTTAACATTCTTTAATATCCATCTCAGTCTACTATGGTAAACTGATTGTACATATATTACACTATCAAAAATCATTAGATGGATAATATTGGGCTCCGACCATAAGCCAACTATACTGGAGATAACTTTGATATTGACATGATGCGTTCAAGTGTTGCTGTATGCAAAATAGCATCCCTCTGACAAAAAATGGAAAATATTTTTTTCTCAATAATAATAATTTAGAAATTAATTAGAGGCGTTAAACGAACAATAGTGCTAAACTATTTTTCGTAATCCTGACTAACATTTATTAAAAGTTTGAGATTTAGACTCACCAGCATTAACAAGACACGCCATCTTGATTGTATAATTTAAAAATTATGCTCAGAATTTAAAATTTGAGCAGGTAATCTTGCAAATTTCAAGTTATGAATATAAAATAACATTATTTAATCATTTAGTAGATATATCTATTAGATACACATAATATCTAGATGGTCAACATGGAGAGTGACGGGGCCATATACATCACCCTAAATAATTTTTATAAATATATAGAATTCATTCTCGGTTTTAACTAGTGAATGACTGCTAGTTTATATACCACGAGAACAAGCAAAGCTCGAGGATTCATTTTATGGAAAAAATCTTCTAGTTTTTCAATAGATATTCTCATTAATTATTCGCATCATATTGATTCGGAATGGTCTAGCCGTAATGCCAATTAATAATTTTTTGAGTTATGGAACATCTAGTTCAATACAATATAGCAAGTCCGTCTTTTCTCTAAGACAAGCAATTCAACAACTAAATCCATGACTTGATTGTTGATAAGTAAATTGATTTAATAAATTATATCAAATCAAATAAACAAATAGATAAGATACCTTAGAAATAAAGTTCTTTGCCTAACAAGAATAGCAAATTAAACTAAATTTTATAAAATTACTGTATATATCACATGATCTTCTTATAAGATTAGGTTATATGATATTCTTCGAGAGTTATCACATCTGAAATATTGAAACGTTGAAGTTGTACCTTTTTGAGAGTATCAATACTCTAATATTATACAACATTAATATTCTGAAATTGTAAAGTAGTGCTTCTTCAAGAGCAAAAACATAATATTTTTCTAGAATATTGATATATACAAATTTATACTTATTAAAAAACAATCATTAATAGTTGTTGATAACGTGTTATGAACTACAGAGAATAGTATAATAGAATAGAGAGAAATAGTGTATTTCATTATAATGATACATAGATATAGTTTTCAAAGACTTGTAAACCAAGTAAGAAATATCTAATTATGATCATCAATATTGTTTTCCATAATTTTACAACAAATGTTGAATACTTTGATTTATACTAATAAAAACTGCTAATTTGACTTGTGAAAATAAGATATTTTAGAATTTAAATTCATTAACAAATATATTCTGGTAACATGTGTTAGAATTAGAGCAATAAATAAAAGGCGAAAAAAATAAAGAACATGGGGATTTATAGAGGTTCGCCTCAATATGAATCTACGTCCTCTCTTCAGCTGTTGCAGTATGTTCACTATAATGAATGATCATTTTTGTTTATAAGAGATCAGTCTTATATATAACAACTCAATGAATGTTCACTAATTATAATGAAATTCTAAAGTAACCTAAAGAAAGTTCCTAGTTATAATGAAATTCTAGGGCAATCCAATTAAAGTTCCCTAGTTATAATGAAATACTAGGACAACTTATTTACAAAGACAAAATCTTCAAAACACCCTTACATAAAACAAATAGAAATAACATCGACCTTTCGGGGGCGCTACCCCCGAGTCCCCTGCCCCTTTTCAAAGTCGATCCGCACTAAGCTCTACATAGTGCAATAAATTAAACTACTTGGAGACCAATCCATCATCAACACCTTCATCTGTAACGGCTGTACACAACTTCAGTTTCTCAATTATAACAATCTTTGTTAACATATCAACATGATTTTGACTATCCTGAATCTTCTCAAGCACTAAGATTCCATCATCCAAAATCGATCTGATAAAGTGATAATGAATTAGTATATGTTTCGTCCTCGCATGATATACATGATTCTTTGCTAAGTAAATAGCACTTTGTCTGTCACAAAACAACAAATTCTCCCATGCTTGTGACCAAATTCTTCCAAGAAAGACTGCAGTCATATCATCTCTTTGCTAACTTCAATCACGACAATATATTCTGCCTCAGTAGTGGGAAGGAGAAACTATCTTCTGCAACTTAGACACCCAACTAACAGGTATACCACCCAATATGTATACATATTCAGTAGTACTCTTCCTACCATCAATATCCATGGCCATGTCAGTATCTACAAAGCCTGTAATCCCAAGCTTGGTTTTTTAAAAACACAATGCTGAATTTATATACTTCTCAAGTACCTAAGAATCTGCTTTACTGCCCTCCCAATGTTGTTTTCTGAGATTATTCATATATCTACTCACAACTCTCATTGCATGAGCTATGTCCGGTCTCGTACATACCATAGCATACATAAAACTCTCAATAGCAGAAACATAAGGTACCTTGACCATCTAGATATTATGTGTAGAAGGTAAAGGTGAATGTTTATTGGATAGCTTGAAGTGACTAGCCAAAAGTGTACTCACTGGTTTAAATTCATCCATCTTGAATCTACTCAACACCTTCTTCACATATTCTTCCTGTAACAGTTTTAAGACATCCATCTCCTTATTAATTCTCATCCCAATGATTTGTTTAGCAACACCCAAATCCTTCATTACAAACTCCTTGGACAACTCCTCTTTTAACTTGTATATTTGTTGTTTGCAAGCTCCTACAATCAACATGTCATCAACATATAGGAGTAAGATAATAAATGAATCACTAATGTTCTTCATATAGCAACAATGATCCGCCTGGCACCTCATAAAGCTATTACTACCCATAAAGCTATCAAACTTCTTATATCACTATCTCGGAGCTTATTTAAGGCCATACAAGCTCCTTTGAAGTCTACACACCATTTCCTCATTTTTGTGTAGGTCATAAGCTTTTGGCTGCTTCATGTAAATTTCTTTATCCAAATCACCATGAAGAAAGACTGTCGTTACATCCAACTTATCTAGGTGCAAGTCTTCTTCTGCCACTAGTCCAAGTACTATTCTAATTGTAGTTAATTTCACCATAGGAGAGAAAATCTCAGTGTAGTCAATGCCTTCTTTCTGTTGAAATCCTTTTACAACTAATCTTGCTTTATATCATTTGCTGCCATCACACTCTTCTTTTATCCAATAAACCTATTTGTTTTACAAAGCCTTCTTTTCTTTTGGTAACTATGTTAGTTGCCATGTCAGATCTCATCTCCTATGTATGACTCCACTTGATTGATTTATCATCTTGTACGGCATCACTATAGCTTTCTGATTCACCTCTGTCAATTAGCAAAATATAATGCAATGCTGAAAAATATATCTGTGGAGGTCTACTTGTTCTATTAGTTCTCTTGAGCTCAGTCACAGAGGTGCTCTAATTTTCTTTTAGGGCTATATTTTCTCGATCTTCGCCTCAATCACTGGAAGGTCTTGCAACGAAATTACCTTAGACTTCTTAACTTCAAGATTTTTACTTTTAGGATATGTTGTCAATATGTCCTTATACATGGCTGCTTCATTGAAGATTACGTCTTTACTCTTGATAATCTTGCGACTTTGCTCATCACAGAAACGATAACCAAACTTCAAATCACCATAGCCAATAAAAAATATTTTTAGACTTGGCATCAAATTTACTTCTTAAGTAATATTAATTTGAATATGAGAAACAAAACCAAACAATTTTAAGAAGGAAATGTCTACCTCTTTTCCACTCTAAAATTCTTCTGATATTTTGGAGTTCAATGGTGTTGAAGGACCTCTGTTGATCAAATATGCCGCATGTCGATGTGACCACCGCCTGAGCATTTTGTGATCCCCGCATAGGCATGGCAATGGGCGCCGAGCCCGGCTCACCTGCCCATAAATACTGACTCGGCTCGTCGAAGACGAGCGAGCCGAGCTCGGCTTCGTTAGGACGAGCCGAGCTCGGGCTCGGCTCGTCCCAAAATGTGAGTTGGTTCGCCCACGAGCTCGTGGGAGTCAACGGGCCGAGCCGAGCCGCCCACGAGCTCGGCTCGGCCTCAAATTTTTTTTTTTTTTTTTTTAAAAATTTTGAAAATGAGAGAAAATACAATATCGAGTATATTTTATGTTGAAAATTAAAGATTGAAAATCATTTTCTTTAGAATAAGAGTATTTATAGAAAAATAATGAAATTAAAAACAAAATATTAAAAAAAAAAAAAAAAAATGGTGTAATTCACGAGCCACGAGCCGAGCCGGCTGGTGGCTGATTTTTGGCTCGTGGGCTCGTGTCCACGAGCCCAAACGAAAGCCGAGCTCGTGGGCTCGTTCCCACGAGCCCAACGAGCCGAGCTGGGTGGGCGAGCCCACCAGCCGGCTGCTTTTTGGCCGAGCCGAGCTCGGCTCGGCCCTCTTTTTTGAGCTCGCCTTAGCTCGGCTGCTCTCTCTCGACGAGCCCGAGTCCCAGCCGGGCCGAGCTTTTGAGCCGAGCCGACGAGCCCACGAGCCGACGAGCTTTTTGCCACACCCTAGTCCTGCATGTAATTTCATACTTCATGCACGCTCATTTAGAGTCTTGTTACTCAGCTACACAATTCTGTTGAGGTTTACCTGGAATAGTCTTTTTCATCCTGATCCTATTTTCAGCACAGTACTTTTGAAAATTTGCATTTATGTATTCACCTCCATGGCATGAATGCAAGCACTTCACCTTTAAATCTGTTTCATTTGTAACCATCGCTTTCTACATCTTGAAAGTATCAAAGACATCGAATTTCTTTTTCAAGAAATAAACACATACTTTCCTACTTGAGTCATCAATCAATGTCACATAATAATTTGAACCTCCAAGGGAAGTAATAGTTGAAGGTCTCCATACATCTGTATGAATAAATTCCAATTTTGTAGCTTTTGGCTCCGTTCCGATTTTAGATAAGCTAATTCTTTTTTGCTTGTTGAAAATACAGCTTTCACACAGACTCATGTTCAACAAATTTTAATCTTGATAGCTTCCCTTTAGACTGAAGTACTTTCATTGTGTTCTCACTCATATGTTTGAGCCTATAGTTCCACATATCAGAATTCGCAGTGTTTATCTCTAGGATTGGTAGTCATATAAAGAGTTCTCCTTTTAGTTCTTCGTGCAACAACCATGGCTCATTTCGTTACTTTCCAACAGCCACCACCAAAATTCACATCGTGCCCTTCATCATCAAAGTTGTCCAACAAAGATTAGATTTTGTATCAATATTGGTATGTGCCTTACCTTGTTAATTTTCACAAAGACCCGTTTGACATCCTCAACCTGACATCACTAATACCAATGATGTCCAAATATTTTCCATCAACGAGATATATCTTTCTGTGATTTCCAGCAACATAGTTCTCCATGTTCCAACTTTGTACACTTGTGTTAAAGGAAGCCTCAGAATCAATCGCCCAAGAATCGATAGAACTATTAACAGACAAGAGTAAAACATCTTCTACATCTTCAGTCGCAGCATTTGTAGCATTATTGTTCTTTTCCTCATTCTTCTTAGGTGCTCTACAATTCTTTTTCAGGTGACCAAACTTACCACAATTCTAGTATTCAGCACCCATCCCGTTTCTGGACTTACTTTTGTCATTCCTTGACTTTCCTCTACCATTACCCTTGTTGGAATTCTTCTCATAACATTTGCCTCTATTTTTGATATTTAGCACAAAATTGGATGTCAATACTTATTGATCATCTTTTCTACGAACTTCTTTAGCAATAATGTATCTCGAACACCATTAAGTTTCAATTTCGTATTCTCTATGGAATTGCTAATAGCCACTCTTAGAGACTCCCAACTATTCGGTAGTGAAGTTGAAAAGATTAGGGCACGAACCTCATCCTCAAACATAATATCGACAGAGACCAATTTATTAATGATTGTGTTTAATTTATTAAGATGTTCTACCACCGAAGCACCTTCTACTATCTTCAGATATAATAGCTTCTTCATTAGATGAAATTTATTGCATGCTAAGGACTTCTCATACATGTCAGATAATACCGTCATCAGTTCTGCAGTAATGTTCTCATTTGCAACGATATAAGCCATGTTCTTCGACAATGTTATCCAAATTACTCTCAACACCTGTCTGTCAAGAAGGATCCAGTCATTATCATTCATAATTTTACGTTTCTCATCCAACGGTGTTAGCCAAATTACTCTCAACTCCTGTCTATCAAAAAGGATCCAGTCATCATCATTCATAGTTTCACGTTTCTCATCCAACAGCTAGTGCATCTTTTTACTGTAAAGATAATCATCTATATACATCTTCCAGAATGAAAAATCCACACCATCAAACTTGGTGATTCCCAGTGTTGATCCTCGATTATCGCCATCCATCATTCTCAATCAGAACCTCTCTCTAATACCATTTGTTAGGATTAGAGCAATAAATAAAAGGAAAAAAAAAAAAAGAACGTGGAGATTTATACAATTGTTCTCATCAATGTGAGACTACGTCATGTCTTCAACCACTGCAGTAATTTTACTAATGAATGATCATTTTTATTTACAAAAGATCAATCCTATTTATAATAACCCAATGAATGTTTCCTAATTATAATGAAATTCTATGACAACTCAATAAATGTTCCTTAGTGAGACTATGTCCTGTATTCGATTCGTACTCAACTTTGCGTAGCGCAACAAATTAGGCACTACAGTTTAACAATATGATATCAATATAATATGTTAGAAATTGGAAAGGTAGTCTAAAATTAACATAGTCTGTTATAAATGTTATGAATCTTCTAGACGTAGCAATGAACTGATTGGAATAGCGAAAAAAGATTTTTATGGTTGACTCTAAATTTATTGAAAGTAATGCTTAGGTGATTACGGATGATATAACTAGTAAATACGTTCCTTCCCATATGAATATATTTTATTGATTATGAGAATTGTTTGCCATTTTACAAAAAAAAAAAAAAAATGAAACCACTGCAAATGAGGAATTATAAATATATTGATGCTAAATTTGAAACCATACTACAAATTTTAGGAATGGGACATACGACATGCCCTTCAGTTATTAAAAGTACAAAAAAATATCTAATCATCAATCTTTGACTGTGATTACTTGATTAAGCTTTAGATAGGGGTGTGAAACTGGTCGAGTTGCCCGTGAGCTTGTGGGCTCAACTCGTTTGTACTTAGTTCATGGGTACTTCAGACTCGTTTCACCATGGGTCACAAGTTGAGTCGGGCTCAAAATTCAGCCCACAAGTCGAGTGGTTCGTAATAAAAAATTATGCGTTTGTGGACCTTATCAATGAGCGGGCTGATGGACCATTATGACCTTTTTCAAATGGTCATAAATATGACCATTAAAAAGGTCAAAATTTAATTTACTTTTTTTTAAAAAAGTTATAAATAAAAACAGTTCAAACTTCATCTCTCTCTTTTCATAAATCTCTAGCTTCTCAATTTGAAATTGTTATAATCTCCATATTAGCTCTCTTATTGTACAATATTAAGTTTTCTTGTCTCTAAATTTATTCATTCGTATCTAATTCTACATTTCAAATGGATAAACTGATGAGTTAAACCAATTCTTTGATAGTTCAAACACTCCACAAAGTAGTCAACCATTTGATCATGATTTCAATGGTCTAAATAATGTTTCAATTCTAGATGACTTGGGTGATAAGAGTACAAATATTCCAATTGAATTGAATAATGATCTTGAAGAAGAAGAAAAAACGGTGTCAAGATCAAGCGAAACACAACAACATTTGAAAAACACGTTTAAGCGTTAGGAGCACTTCAAATTAGTGAAGAGTTGTGTTGCAAATGGACGGTAATATGTGTACTTACTGAAAAATGCAAATAGCTTAGAAAAAGTCTACTGGCATGAGTATCTAAATAGACAATACAGAACATGTACAATCAGACACGAAGGTCTGAAAAATAATCAATTGCAACTCCAGTTTGCTTATTTTGGTTAAGGTTCTTCTAGTACTCTTATTATCAATTGGTTCTATTTACAAGATAATATGTGTAGAGGTATGTTGATGTTCGTACTTGGTAGTGAGTTGTCGAGTAGCATAGTAGAAAGTGTTCACTTGACCAACTTCATACAAAAATATGTACAACTAAGATACAAACCCTTTTCTAGAAACGCTATTGGTTCATATACTTTTAATTTATACAATTAAAAAAATCCATGCATTATACGTGATATAAATAAATATAATGATGTTTTATCTTTTATGGATCGGTTGTAACCATAGAGGTTACATAGATACTAATGCACACTATATAGATAGACAATAGATTATACATGAAAAATTATTATATTTAAATTAATAAAATATCCCTATAATGCACAAAAAAATTTAATGTTTTAATGAATATTATTAGATAATTTAATTGCAGAACTAAAATTCGTAGTTTTAGTTTTCACAATGCGTCAGAACAATGTAGTGATTAAAAAATTAGCTTTAGAACTTAACTCCAATTTTGGTGGTATACTATTCCACATGTGTTGTGTTTTCCATATTTTCAATTTAATTGTGAAAGATGGGTTAGATTTCATAAAAATACATTTAGAAAAAATTAGGTATGTTACCAACTTTATTTCAGTCTCCCTACCTGAAAACAAGGATTCAATAATTTATGTACAAAAAATGGCTTAACTGAAAAAACATTTGTCATAGACCTAGGTCACAGATGGAACTTCATTTATCTTATGCTCAAATCTTGTGAAGACTACAAAAAATATATTACTGCTTATTACAATAGTCGTCACTTATACGGTCCCGAATTTAATTTACAAGACCATGATTGGTCTATTGCATTACATGTTAAGAAATTTTTAAATTTTTTTTACGTAGCTACCAACGCATGTGTAGGCATATATAATCCTACTCGTCCTCTTGTTCTTACACATTTTTATTATATTACCAATCATTTCAAGTATTAAACTTATGAATCTCCAGTTATAAATGTGATGTAGGCTAAGTTTAGAAAATATTTAGAAAATTTGCTTATGTTGTTTCCTTTAGCTTCGGTAGTGGACCTTCAATTTATTTTAGAGTCTACAAAAAGTATTGTATCCAAAATTTTTAATAAATTAACTTATGAATCTCCAGTTATAAATAGAAATTTGGAGAAATCTTAATGTGCGATGTACACTGAAAAATGGTATGAACGTTTGACGTCCCCCTATAGTCAAGTCTAGTTCGTCATCACAAGACGACAACGATTTTTGGAGCTACTTAAGTTCTTGTAAAGGTAGTCGACAATCTAGTCATTATTTTTTCTTTGCAAATGCTACAGATATAGGTACGGGTGAATTACAATTGGAGTTAGTTATGTATTTTGCTCATGATATGCTTAGTATTTTAGATGAGGAAGGAAGAAAGAAAAATTACATACTGAGGTGGTAGAGATTGAATGAGCGTTAATAGCTAATAGTATTAATGATAGTGATCAACTAATAGATCTGGTATCTAGTGTAGCATTAGAGTCTCCTTTTAGTGCAGGTGATAGAGGTTGTCTGATTATCGACCAAGACTAAAAGATGACATGTTAGATACTTTAATATGTTTAAATTGGATTACGTCATAATTTGTAATTATTGTTTACGTTAATTTTATTTATTTTTTTCTTACAGGTATTTTTTAAAAAAAAAATGCATATATAATATTTTGTTCGTGTACAATTTTAACTCTGCCAACGTTAAAAGTAGCCAGTCCTAAGCTTGAATAGAGAGCAACTATTTATTTTTTAAATTTTCAACTTTTTATGTGATAGTTTTGCTACACACCTAATTTTTATTAAAATTCCACAATTACTTTTCAACATTTTAAATTTCAAAAATAACAAATGTAGCAAATGTAATACACATTTTTTTATAAGAAATATACAAACGTAACAAATGTAACAAGTGTTACAAAAATAAAAATAATATTTTTAGAATAAAAAAAGTTATATAGTATTTTCTAAATTATTTTATATTTTGTATTGTATGGTGAAACTATCTCTTTTTTTTCTCCAAATTTATAAAAAATCTAAGTCGGGCCGATAGGCTCATGGGGAGCTCAACTCGGCCCATGAGGCCTACGGCCTAAAGCCGAGCCGAGCCGAGCCGTATGTAAGATTTTACCCTCAACTACCCGTTGCAATAATTTAAATGTAATTACCATGAACTCAAAAAATGAGAAAATATTAGGATAAATTGTAGTTAGTGTCTCTAACCTTTGACTTCATTTGCACTTGTATATTTAGTATTAAATCTTGGCATCCTTCACCCCAACCTTTTATATGATTAGCAGCCAATGCCCTCACATGAGGGCATTGCATTGGTTGCTAATTATATAAGGACATGAATGTATTGGATGTTAATCATATAAAAGGTTGGAGTAATGGATGTCAAAAATTAAATACTGAAGATATAAGTGCAAATGAAGTCAAAGACAAAGACACTAACTTCAATTTACTCAAAATATTATATAGTCCATCTTTAAACTTATTAAACATAATGCTTAATATAATGTTAGCAAGTATGCATACATAATCATGTATAAATAGTTTGCAAGTACATATTGAGTGATTCATAAAACGTGATTGTGTCGTTGGTTAAGGTGACTACTTTGATTGTGTATCTTAAAAGTACAATTTCCATGCTAATGTCTAGGCCTAGGTTTCGACGTGACTAAGTATGACTTAAACATAGTTCAGGACAAATCAAATTTGAGCTTAATATTTTTATGTTGGGAGACAATATTTAAGTAGTCCTAATCAAGTTTAATTAGGTCCTATATACTGTTCACTATATGGCAAAAAAAAAAAAAAAAAAAAGTAAAACAGCCATAAATAGAAATATGACTTTCAATTTTTTAGTGAAATAAAGTATTACTCACCCAACAATAAGTAATAAAAAAATTTATTTTTTTCATTTAATTCTTATCAATTTATGTTTGATATACAACATATTGTTCAAATATTAGTATATAATAATATGAGTATATATGCTTAAAATTAAATTAAGTTAATACATCTTAAAAATCCAAGTTAAGTTTCGTGAAATACAATCAAATTTACATGGTGTTCAAAGATAAGATGGGACTCCAATGAAAAAGTAAAGTTTGCATGTATATATATTAGTAAAAAAATTGAAAATATGAAAATAAATACATTATGATTCTTGGTCTTTTATATTATGAGGTCAACATTTGTAAGAGAAAGATCTCAATTCTTTATATATTGATTAATATTTTTATATATAATTGATGTGTCGGCAAGAGGGTTGTTTGATTGAGAATGTCAATTTTAAAATTCAAATACTCGTTAAATTTTGAACTCGTCAAATAATTCGGTGATATGTCAATTATTGTTCTTATCTTCCACTTATTATCTAATTACTTAAATTTTCTGGATAATCAATGAAAATCCCAAATTCTCAAGTATTTGCATGTTAATCAAAGAAAGGGTAAAGAAGCAATGATTGAATGAATGAGATTGGGAGCCACTTTATTAGTTTTACCCACCCAATATGTTTAAGTATTTTCTGAATCAAGAAATTGAGTCCCACTGTCTCTATCGGTAGAATGATAAAAAGCACCACACGTGGAGTCTGAATCAAGGGACCGTTCAGCTATCATATCATACAAAAAAATTTAACGGTTGGAGATTTGATCGACATGTTCATTGTTAATTCTTTATCGAATTAAAATATAACAAGTTTAAATTTTCGATCATATATGAGTTACTCTTTCTAATGGGTTAATATATTAAAGTAAAACTTTGAATCCCAACGAATAATATTGAAAATTGACTATGTAGATGTGCAAGATAAATCTCTAAACATATGCTGAAGATCTGAACGAAGGTGTGAACTTCAGTTAATCACAATAGTTGAAAAAATACGTAATTGGCTCTTTCAAAGCAGTCGACAAAGACCCCTTGATGCTATGAAAGAGTTGAAAACCATACTCGAACATCTTATCTTGAAGAAGGTGGACATATATTACAGTATGAAGGATGTGACATGATGTGATACATTGTACAATGAGGAATTGTTGAAAAAAAGGTGTGAACACAAGTTTAGATATGTCGATGATCTTGAATTCAATATTTTGATCAAAAATCTAAAATAGGAAAATGTAAATCCATAAAATTTATCCCTCAAATTATTCAGAAACTGGAATTTTACTTTAGTAGCCTCAGAAAAGCAAAGATTTTTGATAAAGAAGTTTGCTTTCTCCAGCCATTCCCCACTCATATAATTCCCACTCATTATGTTTGTTGCTTAAAGCTTGCACTCACCCTTCTCTCTCCTCAAAAATATTATCAAAAAATCCCATTGACAGCTCCAATCTGAAACGAAATTGCAAGAATCCAACTTATAATTAGAGAGAGAAAAGACCCACAAGACACTGAATTCAGGGTCATCTGCAGGATAGATATATTTTTACTATATGATCATGGATGCTGATATTGGTAATGGAAATTCTGTGCGCAGGCCGAATTTTCCTTTGCAATTGCTAGAGAAAAGAGAAGAAGAAGAATTAGCTTGTTCAAGCTCAAAGAGGGCCGGGTCGGAACAAACACCCAAGAAGCCGCCGCCGAAAAGAACCACCACCAAGGATAGGCACACCAAGGTCGAAGGCCGTGGACGGCGGATCCGCATGCCGGCAACTTGTGCTGCTAGGGTTTTTCAGCTTACGAAAGAGTTGGGCCATAAATCTGATGGGGAAACCATTGAATGGTTGCTTCAGCAGGCTGAGCCAGCGGTGATTGCCGCCACGGGTACCGGAACTATCCCGGCAAATTTTACTTCACTGAATATATCAGTTAGGAGTTCAGGCTCAAGTATGTCGGCGCCGTTAAGGAACAGTTTTTTCAATCAAAATTTCGCGGCCAGCGCTCAGTTGAGGAGTATTGAAGAATCGCAAAGGAGATTTTTGTTCCCTGAGATTGGATTATCCTCTGAGAATGATACAACAGTAGGGGAGGCGAGCATGGGAAGAAGACGGCGGCCGGAGGAAGATCTGTCACCACTACAACAAACTCAAATGGGGTGTCATAATTATATGTTACAATCAAGCACAGGTTCCATTCCGGCGACTCAAGGCCAGAATATTCCGGCAACAGCACTTCTTATGTTGACAAATTCTAATAACCAAGTGATGAGTAGTACTACTGGTAACTCTTTGTGGCCATTGGGAAGTTCAATGCCTAGTGGTGGATTACATTTCATGAATTTTCCTCCACCAATGGCACTCTTGCCGGGACAACAATTGGGCGGCAGCGGTGGTGGCGGCACGGTGGTGGATGGCCATTTAGGCATGCTTGCAGCACTCAATGCTTTTAGGCCAATTCCGGGTACTCAAGCTTCCGATGCACATTCAAGTAATCCTGATCATCCAAATCATAGGGCTGATGATCATCATGTTACAACTAGCCACCACTTCTAGATTATCAACAAGATTAATTTAGACCCCATCTTCATTTTCACTAAATTTCTCTCTATATATATGTATGTATATATATTGATGGTGACTTGCAGCTGTGCATTATATATCTAGGTTCTGATTCTTGAAGATAAATCTTTCGATATATTGCTCAATTGTAGATTTTGATCAATCCATCATTTTTTTAGGGTTTTGGAGAAATATATGAAGAATGACATGGATATTGCTGAAGAATGATATTGACTGACAGTTAAAACTTTCAATCTTTAACTGTCATTTAAAACTTTCATAAATATGAAGTCTAGAAACTTAAGTTACTTTCACATGTTTAAATATAATGTTGAATAACCTTATTTGAAATCTTAAACTTTTTAGACAGAGATGGTTAGAATGACTAACATAATTTTTTGTTTTTAGAATTAAAAAATAAGCCCATTTGGATTCTCTGATATTCTACATCAATCAATTGTTTATATCATAGTACTGCTGCATCTATGATCAAATTGAGAAAAGGGTCCAATGTATATACCCTAAGGAATTAGGAGCCCACATTTTCAATTTTTTAGTTTCAGCCTTTTCAGGTGGCTGCTGTGAGCCCTAGCTGTGGAATCATTCCTGCTCTTTCTTGAACAAGGTGGCTGCAGCCCAAGTTATAGTGCTGGTTTGTGGTGGCCCTACCTACCTGTAAATCTGAACAGTCAATAAATTGCCTGTTCTTGATGATTCATAATGATCACTACTTTCAAATCATTCTGAAATTCTTTTCTTAAGCATCTTTCTTGGTATAAAAAATCTGGTATATATCTTCTGGCGTTGCTTTGCTGTAATGGCCCATTATATTAATTATAGCCATTCCTTAAAGCACATATACAAGTGTCGGGTCCGTGCGTATTTTGTTGGTGTCGAGAAAGTGCGAACACAATTTTATTTCAGTTAGACATGAATAAGTAATGGGCTTATAAAGTTTTTGAATATTTGGCATAATAAATTAATCTTTTGCGATGAAACTTCAATTCTTTATTGTTAGAAGTTCCATCAATACAAGTGATGCTATTATTTGCCAAGAATTCTATATTTGTCCAACAATACTAGCATTGTGCAATGAAAATACTGTTGAGCTTATGTTTAAACTAGATTTTGGGGTTTATTAATCCTGGTAATGTTATACTCTAGAATAGTTCATGTTCAGAATTGTTTCAGTGATGATGAGAGAAATTAAGAGGTGTTTGAAATTAGTTGGTACCTGCAATATTGTGGTAGAAAATAGTTGGAATATATGTGCAAATAGGAGGGCTCTAGTGTAATTTTGAACAAGTTAAGTTATTATAGATCAATAGAAGAGTTCTTTCTTCAAGCCTCATTTCCTCTACATTATCCTCATTGATACTATTGGGACGAGAAATAAAAAATTCCGTACTAAAAAGCATTTTGATCGATCTCGTCCGAAATAGACCAAACTAAGCACTTGTCATCACAGTAGGTAGCGGGGTAATACCTGGCTCCTAGAGCCGTACCCTGCCACAAGGTCGGGCACGATGTTTGTCAAACCCTGCCTCGTGGCCCGGCCTATTTCCCGTACCCGGTCTCGTGGCCGGTTAGGAAGGGTTTTCTCCGTACCCGGTCTTGTGGCCGGGTAGGATGTTAGCTTATCCTACCAATCCGCCTAGCCAGGTAAAGGCGCAGGCTTACCATCCGATCATAAGATCAGGTAGGGTAGGATCACATCCCACTGGTCACAGATGCCTTCTTCTCCCAAGTGGAGGTCCGATAAGACTCTTGGTCATGCGCAGCTTTGGTAGATTTTCATTTGCAAAAGTAGATTAGAGGCATGTGGCGTCCTTGAAAATTCGCCTGAATTTTATTTTATTTTTTCTGATATATATGGGTATTACATTTGGCACTATGGGTATGATACCATGCTAGGTGGATGTGCTCCCTAACCCTTTTAATATAATACCTTAGGGGTACGATACTCGTGCTCTGTGAATTCATTCTCTGACAATTTTAGTATGATACCTTATATCTTGGATATGATACGAGTCAGACAATTTGTATTTTTCTCAATTCCGGGTTAAGTAGAAGTTTGTCTTTTCAATCCCTTTTCTCTAGCAGTCATTTTGTATATATGTACATGTCCTGTTATTTGGCCCTTAAATGAGTTAGATTATAATGGGATTTTCGGTGGGTATGTCTTATGAACTATTAAGTGCAGAATATAAATTAGGAGATGATGGCTTAGTGTTTAACCCTATAATTTGTTTTAAAGTTGGATCCATTGGACTAGATAAGTTGAGGAGATCACAATTAAACTTTTTTTTAATTGTGAACATGACAAATCATTACGTCTCACATATAATTAAGATACCATGGGATGATTTAGGCATGGCAATGGGCTAAGCCGGCTCGGCCCATAAAAAAAGAGTTCGGCTCGTCTCCAAAGTGGGCGCTCGCCGGCCTACGAGCTCGTAGGCCGAACGGGCCGAGCCGAGCTACCCACGAGCTCGGCTCGGCCCTCAATTTTTTTTTTTAAATTTTGAAAATAAAAAAAATACAATCTAGATCAACCAATTTACGCAGTGATATTCTTATCGTTTCACCTAAATCGACCAATTTACGTCGCCGTCCAAGATTGACATCTAGCAATGTGTCAAGACAATCCATGTGAAGGAAAATGTCATATGGTATGACAGAACCAATATATGTGCGGTTACCGTAGAAATATAATCCCTTCATCAATATAACCCAATTGGTTAAGAGTTATGGATAAGCGTCAATCTCATTTCAACCAATTATATTATTCACATCAACTCTTCGTTGATTTAATCTAGTTATGATTGAAATATTTTCAACTCATAACTCCACCCCGGCCGAAGAAATTTATTTCAACTTAAGTAGGCAAAAATCAGGTTATAATCTCCTACTTTCCAAGAGTGACGAATCCTCATATTGGATATTCACAACATTCATATGATTCTCACTGTAGCCGTACGACGTCTTCCTGATGACTCATAATCTTCGAGTCCCATCAAATGCTTGCCAAAGTATAGCGGTCCTCACATAAGATTTTATTATGATCTCAAGTTAAAGGACCAAATCCACTACCGTGCATTAGAGATTTACCACTGACACTTGGATAGTTATCCATGTGGAATCTCTAGGCGGATCATCCAATGTCATGTTCTCATAACACTGCATTCATGTGTTCATTCAGATGTTCATCTACATCTTAGCTCGTAAGATCAGCTACTTTCTTCAAAAGAAATGCAACACATACTAGTCTATCTGTAATAATGATATTTGTGTCTCATTATTACTATGACTATGAATATTTCAAGAATAAGTTATTTTTAACCTGTATCTCACAATTACAACACCTTGTGATTAACAAATTACTATGAACTTTTCTTTGGACTCTATTAATTTAAATAATAAAGTTTAAAAATAACATATATGTCATTAAAATGTAGACAAGCATTTAGTTAATCAATTTGTTCATACACATCAACGTCTAACAAAAAGTATATCACAAAATGTCGCATACAAACTAGATCCAATCACTTATGTATCTTAATACCATTAGATTTATCCTGACCATCATGCTTGTGCTGGGACAACGACTTTGTCAAAGGATCTGCTACATTGTCGTCAATCGGGACTCGTTCTATCTTTATGTCATTTCTCAGGATCATCTCCCTGATGAGATGATATCGCATCAATATATATGTTTGGATCGTTGATGAGACCTGTGTTCCTTCGCTTGTGCGATGGCTCCATTGTTATCGTAATACAAAGATATTAGATCAACAATGTTAGGAACTACTCCAAGTTCTAAAATGAACTTCTTGATCTATACCGCTTCATTTGCTGCTTCTGAAGCAGCTATATATTCGGCTTCTAAAGTTGAAGCAACGGTCGTTTCTTGTTTGGAACTTTTCCAATTAACCGCACTTTCATTTAGAGTAAATACATATCTGGATTGAGATTTTCTATCGTATTCATCAGACTGAAAGCTGGCATCGGCATAACCTTGAACTTTAAGTTCATTTCCTCCATACACCAAGAACATGTCTTTATTTCTTCTTAAGTATTTAAGGATGTTCTTGATTGCAATCCAATGTTTCTCACAAGGGTTTGCTTGGAACCTGCTTGTGACACTCAAAGCATATGGAACATCCGATCGAGTATATAGCATGGCATACATGATAGATCGTATTGCTGATGTATAATAAAATATATCCATGTGATCTCTTTCAATTTGTGTCTTTGGACACATCTCTTTTGAGAGATAGATTCCATGCCCGATGGGACATAGTCCTCTCTTGAACTCTTCCATGCTAAATCTTTCCAAGATTTTATCTATGTACGTAGATTGAGATAGGCCAAGCATTCTATTATATCTATCTCTATAGATCTTTATACTAAGAATGTATGGTGTCTCTCCCATATCCTTCATAGAGAAATTTTTGGATAACCACAATTTTACTGGTTTTAGCATCGGAACATCGTTTCCTAATAATAGTAAGTCATCCACATACAAAATTAGAAACAAGACTTTACTACCACTAAACTTTTTATACATACATAGTTCATCTTCATTTTTGATAAAATTAAATATTTTGATTGTCTCATCAAAACAAAGATTCCAACTCCGAGAGGCTTAATTTAATCCATACATAGATTTCTGTAGTTTACATACCTCGTTTGGCTCTATGGATTCAAAACCTTCGAGTTGTATCATGTACACATCTTCACCAAGATTTTCCTTAAAGAATGCAGTTTTGACATCTATTTGTCATATCTCATAGTCATGGTATGCTACTATCGCAAACAGATCTGAATTAATTTAGACATGGCTACTAGTGAGAAAGTTTCGTTAAAATCAATTCATTGTCTTTGCTTGTAACCTTTCGTAACCAATCTTGTCTTGTAAGTATGAATATTACCATCCATATCGACCTTTTTCTTGTAAATCTATTTACAGCCTACTGGTTTTACCCCTCCAGGTAGGTCAATCAAGGTCCAAACCTTGTTTTCATACATGGAATTCATTTTGGATTCCATGGTTTCCTACCATCTCTTTAAGTCAACATTTAACTACGATTCTGTGTAAGTAGTGGGTTCATCTTCCTCGATTAGCAATGCATCATTGGTAATCAGAAGATTGTATCTCTGAAGAGGACGAATGACCGTGCTCGACTTACGGAGAGTTGTTGTGTCCTCGAGGACTGACAGTTTTCTATTTCCAATATGTGCCTCATCAAATGCAGGCTCAGCCATTGGCTCATCTAATTGGTTAATTTGATTTGTGGTTTCTTGAACCTGTTCAAGATTTATTTTTCTCCTACTAGCCTCTCTAAGAATAAATTCTTTATCTAAGAATACATCATGTTTTGATATGATGACCTTCATCTTGATGGGATTGTAGAATTAGTATCCAATAGTTTCCTTTGGATATCCCACAAATAAACATTTATCAGATTTAGCTCATAGCTTGTCCGATTCTACGCGCTTCACTTAAGCGTCGCAACCCCAAAATTTTATGTATGAAAGATTGGGTCTTTTTCCTTTCCATAACTTGTATGGAGTTTTATCAAACGATTTATATGAGACACGGTTTAGTGTGTGACATGCAATGTTAAGTACATAGCTCCAAAACAATTTTGGAAGAACTGCGCAGTTCACCATTGATCGCACCATATCAAGTAAGGTATAGTTTCTCCTTTTAGATACATCATTTCGTTGTGGTGTATACGGTGAAGTCCACTGCGAGAGAATCTCATTCTCTCTTAGATAATCTAAAAAACTCACTCCTTAAATATTCGTCACCTCGATCAGATCTAAGTGTCAAAACATTTTTCTCAGTTTGTATTTCTACTTCTTACTTGAATTCTTTGAACTTTTCAAAACCTTCACTCTTGAATGCCATAAAGCATATGAAATCATATCTAGAATGGTCATTTGTAAATTTGATGAAGTAAGAAAAGCCACATCGAGCATCCATAGACATTTCTCCATATACATCAGTATGTACAAGACCCAAAATGTCTGCAACTCTGACTCCCTTTCCAGAAAATGGGGTCAAGGTCATTTTGCCCAACTTGCATGATTCACACTTATCAAATGATTAATAATCATTTGAATCCAAGTATTCATCTTTATGTAACTTGGTTATGCGTTTCTATTTATATGACGGAGTATATATTACCAGAGTTATGAGTTCTTAGTTTTATCTCTTTTATGCATTGTAATTCCTCTTCTAATGACATTTGTTTCCACATTGAAAACACGGATCATCAAACTTGGATTTGTCTTTGTCTGCTTTAACTGTTTTTCAGCAAATTTGGCCTTCTTGGATCCTTTCTGAAATGTTCTTTTAGATTTCCTCTTAGTGCCCTTAGAGGTGTCAATAACCAAAATTTGCCCATTTCCTTTGTTTAATTTTGGGCTCAACAGTTTTCAACATATTCAGCAGCTCAGGTAGGGTACACTAAATCTTATTCATGTTGAAGTTTATAATAAACTGTGAAAAGCTATTAGGTAGGGACTGTGGAACTAAGTCAACACTCAGCTCGTGGTCCAAGGTAAAACTCAATTGGTTTAATTTTTCAATATAGCCAATCATCTTCAATACTTGAGCACTGACTGAAGATCTTTTTACCACCATACATCTGAATAACATTTTGGATGTCAAATACCGTTCAATCTGTGACTCTACATCATTCAAATCCTTGCAATGATATTGGTATAAACATCCATAACCTTTTACTGCTTTTCTAACTTATATAACATACTGTAAGCATCACATATTGCAGTGTTAGTGTCATCATTGTGTTTATTTGACACGGCCCGTCCCAAGTAATATTTATATACTTGAGACGTGACGTGCACCGATGGTGAATACCAACCAGAGGTTGGACCCACCACCAAGGCTACTTCAATTACAACTCATTATACTTATTTTTAAGAAAATTTCGACATTATCTCCCATGTAATTTGGACTAACCAACCTGAAATAAAATACCACATATCCCAACAAACTATATTCACAACTAAATGGAACCATTTGCCCTTTCAATAACCACAACAACAAAAAATATGCGATAAAGACTAGACAAATTATAAAACTTTTACCATTTAGTAACAAAACTATACATATGGACACAAAATACATAGTGAGCCACCTATCTATTTACAAGTGATGCAAAATGATATTAAAAAATAAACATGTGTCCCCAAAATATAATGACTACATGCTCTATGAAATGAGTCATACTAACTAACTTTGACGTGTGGACTTCGAACTTAAAAGCTTTACCTCCAAAAGCTGCCAAAAAACTCAACTGCTACCTGAAAAAAAATTATCGTTGAAAAATAAATGAGTCGATAGACTCAATGAGTGGAGATTTTCGAAAATAATTATATTCTTTTCATTTATAGATATTATCGAAAACGAGCTCACGTCACTTAATAATTTACATTATAACATCTCATAATAATAATAATAATAATAATAATAATAATAATAATAATAATAATAATAATAAAGATTGAGAGACATTCTCATAATGTAAATGAGCCCAACATCTAAACCAACATTTACATCACATTAATTTCAACAAGTAATATCAGCTCATAGTCGTAGAATATTCATCAGCTAAAATATGTATCATCACTTCATCATATCCTCATATCACAGTATAATGAAAAATCTCACCAACATGTACCTTCTAATTAAAATATGTAATATAGTCATGCATGTGTAAATTGTCCTCAAAGCTAGGCACCCCCATATACGAGCTTAAGGTCCCCTTAGTGTACGAAACTGGGTTCCAAAATCTTCTAATAATACATTGTAGTACACGGTCAAGACCCCTCAGTGAACTATATTTACACGGCCAATTAGACCTCTCAGTGTAATATAGAACACGGCCAAGACCCCTCAGTGCACTAGAATAAATAAAATCACAGGCACTTTTCTGGTGAATGTCAATATCACATATTTTCACATTCCAATTTACAAGTAATCAATTTGTTTATAATTTTATAAATACTATACGATATAAATATTTAATTATAATCGCGTAAAATGACAATTAAGTCCTTAAAATCACATGTAACATGATAGTATAATTAATTGTTATTATCTAGAAATGTTTAATTTTTCCACTCACAGAGACTGTCCTGATATTTGAGTCGTTTCCTTGTTGTAGCCCAAAGCAGAGAATCATTTCTTTCAAAGGCACTTTAATTTCAAAAGTCTAATGAATCAACTAAATTTTTGGTGAAGAAAATGGAATTATTTTGGATGCAATTTTTCCCGTTTCTGATACGTGAGTAAAGGAAAGTGAAAATGAAAGGAAATGGATTAAATGAAGGAAGTGAAGAAACCAATGGTTTTTTGCTTTTTGTGCCACTGCCTGACTTTCATCCCAATCTTTTTTTTTAAACATAGCTTGAAAAATTTGACCAAGGAGTTAACTGGGCCATTGCATTATTGTAAGCATGCACGTTCTTCGGCGTAGCCATCTTAATAGGAGCTTCCGACATTAGCTGGAAATACATCAGAAAAATCTCGAACAACTGGGATGTCTTCGAATTTTATCTTACTAACTTCTGTATCAATTATATGAGCTAAATACGCACAACAACCCTTGTTGAGTAATCTTCTAGCGTCAATAGCGGATATCACACAAGATGGCAAGATTCTACGTTGTCCACTAAATATAACTTCATGTTGTCTGATCGTCTAAACACAACCTCTTTACGAAGACAATCAACAGAAGCACGATTTGCAGCTAAGAAGTCCATGCCCAAGATAACGTCAAAATCATGGATAGCAAGAGGTATTAAATTTTCCTTGAGCTCCTGATCATTCACATTGATCCCACAATCTCAATATACATTCTTAGCTAAAAGAGATTCTCCTATTGGTGTTCCTACTACCAAACAACTATCTAAAGGTCTAGCTTTTGATTTGCATATATGGCAAGTGCAATTGAAATAAAAGAGTGTATAGATCCAGGATCAATTAAAATACGAGCATCTCTATCAAAAATAGATAACATACCCATAATTACATCTGGTGACTCTTCTGCTTCCTGCTGTGTCATAGCAAAAACTTTCACCTGATTCTTTGGACGTCATGCCTGGCCTTTCAGTTTTACCCCGCTACTACTTGCTATATTGGACTGAACTCCACTATTTGTGCCTGCTTTATTAGTCAAAGTATCTTCTTGGATCTGATTCTATCTTGTACCACCCACACTTTGTTGGAAAAATATCCTTGGTGATGTGCAACTCTCCTGTACTAGAGCTGGGCAATTTCTTTGTATGTGCCCTGCTTGGCCACAATGATAATAGACACCAAATCCCTTGAACTTCAAACACTCGCCCAAGTGAAATTTTCCACAGAACTTGCAATGAGGAAATTTTGTGCTGCTGGAACTCTTTCCATATCTCGGAGTAAATGGTCTCTGAGAGGAACTCGGAGTAGGAGGATGCTTACTCCTTGACTGTTGTATCGTACTCTGGCTGAATCTAGAGCCTTGAATTCTTCGTTATCTGGGCTTGAACTGGCTTGAAATAGAAACACTAGGTCGAAATCCTATGTTATCCCTCTGAGGTGGTCTGTAGTTAGAAATTTATGTCCATGTCTGACTACCGCTAGCTCTGGATTTTATCTATTCTTTATCAATTTTTCTATCTTACATACTTTTCTCTACTCTCAAAGATAATTCTACTAATTTACCAAATTCACTCCACCCCGCTGCAGTCACTGATGATCTAATCTCTTCTCTTAAACCATCTTCAAAACGTCTGCATTTGTCAATTTCATTACCAACCAGGACTTGCGCATATTTTGGAAGCTCAATAAATTTCTTCTGATATTCTGCAACTGTTGAAAACCCATGTACTAGCTTCAAGAACTCATCATGTTTAGTATCTTTATAAGAACGAGGATAATAAGCATCATAAAAATTACGTCTAAAATCTATCCAAGTTATAATAGAAGGGTCTAGATATTTGTTCTGCACTGACTGCCACCAATCGTATGCTCCATCTTCTAACAAAAAAGTGGCGAGATGTCATTTTCATCATCTGGGCAACCCATCACATCAAAAACTCTCTATTTTAATCAGCTAGGCCTCAGCAACTAGAGAATCAGCTGTGCCTGTAAAAATTTAGCCCCCAACTTTTTTGCTCTCTCAATACTGAAATTTCTATATGTATTACGCATAGCCGAAACAACTGCAGTAGCAATCCTTTCAACATCAATTGGGTAATTTTCAACCATATTTCCCTGTCTCGGATGTTCAAGTGGCTGATGAACTGATTCTTCTATTATTTCATCCTCTCTAAGATTATCTCTATCAGGAGTAATTTGAGCATGGGGAAAAATATCTAGCCTGCAAGTTCTGCCACCACGACGCATGACTCACGTACATGGTATGCATGATATACTAAATATCAAAATGCATGTGTCATGCAAGCAAGCCAATAAACTCTAAACCATGCTCTGATACCAATCTAACATGACCTGTCCCAAGCAATATTAATATACTTGAGACGTGATGTGCGCCGATGGTAAATACCAACCAGAGGTTGGACTCACCACCAAGGCTACTTCAATTACAACTCTTTATACTTATTTTAAAGAAAATTTTGACATTATCTCCCTTGTAATTTAGACTAACCAACCTAAAATAAAATACCACATATCCCAACAAACTATATTCACAATTAAATGGGACCATTTGCCCTTTCAATATCCACAACAACAACAAAAAATGCGATAAAGACTAGCCAAATTATAAAACTTTTACCATTTAGTAACAAAACTATACATATGGACACAAAAAACATAGTGAGCCACCTATCTATTTACACGTGATGCAAAATGATATTCAAAAATGAACATGTGTCTCCAAAATATAATGACTACATGCTCCATGAAATGAGTCACACTAACTAACTCTGTCGTGTGGCTCCAACTTCGAACTCAAAAGTTTTACCTCCAAAAGCTGCCCAAAAACTAAACTGCTACCTGAAAAAAATCATCGTTTGAAAATAAATGAGTTGATAGACTCGGTGAATAGAGATTTTTGAAAATAATTATATTCTTTTCATTTATAGATATTATCGAAAATGAGCTCACATAACTTAACAATTCACATTATAACATCTCATAATATTAATAAAGATTGAGAGACAATCTCATAACGTAAATGAGCCCAACATCTAAACCAACATTTACATCACATTAATTTCAACAAGTAATATCAGTTCATAATCGTAGAAAATTCATCAGTTAAAATATGTATCATCACTTCTTCATATCCTCATATCACAGTATAATAGAAAATCTCACAACATGTACCTTCTAATTAAAATTTGTAATATAGTCATGCATGTGTAAACTGTTTTCAAAGCTATGCACCCCCATACACGGGCTTAAGGCCTCTTCAGTGTACAGAATTGGATCCCAAAATTCTCTAATAATACATTATAGTACACGGTCAAGACCCCTTAGTGAACTATATTTACATGGCTAATTAGACCCCTCAGTGTAATATAGAACATGACCAAGACTCCTCAGTGCACTAGAATAAATAAAATCACGGGCACTTTTCTGGTGAATGTCAATATCACATATTTCCACATTCCAATTTACAAGTAATCAATTTGCAATTTTTATAATTTCACAAATACTATACGATATAAACATTTAATTATAATTGCGTAAAATGACAATTAAGTCCTTAAAATCACATGTAACATAATAGTATAATTAATTGTCATTTTCTAGAAATATTTAATTTTTCCACTCACAGAGACTGTCCTGATATTTGAGTCACTTGTTGTATCCCAAAGCAGAGAATCAGTTCTTTCAAAAGCACTTTAATTTCAAAAGTCTAATGAATCAACTAAATTTTTGGTGAAGAAAATGAAATTATTTTGGCTGCAATTTTTCCCGTTTCTGGTACGTGAGTAAAGGAAAGTGAAAATGAAAGGAAATGGATTAAATGAAGGAAGTAAAGAAACCAATGGTTTTGCTTTCTATGCCACCGCGTGACTTTTATCCCAATCTATTATTTTTTAAACATAGGTTGACAAATTTGACCAAGGAGTTGACTGGGCTATCACATTATTTAAGCATGCACGTTCTCCGGCGTAGCCTCCTCAATAGGAGTTTTCGGCATTGGCTGCTTCCTCAGATTGCGGTGCTATTCTAGAAAATTTGGTCTGGTGTGTGTGTTGGCATCCATTATGCCTTTCAAACTCATATGATTACTCATAATTCAACAATTAACTAAATGTAGAAAATTAATTTAACATGGACTCACATTAAATTAATTATATTCTCACTGTAAATTAAATTAATAACCCTCAAATATTAATCAATAGAACCGGTTAGATTCTTTGTAGGCTAGGATCCCTTTTGTTTTATTAAAATCTTGAGTGACTCAACAAATTCTAATAAAATATCCAGGTAGATACGTCTATCAATCACATATCTATATGACTCCTAGATCATCTTATCGCTTACCTTTCATTAAATGGCTCTATTTAGCTAGCTTACGCTTACGAAATGAAGCCCAAGATACCATACCTTGGATAGGAGGAATAGAGGAAAAAAGCTAATTGGGGTAAGAAATCAAGTAGACAACTTATTGTCGTACACATCTTATGTGTTTACTTGATTGTGCCCCTAAAATTTTATTTTCTTGAGTGACTCAAAAAAAAATTAGTTAAATTCGACTCATTGTTAAAAAATATCAAATATTTCATGGTGAGGAACATATCTATGAGCTAGTAGCCTTGAATGACTCAACAAACTGACATCGATAATGGACTCTGGTTTTTCACTATAACAATGGAAGACACGTTGTATTAACTATTTAATACGAATTTAATATTTTGATAAAGAGGGGTTTGTCTCATCACATTTATGTATATTAACTAACATCTAACATGCAATCAATCATACATAATAATAATTGTGGACGATTACGGACTTTATCAATGGAATCTTCCTGAGCCAAAAGAAAGACTAGTTCGTCAAAATTCTAGAGAATATTGTATTGGATCATCGAATGTTAAATGCAATCATCTCCATCAGCTACTGCAACGTGTATCTTATATCAGTTGCTTCCTTGTAGTCCAACTACAACGTGTATCATATACTAGTTGGCACGTAGGCCCAAATAAATAGACACACAAGCCCACAATAAAGGAGCTCTAAAACCTAATTAAATAAATAACAGACTCGCAGGCCCAACTAACAATCAACAGAAATAATGAATCATACAACCAATCACACGGGTCGAGTCTATAATCATCCTATAAACCTCCATTTTAATAACTATTATTAAAAATATATTAATTTCTAAATTTGCAGATTTGACATTGTAAGTCTAAACATTTTAGACATTTCAAAAATGGATTTGAAGCTTTGACAATGTAAGTCTAGATTTGCAGCTTTGACATTGTAATTAATTAATTTTCCAACAGTAAAGTTAAGTAATTGATCAAATTAATTAATTAATTTTATTCATAAATGGAATTTTCAAAATTTATTTTATCTCTCAATTTAAAGTCATACCCTAAATTGAAGAAAAAATTTATATAGTGTCAAAGTTGTAATTTTATAAAGTAAAGTCAAAATTTAATCCGGTCAAAAATTCAAAATATGATTTAAAAGAAATTTTATTCAATATAGAATATTTGGCCAGCATTAAAAAATTCAATAATTATAATTTTTTTAAAAAATTTAAAATTACATTTGAGACCCTACTTTTCCTTTTAAAGTTTGAGGACTTAATGTACAATTTCTAAAATTGCATAGTTAGTCCCTTTTAATTTTTAAAAACAGTTAGTTCTTCCTTTGCAATTTCCAAAATTGCAAGAAGGCCCAACTAAATCTTTTGAAATTAAGGGCTTCCCATTGCAAGTAGATGTGTCAATTCTAGTTAGGCGGGCCAAGTTGACCCGTAACTGATGAAGTCTGGTGACGGCTTGCGTTAGAAAAAGCTTGTGCCACAGGGGGTTGTGGGCCAGGTCAATCTATCTCATGAAAATTAAACACGAGCCCGGCCCACGCGTTGGCCCATCTGTGTCGAGTCCATGTGGGCCGCGGTTCGACCCAGTTCAGCCCGTATAAATAAAAAATTAATTTTTTTTAAATTACTAAAAAAATTTACTAACTTATTGTACTTCAATTAAAAAATGTTTACATTTATAGCAACAAAATGTGTTAAATTACTAAATAAGAATGATAAATTCACATTTGTTATTTATAACAAAAAATGTTTATATGAAATTCACATTTTTTTTTTAACAAACTCGTTGGCCCGTTAGATGCTAAACCGTCCGGGTCTGCGGTTTAGCGTCCTCAGCCCGCTCAGTTCACGGGACAACACGCGATTACGGGTCGAGGCGGATGGGCCGATGCGGGTTCGGCCGGCCGGCCGGCCCGTCTTGACACCTCTAATTGCAAGTGTGCCATGTAGACCAACAAACATTATTTTATTGCTCAATTTTCAGATTCAAGGTGCCACGTTTGAACCTAATTCTGAGACTCAATATGAGCCTAAAAAATATTCGACTCATATACCAATTCAAAGATCTCATTGCGTATTTCGCAACGAGCTTTGAATCACAAAATTTTGACCATCACAAGACTAGCTCAAAGTAGGCTACTTTACATAACTGAAATGAGTCTCCAAATTCTAGAATTTTCTTTTCAGCCCCTAGCTTGAACTTTTGGCCATTTTGCAATTCAGTCTTAAGACACTTTATAATTTCTAATTGAGTTCAATTCAGTCCCTAATAAATTTATCTCCTATCAATTAAAGTTGTTGGCCTAAAAATAGTTATTCATGCCTTAATTTCCTTATGCTAATTAATTGATTTCTATCTTATAATTGATTGTTCCTTTTTAAAATTAATTAAAAATGAATACGAATTTTTCTGGGCATTACAAGACGGATCCCTTGTTGTCCGAAGTACTCACACTAGGGCAAGTTAGCCCTAGATCCAACATCTGAAAATATGAAAAATGTCTAAAGATCCTATTATCATTGTCCTAAGGTAGGCTAACCCTAGATCCAATGTCCAAAATATGACACGTGTTCAAAGATCCTTGATTCATCTCTTCAAGATCGACTCCTATATAGAGATGATGTTCTCAAGGCATTTATTTTAGAATGGTGATTCTCCATTTACTAGCTTATATACTTGCACGATATTTTTTTCTATAGAGGAGCTAATTCTCGCACCGGAAGAACAACACACTAAAGTTCTCCACCTCTTTTTCAAGTTATTAGAACATCAGAGACACACTCCCGATCCTCAGAGTAATACTTTCGACGATCCCAATTAGGTATTATCATTGGTGCTGTCAATGTAAAACTTGAACAAAAATTTATGGCAAAACCAGCTAGAGTTAGAAATCGGGGTGTGCCGGCACCACACCAACCATCCCGGTGGAATCACAATTAGAAACTCAACAAACACCCCACTACCCGACTTCGTAACTAGAGATCAGTTCAACATTCTTAGCACCATATGGCTACCCTAGTAGCGTTATTTCAGAATCAAGCCAACTGTTTGACGTTCCAAAACCTCTTCTACAAAGTTCTAGTACGTCTCTCTTATTCTTATTTACTAAAGCCCGAAAGTGGACTAAAATTGTGGAATTATAGATGTTATTCTAAAAGTTTACCAAAGTGACTTATCAACTATAAGGACTTCAAAGTTAAGGTTTATAACATTTATTAGATTTTCAAAAACTTCTTGTTAACTGGACACAATAATAAATTAACTGCCATTTGATGTCTCGTACGTAAAAAAAACAGTCAAACGGTCACGAAAACTTATGAAATTCTAACCAAATACTCATAACCTATCCTTGAAATTTCATAATTTTATGAAAAGGTTAAGGTCACCAAAAGAGGATGCAAAGTACACAAAAAAAAAAAAAAAAAAACTAAACAGTTTTAAGTACTCAAGTTTAAATTCGATTTTCCCTAATCAAAAGACCTTGAAAAATTCTAATATTTTCAAATACAAAACATAATATAATGTATTAACTCATATCCAAAATTTAGAATTTAATAAAATTCGTAAGGTCTCCAAATTAACCTCTAAAACATGAAAGGTAGATTCTCGAACAAAACTGTCCATCGTTACCAAAACTTGCATATCTTATTCTACAGACATCCAAAAAATGTGATTTCAAGTCTCAAATGACCAAAATTGATAGGCCATGAAATATACCATTCTAGACGTCCGTTTGAAACTCGACCTACTTGCTGGAAATTCTTGACATTTTTCATTCAGGTCATCATTTAACTATTTAAACATTCTCTAAAACTCCAAAAATTAGAAACTTCATTACATAGAGTCCCAAGAAAGTTTATGACAAATAAAAATTAACATTTTTAACAAAAATATTATCTCTTAACATAAAAATTTCAGAATTTAAAACATCATTCAAAACTGTCATTTGTTTATCCTCTTGCCAAAATCTTTTCCCATGGCTTATTTCCTTCATCATCAAGTCTCCATCCAACCCTATAATCAATCTATGAATTGAAGAAAGGTGGGTTTGGAAAAACTCAATAGGAATATCAACATAATATAATGCAAATCCCAATTTAAATATTGTAGATCATGCAATAAACTATACAAACTTCCAATTCTGGTGAGCTCAAGGGACGAAACCCCAAATTCTTTTTTAGGTTTAATCCCAAAAGATTTAAACCATAATCTTTCTTTCTTGAACATCCAAAATAGGATGAACTTATTTTCTTGTTCATTCGACTGGAATAAACTATTTTATTTTTTCAGATGGCAACAAAATATAATTCTTTAGCATAGAATATACACATAACTTCAATACATAAAAGGGATTAAATCAAATTGTATATAGATATTCCTACCTTGTTTTTAAAATGAAAGATGATGAAAAGATTTTGAAAATCATCTACTTCTTTCTTCTTCTTCTTCTCTTTTCTTCTTTTCTTTCTTTGTAAGATGTTTTAATTGTGTGTTATGAGGAGGGAGGCCGATTTTGAGGAGGGGGGAGGGAGGGGGGGGGAGGAAGAGAAAGGGAAAAATTGAGGACTTTTGGGTTTTTTCCATCTTCTTGCATGAACATCAAGGAACTTACCCATTTGGAATTTGGTAAGTCCTTGATATGGTGCAATTACCATAAATTTAAAACATCCTACAAATCTTGCATTTTATAGAAATATTTATAATTAAATAAGTAATTTAATTAATTAATTTCAAAAATCGTAGGATATTTCTCTAGTGGACTTGAGTCATTTATTATTAATGGACCTCGTTTGAACTTTGAACGGACATGTGGCTACAAACACTCGCCAAGAATTTTACTTAGCCTAAAATAATTTCTAAATTTTTGGAGAGTTACATCATCTACTCCCTATAAAATTTTTGTCCTCGAAATTTACCTTATGATGGAAACAGCAAAGGGTAATTGGCTTTGATCTCTTCTTCTTTCTCCCAAGTGGCCTCGTCCACTCTATGATTTCGTCATTGAACTTTGACTAACGGCACTTCTCGGTTTCTCAAAACATGAACTTTTCTGTATGAAATACGGATTGGGGTCTCCTCAAAAGTTAGATTCTTCTACATTTCCAAAGACTAGTAGTCTACCACGTGTCCAAGGTCATGAACATATTTTCTGATCATAGACACATGAAAGAAATATACACTTTTGAAAGTTTTGGAGGCAAAGCGAGACGATAAGCAACATTAACTATTCTCTCATGTATTTCAAAAGGTCTGATAAATCTAGGTCTTAATTTTTCTTTCTTACCTAAACGGAGAACGCTTTTCATTGGTGCTACTTTGAATTAAAACCTTTTCGCCTACTTTGAATTCCAAAACTTTTCTCTTTTTATCTGCATAACTTTTCCGTCAGTCATGGGAAGATTTTATTGTGGCTAATATTGTATCGATAGCTTGAACTGTTCGTTCAACGATTTCAGGGCCTAAAACTCTCTTTTCTCCAACTTTATACCAATGTACTGGAGATCTAAATTTCTTGCCATAAAGTGCCTCATAAAGGGCCATCCCTATCGTGGCTTGAAAGTTGTTGTTGTAAGAAAACTCTACCAACTGCAAGTCAGACTCCCAGTTGCCGCCTAAGTCCAAAACACATGCCCAAAGCATGTCTTCTAAAATTTGGATAGTTCGATCGGACCGTCCAAATCAAAACATAATTAATTTATAAGTAAAACTTGAGAGTTGAAAATAAAGAATTAAACTAGGCTACATCGTTCATCTAAATTAAATATTTAGCTACTCATAATTCGGTAGAAAAATAATATGGAAAGTTTGAAATACATAACCGGATCTTGAATAAAAGATGAAAAGACGTTAAATATCTTGCACCAAGAATTATTTATCTTCACGTTCTAATCTTCAAGATCTTGGTCGTTCTTCGTATTCTTTGCCATTCTTTCCTCCATTTTCTCTTCCGTTCTCAAATATTCAACTCCATTCTTTTGACCTAAGTTAAGTTTTTATATAGTGTTTTACTAATTTTACAACTCATGTACGTGAGAAGATGAAAAAGACCCTGACTAGAGTTAAAAATAAGCCAAAAACAGTCCAGACGCATCTGCCGCACATTGTCGCGGTCAAACCGCGTATAAAAATTACCAAATTTCATTCCAATCACCAAATTGCACACTTGGTCCTCCAAGGTTCAACATATATATGGTTTGGTCTTTTTTCATAATTTGTCCTTTTGTCCTCTTTAGTCTTCTTATTTGCATCTCAAGTCCTTCAACTTTGGATTTTGTCCTCTTTAGTCCTCTAACTGCTTCTTTTATTTCAATTTAGTCCCCTTTTATTTGCAACCCAAGTCCTTCAACTTTTGAATATTTGAAAGTTGGTCTCCATATCCAAGTCTTCGAACGCCTTCAGTCTTTTTTCGCCTATTTTGCTTTGTTTTTCTCTAATTCCATTCGAACTCGAGTTTTGACCTAAAATAATTAAATCAACACACAATTAAGTAGAAAATCACTTAAAAGTACTCACAATCGTCCACTTTTGATGGTCCATATAAGTGTAAAACCATACTTATCAATGCCTAAAGCTGTTTACAAACTCTTCCAAAATTTTGATGTGAACCTCAGATCCCTATTCGATACTATTGATAAGGAGGTTCTGTGCAACCTGAAAACTTCTCTAAGGTATAGTTGCGCCAATTGATTCATGTTGAAAGTCATCTTTACTTGTAAGAAGTAGGTCGACTTGGTCAATCGGTCCACTATTACCCAAATGGCATTGTGACCTCTTGCTAAGTTTAAAAAACCTACTACGAAGTCCATGTTTATGTGTTTCCACTTCTATTCGTTATTTCTAATGTGTTTCCACATCTATTCGTTATTTCTAATTGACTTGTTGACAGACTAAACAATTTTTCACAAACAACCATATACCTCTCTTCATGTTTCTCCATCAAAAGGTGTCTCGGAGGTCACGATACATCTTCATTCCTCTAGGATGTGCTGTGTAAGGGGTTCAGTGAGATTCCTCCAAAATTTCCTTTCTCAAATTCTCATCCTTGGGTATACATAATCTTTCTTTGAACATGAGTGCCACGTCTGTATTCAAACTAAAATCCTTGTGTTTATGTGTACCAACTTCATCCTTGATCTTTTGCAGAAAATGGTCCTTATCTTATGCCTATCGAATTCGATCTATAAGAATGGGTCGAATCATCAAGGATGTTATTCTTGTAGCAACTTGACTCGATTGTGCTAAAACTTCTAACTTTAGTCTTTCAAAGTTCCTTACTAGTTGTTCTTACACTGTGATTACTAATGTCAACTGCCCTATTGTCTTTCTGCTTAAGGCGTCAGCCACAATGTTGACTTTACCTGGGTGATAATGGATCACTCAGTCGTAGTCCTTTACTAATTGCAACTATTTTCGTTGTCTCATATTTAACTCCTGGGTAACGAAATACTTAGGACTCTTATGATTCGTATAAATATCAGACTTGCCACCATACAGATAATGACGCCATATCTTTAAGGCGTGAACTACTACAGCCAATTCTAGATCATGCGTTGGATAATTTTGTTCATACGATTTTAGCTGCTCTGCATAAGCACATATCCCTAACCTAGTTTGGATGCTTCACTGTAAATGACAAAACTTTCCAATTTGGTACTACCAGTACTCGACTGTGACTAAACGTTGCTTAAGTTCTTGAAAGCTTTGTTCACATTTGTCATCCTACTGAAACATTACTACTCTCTTAGTTAATTGGGTCATCGATCCAGCAATTTTCGAGAATCCTTCTATAAATCTTCGGTAATATCTGACTAATCCTGAGAAACTGCGCACTTCTCCAGCGTTGGTTGGTCGGTTCCTATTTTTTATTGCATCCACTTTGGCTAGGTCGACTTCAATTCTTTAGGCCGTAACTACGTGTCCAAGAAAACCTACTCGGTTTAGCTAGAATTATCACTGAATTTGGTGTACGAGTTCTCCTTTCTTAATATCTCCAACACTATTATGAGGTGTTCTTCATGTTGTTCACGATTCTCAGAGTATACCAAGATGTCATCAATGAAAACTATGATGAACTTGTCCAAGTATTCATGAAACACTATGTTCATTAGGTCCATGAACACTGTTGGGGCATTTGTTAAGCCGAAAGGCATGACCACAAACTCGTAATGCTCATAACGAGTACGAAAAGTTGTTTTCGGTATGTCGCTAGCCTTAATATTCAATTGATGGTACCCGGATCTCAAGTCAATCTTAGAAAACACTTTTGATCCTCTCAGTTGATCAAACAAATTTTCAATTCTTGGAATATGGTACTTATTATTTATCATCAGCTGATTTAATTCTTGATAGTCGATGCACATTCTCATCGATCCATCATCCTTCTTCACAAAAAGGACTACTCCACAGTGATACACTTGGTTGAATAAAGCCTATATCCAACAATTTTTGAAGTTGAGTCCTTTGGTGCCATTCTATAAGGTGCTTTAAAACTTAGTGCTGCTCTAAGAACTAAGTCAATCGTGAACTCCAATAGCCTATCTAGCGAAATTCTTGGTAGATCTTTAGAAAAAAACATTGAAAAACTCCCTAATCACCTCTACATCTTCAACAGTTACCTCTGGTTGTGATTTATCCGAGATACTGAAAGATTTTCCTTCACTTGGCCTTTTCGTCCTTGAGAAACAAAACTTATTCTCTCCTGGTTTCTGAAGTACTCCCTCCTTTTCGTGGCACTAGATAGACCCATGGTTGCGTCCCAACCAATCCATGCCTAGGATTACGTCAAAGCCTCTCATTTCTAAGATATACAAATCTGCTTCTAATACTTTACCTCCAATTTATATCTTAACTGATTTAGGCAGTTGATTCGTAAAAATTGACTTGCTTGAAAAGATGCTAACCTCTAGTGTACTAGCCGATTTATCACATGCAAGTCTAGCTTTAGTGATAAAAGATGCAGAGATAAAAGAATGTGTTGATCCAGAATTGAAAAACACGTAAGCAAGAAAATGTGACAATAGAAGAGAACCTGCTATCATGTTGGGATTATCGTCTGCTTGTTGTTGAGTAAGGGCAAACACTCGCCCTTTTCCATTCTTATTCTTGTTCCTATCTCCCTCTTTCTCCTTTTCGTCTCTTCCTTTGGACGGTTCTGGACAATTCATTCCCATGTGGCCTGGCTTGCCACACTAATATCATACATTTCTCCCAAACAAGCACTCTCCTAGGTGAGTCTTGTTATATTTTTGGTAGGATAGAGTGGCAACTTCTGTCATGACGTTGTTGGATCCTGTATTTGGCTTCTTTTCTGGCCATTTTCCTTTTCTTTTGTCTTGTCCACTCCACTTTCTCTTCCCAAAAAAATTCTTATTTTGAGGAGTAGATTGATCTGAACTGACTTTACGGTACCAAACTATCTTGGCCCGAGCTAGCATTTCCCAATAAGAAGAGAAGTTATGGGACAAAAGAATTAATATTATATATTTGCTCAATCTTTGCTCAAACCTTTTGATTTTTTTAGCTTCAGTATCAACAAGGTAAGGAGAATACTTTGATAATTGTTCAAATTTCCGCTCGTATGTCAATATGGTTTGGGTTTTCTTTCAACATTTATTTCTTAATTATACGACCCATATGTACTCCAAAAGAGTTAAAGGTACGCAAAAGGTGATCGATAGCCTCAGCGTTACCAATTCTATTCGCATAACTCGTCGCCTCTCACCACAATTGAATGAATTTCTCAAAGTGTTGAGGTAGAGAAAGGTCGGAATCAAAGTTCTCGTAGGCTTATTTTGCTTAAGCTCGTAGTCCTAAGTGACGTGGTAAACCGGTAGTCTTTCTGGCAGTATACCTCATTTTAGCCATTCTGACCTTAGTTCAGTCCAACATAAATCCAAAAAAAATAAGAAACATTCAAGCAAAATATATAGCATTCTCTTGATTAAAAAAATAATTTTATAGAAACTCAACTTAAAAATAAAATAATGCTAGAAGGCTTGAAATAATTCTTTCTTGTCTTATGTAAAATCATACCAGAGGGTCTGAAGATGGTAGCCGTCAGAAGAAATATAATAGTCATGGAGAACTTTTACATTTTCAACTTTTCTGAATTACCGATAAAATACAAACTTTTATGTAATCATGTAACATGTTTCAGTAAATCATGAAATCATCATACATTTTCTTAAATACACATTAGGAGAAAAAAAAGTTTGATACCAAGCTGTGACGTCCCAAAATCTCCTCTACGAGGCTCTAGTACATCTCTCATATTCTTATTTACTAAAGCTCGAAAGTGGACTAAAAATGCAGAATTCTAGATGTTATTCTAAAAATTTATCAAAGTGACTTATCAACTATAAGAACTTTAAAGTTGAGGTTTAGAACCTTTATTGGATTTTCAAAAACTTCTTGTTAACTTGACTCAATAATAAGTTTATTGTCCTTTAATTTCTCATGCGTAAAAAAACAATCAAACGGTCACGGAAACTTATGAAATTCTAACCAATACTCATAACTTATCATTCTAACACATACTAAAATTTCATAATTTATGAAAAGGTTAAGGTCACCAAAAGAGGATGCAAAGTACATGAAAAATAGAAACTAGACAGTTTTAGTACTCAAGTTTAAATTTGATTTTTCCTAATCAAAAGATTTTGAAAAATTATAATATTTTCAGAGACAGAACATAATATAATTTATTAACTCATATACAAAATTCGAAATTTAATAAAATTCATAAGATCTCCAAATTAACATCCAAAATATGAAAGCCAAATTCTCGAGCACAACTGTCCATCGTTACCAAAACTTGCATATCTTGTTTTATAGACGTCCAAAAGAGGTGATTATAAGTCTCAAAGGACCAAAATTGATAGGCCATCAACCCCCATAAAATTTCATCCCGAAATGTGGAACTGGAGCTGGAAATTCTTGACAGTTATTAGTTCGGTCATCATTTAACTATTTAAACATTCTCTAATACTCCAAAAATTACAAACTTCATTGCATAGAGTCCCAAACAAATTTATGACAAATAACAGTTAACATTCTTAACCAAAAAAAAAAAAAATCATCTCATAACATAAAACTTTTAAAGTTTAAAACATCATTCAAAAATTCCATTTGTTTATCTTCTTGCCAAAATCTTTTTCCATGGCTTATTCCCTTCATCATCAAGTCTACATCGAACCCTACAATCAATATATGAAGGGGAGAATGGTGAATTTGAGAAAACTCAATAGGAATATTAACATAATATAATGCAAATCTCAATGTAAATATTGTAAATCATACAATAAACTATACAAACTTCTAATTTTGATGAGCTCAAGGGCCGAAACCCCAAATTCTTTATTAGGTTTAATCCCGAAGGATTTAAAACATAATCTTTATTTATCGAACATCCAAAATAGGATGGACTTCTTTTATTGTTCATTCCAATGGAATAAACTACTTTCTTTTTTCGAATGGCCACAAAATATAATTCTTTAGCATAGAATATACACATAACTTCAATACATAAAAGGGATTAAATCAACTTGCATGTAGATATTCCTACCTTGGTTTTAAAATGAAAGAGGATGAAAGGTTTCAAAAATCCTCTACTTCTTTCTTCTTCTTCTTCTTCTCTTTTCTTCTTTTCTTTCTTTGTAAAATGGTTTAATTGTGTGTAATTGGAGGGCTAGTTTTGAGAAGGAGAATGGGGGAAGATAAATGAAAAAATTGAGGATTTTTTGGTTCTTTCCATGTTGTTGCATGCACATTAAGGAACTTACATATTTAGAATTTGGTAAGTCTTTGATATGGTGCAATTACCATAAATTTAAAACATCCAACAAATCTAGCCCTTTATAGAAATATTTATAAATAATTTAATAATTTAATTAGTTAATTTCAAAATTGTAGGATATTTCTCTAGTGGACTTGAGTCGTTTATTATTAATGGACCTCATTTGGACTTTGGACGAACATGTGGCCACCAACACTCGCTAAGAATTTTACTTAACCTGAAATAATTTCTAAATTTTTGGGGTGTTACAAATGGGGCTCGACGTTAGGGTCCCAATTAATAACCACCACCCCTAGGTTTGGAACAAAGGATTAAAGAGCTAATGAACCATTAAATTGAGAAGGCTATGGCAAAGATGAAAGATAAATGTTTACAACTGGTGTTGGAAGAGGACCCGTTTGCATCAAAAGTTAAGGCAGTCCCCCTACCAGAGGCTTTTAAACAACTGAATATTGAGAAGTATGACTGGATTACTGACTCACTCGACCACTCGAGAACTTTCGTTGATCTAGTGCGACTTCATGGCATGCCAGATGCCATTATGTGTTGAGATTTTCCATCTACATTGAGGTACGAAGTCTGTGATTAGGTAGCCACCTTACATACTCAATCCATAAGGACTTTTGATGACTTTTGAGGCACTTTGTTAGTAGCAAATGAAGTAAGAAGACCATTATTGGATTGATGCAACTAGTACAAGAGAAGGATAAACCGCTTAAAGAATTCATTGGTAGATTCAACCAAGCAACCCTGGGCATCAAGGATTTGCAAATGTCCATTGTGGAAACCGCTATGATGAGCGGCACCAGAAATTACTCTCCAAAAGTCCTCCCAGCTCAATCCACGAACTTTTAAAAAAATTTCCACAAATACATAGACGCCAAAGAGACAATGCTGATTACCAAGAGCATGCGGGACCACAGAGAACCGCGGTCAAACAAGAGAAAATATTGCGATGAACAAAAGTCCAAACAAGACAATGACAGGCGCAAGTTTCAGTATCGTAACAGGAACCAAGATGATGAAAAAAGAACAACCAACTATACATTGGAAGCCGGTGTGATCAACTAGCCAAGAACCAAGTTTAGAAGTGCTACAAATGGGAAAACTTAGGTTGAATTTGACATCCTAATAGCTCTATGCTGAAAAGTATGGATTTGATTTTTGTAGCAACGATTGCTACTAATCTATTAATTTGACTAGAAACGGGTTATTGCTTCTATTCCACCACTTATATTTCTATCACATTGTCTTAAACTCACTGTGTTCCTAGGTTTTTGTTAGGCCAATATTTTATACATTCATATTTGGGAGGATTACTGGTACAACTTCAGAGTGCTATTGTTAGTATGGTCTATTCTCAGCAAATTTAGTTGTGAAAAGTTGCTTGAGTATTTATTTGACCTTGTTCTTTCTACTTATGGGATGTGCTCCCCAAGTATTGGTAATGGTTTGACTAGATTGGTGAATGATGATTTTCTTTCACACCAGTTTCTAGTTCTTCATTTAGCTTGTTCGGTATGAATTGTAAATGCATTTTTGAAGTATCATTTGACTCTTGGAAGATGACAATGTGCTTGGATAAATTTATGTTTCAAACTCAATTTGGTTTCTAAAACACTGTATTGAGTTTAGGAAGGATGTTGAAGATATGAAAAGATCGTAATATTATTCTCTTTGGTATTTTCTCGATTGTACGAGATTATTTTTCTTTATAATTGATTGTGTAATTATTCGACAATCTTTCATTTTAGGACTATTGTAACTTTATAAATAAAGTATTCTGCCTTATAATAATAAGACATTATATTATGTATTTTATAATCTTAACATATGTAGCAAAGACCCTAAATCAAGGTAACAAATCACTCAATGAAGTATGTAGCAAAGACCCTCAATCGAGGCAATAAGCCACCCAATCGAGTAGGTGCCAACAACAAAATATCCAACAGAGTAGAGACCAAACACCATAAATCGAGGCAATAAGCCACTCAATTGAGGTAACAAGTCACTCAATAGAGTAGGTGCCAACAATATTTCACTCAATCGAGTAGGTAGTATAGACCTTCAATTGAGGCTACAAACTACTCAATCGAGTAGTTAAAAAACCTACCCTACCAGACAGCTAAAAACCTACCCCATGGAAGGAAAAAACCTACTTTACCAAGTATTCAAAAAAACATACCTTACCGGATAGCCAAAAACTATGCCATGGGAGAGAGAAAAATTCTCGAGTTTAGTAAATGTTCATATGTTAGCCAAGCAATAAATCCTAGTTGGCAGACATTACTATCCTGAAGGCGTACTATATGATCAATAGGGCACACGATGTTTTCAATTATAAAATAGAACTAGGGCCTCGTCATGATGTTCATTAATGCATAAAGTATTTGCACTATTATTAAAATAAATAAGCAAGGAGTAGGAAATTAAATCTCATCCTTATTATTTACCTGACAACTAAAAATACAATAATCCAAAGATGGGGTTGAATACTTCAAGCTCAACTGAGATCGATCACATGAAAATTTTGTCAAAACCACATAACAAATCAAGAGCCTGAGGGCTCGGCAAAAACAACGCTAGAATAAAACGCTGTAAGTTAAGACCACATTTATGTATTCACATAATTGAAGGAAAATTTCAACATACTAAAAGTGACATCGATACTCCTCAATGATAGAGTTGTTAAAGAATAGGTGGCTTATGATACTCTCGGGACGAGAAATTAAAATTTTCATACCAAAAAGCATATTGATCTGCCTTGATTGAAATGGACCCAACTAAGCACTTATCAACACAATGGGTAGCTGAGTAATACCCGGCCCCTAGGGCCCTACCGACCACTGAGGGCGGGTAGGGCTTAGTGCATCCTACTCGGCCTTATGGCAGGGTAGGGAGGGTTTTTCCTGCCTCGCCATAAGGTCAAGGTTTCTCCCCTACCTGGTCTTGTGGTCGGGTAGAGAGAATTTTCACCCTACATGGCCTTGTTGCTGGGTAGAGCTGGATAGAAAGAGTTTCTTTCTTACTCGGACAAAAGGTCTGGTAGTAAGTCTATCCTACCTGGCATTATGGTCCATTAGGATGGTATCTTATCCTACTTGGTCTTGAGGCCGAGTAGGATGCAACCTCACCCTATCGGCCAGCATGGCCGGGTAGGGCGCAACCTTACCATCCAGCCATAAGGCTGGTTAGGGTAGGATCGCATCCCACCGGTCACCGATGCCTTCTTCTCCCAAGTAGAGTGCATGGTCGGGTAAGACACTCGGCCATGCATAGCCCTGGTAGATTTCTACTTACAAAGTAGATTATAGGCAACTCTCTTGTTGTCCGAGGTACTCACAATTTGGGCAAGATAGTCTAAGATCCAACATTAGAAAATGTAACAAATGTCTAAAAATTCTATTTTCACGGTACTAAGGCAGGCAAACACTAGATCCAACGTTCGATAATATGATACATGCTCAAAGATCCTTGTGCCACATTTTCAAGATCAACTCCTATATAGAGATGATGATCCGAAGGCATTTATTTTAGAGTGATGATTCTCCATTTACTAGATTATATACTTACGATATTTCTCTACCCAGAAATGAGCTAATTCTCGTACCGAATGAACAACGTACCAAAGTTCCTTGCCTCTTTTACAGGTTATTGGAACATCTGAGACACACTCTCGATCCTTATACCAATACTTCTGGCAATCCCATTTTCATAATTATTATCACTCATAATTCACTAATCTAATAATCTCCTTCCCTGCAAATTAGTATGAAAGCCATGAGATTCTTTGAAGGATGTAGCAAAATGGAATTATTATTTTTGAAGCCACATTACTCAATAAAAGAAACCACAATGATTACTCTATCTCAAGCACAATGAGTTGAGACATAAGATTACTCTATCTCAAGCACAAATGGATGCTTGAAGCATGCAACGAAAAGAAACAAGATAGTTGTACATCTCATTTATCAGGCATTTGAGAACATCAAATGCAATCACATCCAAAGATACATGGGATAGGTTCCAACTTCTTAAAAAGGAGCAAAGAAAATAAAGAAAGTTTGTCTACATGCTCTAAGAAGTTAGTTTACATCTCTTGAAATACTCTTAATCTATTTCTAACCATTTTCTAAAGTAACAGCAGTTGTCAATCAAATTAAAGGTGAATGGTAAAAGTTTCTATATTTTTTGAATTGTAGAGAAAAATTTTCTATATTTAGATCCAAAGTTTGAACATAATATAGTCAATATTAAATAAACTATAGATTTAAAGACCAAGACTATTGTGGAACTCATTGTATCTTTTTAAGCATGTAAACGAAGACAAAATTATGATACTTTATTTCCATATATCTTTTGTTGATATTATTTGATGATAAAATATTTTCTCCTCCTCCGAGTGCGGCGGCGGCGGCAACAGTGGTGGAGACCTGCAAAATGTGACAGGGCTTCTTTCCTTCGAGTCCACTCCGGTGTGATAATCAATATGTGATTAAACTTAGATATGCAGAATAACTATTATTGAGTATGTTTGTTGTGTTTTTATCTGGGAGGTTGGCTACTATTTATATTGGTGGCGTGCAGATATGGCCTTTCAGGGCCCTTAATGACATGTATCCCTTTATCTCTCTCATTATTAAGAATTAATGATGGATGTTACATCTTTCCAATTTTCGATGGTGACTGTCAGTCTGTGGATCGCATATCTGACTAACCGAACGACAGTTGGATTATGTCTATATGTAAGATGTGAGTTTATGAGACCAACGAGGCAAGCAAACTATTGAAGAAGGCATCCCAAGGAGTACAACTATCATCCACCAAAGTATGATCATATCTATCATCATAAGTCCATCTACTTTTCATGGACTACTATCAATGAAAAGTGGAAATATTGTCTTTCAAGTAACTATTCCTGGCCAAAAAGTCAAAAAACAACATACATAATAATTATATAAGTGATCAAGTGATGATTTGCTGTGTGGCTGGCCAAATATTGACTAGCTATTTTTGGCCTACTTTAAGCCTAATCTGGACTTAAATCCAAGTCCCATTTAAAAGGGATTTTTTTTTCTATATAAAAGAGGGAAATGGGGATACTTTTTGTAGTATTCTCATATCTCCTCGCTTAGTTGGAATTCTTTTCAGACTATTTTCCTGTCTAAGTTATAGAGTTTTTTTTTCTCCTTTTATTGTCCAACGTAATCCTTTCACCCTTGTTCTTCTTTAAACTTTTCGGCCTTTTTTTTAAAAAAAATGCATAAGACGGTGATCACTTCTAGTAGTAGTTCTTCAACCGATAAATCTGATAGCAGTCTTAGAGACCAGTCTTATCGTACCTTATCTATATGAAGAGATGATAATCTCCTGCCGGTTAAAGAATGGACGTTTGATAGTTCTTTAGGACATGGTGGACCCCAATACTTGAATGAACTGATTGATGAGATTGAGGTAGGATTGGACGATGGAGATTTATCCATAGCCCAACACCGTTCAACCCGGGACAAAATCAGGGTGGCTACCGTAGAAGGAGACAGGCAGGTGCGCCTCTCCTAGCTGAGGATGGGCAGGCACGTCCATCGCATGTTAGCCCATCTCTAGTTGACTACCTAAACTTTCTGCCTCTATCAAGTTTGTAGATTCTTACACCAATTCTTCTACGGTATCTCGTCCACTTAATATACAAATGGAACACTCTCCAAGTAGTAATTTGATAGAGCTAGACCTACCAAATGATGGTTGTGTTTACAATCCTAAGAGCTTTGCGAGAATGTTGAAAAAATATGAATTACTCCTTGGTCACTTATACCGATTCCTCCATCCTAGTGAGCAGATTCCAAGATCAGATCCTAGGAAGGTGGTAGTTTACCGTTACAGCATGACAGCTGGTTTAAGGTTTCTCTTCATCCCTTATTCGTTTCTTTCTTCAACGAATTTCACGTTACTCCTGGTCAATTGACTCTTAACTCTTAGCGTATATCAACTATTTCTTGTACTTGTGTCTTACAAATGATATCAAGCCATGTCTGAGAATTTTTAGAAGTGTGTTTGATATGTTTCTTGTGATCGAGAATAACTGTTATGCATATATTCAACTTAAAGTAGGATTGTTATTATCCCCACTTTCCCAATTCAAATAGAAGTTGGAGGAAGCGTTTCTTTTTTGTTCGGCCTGAGGTAGGACAGTTCTCTTTTAAAACTTGTTGGAGAACTCCTTTTTGCAAGCATTTTAATGAACCCCTAGATCTTGATCATGAGTTGAAGGCATGTCTAGATAAGCTTTTACACTTGATGCCTCTGGTGTTGCATATGAGCGATGTGCTATCTAATGAGAACTTGCGACTGGTTCACATTGGATCACCTGAGGGTAGGCTACTTTTATGTATTTATTCTTCATTTTAACTTTTTATTTCGCATGTATTTGCTTTATCAACCTCTATTTTTTTTTTTCAAATATGGATAATCTTGATCTTGGAGGTGTGATGGATGTGGCTAGATTCGCTACTGATGTTAAAGACCCGTCTTTATCACCTTTAAACAAAAAGAAAAGACGGGCCGATAAAAGAAAAACCACTACTGAGATAACAGTTGTCCCTTATTCTGTGTCGCGTACTACCAAGCGTGGTGATGCCCATGCTTTCAGGAAATTTAGATTTCTTCATGTTGACTCGTTGTTTGAGGTCGAGGTCATGTTGGGCTGCATAAATGAAAAATTTATTGACAGTTTGAAAAGTAAGGAAGCAGCTGCTATGCGACGTTGTCGCATATCATGTATACCAACCACTGCAAGGTAAGCTGTTGTATTTTAATGGCACTATGTTGCTTGCGTGTTTAATATTCATCCTCTAGTTAATTTAAACTTCTTCTCATTTTGTACAGATGGTTGCTATGGAGGAGAAAGTACTACGTGATTTAGAGAAATTCGAGAAGTGTGCAACTGAGAAAGACCATGACAAGAAGAAAGATGTAGCGGCGGTGCAATCTCTTTTAGACAAGGCAACGGCTGCATCCAAGAAAAAGATGGTAAGATCAATTAACTTCATAAAGAGTTTGACCAACTTCGCAAAAAGTTGGAGACTGCAGGTGATGATGCCATAGCGGGATACAAGATGTCTGCTAAATATCAGAGCAGTTTGCACATGTATGGTGCAGAATCCTTGAAGGCTGCTATCAACATGACAAATGAGCGGCTGGTTAACAATCATTTAGAGATAAACCCAGATGAATTTGATAGGTATCTAAGGAAACACTGGACCGCAGAAATAGCTGCTCAGAAGGCCAGGGTGACTGACCATTGAGGGGTTGGATCTCAACCCGATGGCTCTCTTGATAATTAAACATTTGTTTATTTTTGTTGCCTTTTCTTTTTTACTTTAGTTTTATGACGGTTGTCCCATTTAATCATGAAAACTATAAGATTCGGTCTATTTTATTTCGAATATTATTGAATACTGCAAACTTCAGTTTTGTATGTTTGGCGTGGAACATACATCTTTATTTTAATTAAAAAAAATTGTTCTTCACATTTTCACTTTGTAATCGTTGGTTGTATTTCACTTTTTTGCACTTGTTGGTTGTAATGTATGATGGTATATCCCCCAACCAACATAGCAAAGTAAAAAAACTTTGTAAAAAAATAGGGGCAAGAAGAGGGACGGCGTGGGAATTCCCACGCTCAAGGTGAGGCGGGGCGAGCGCCGAGCATGGGATTTCCCATCCCTTGCGTGGGCTCATCATCCCTTATTTTATTTTTTATTTTCTTACTAAGGCTTATCGCCATGTTTGTTAAACTAAGGCTTATCGCCATGTTTGTTAAACTAAGGATTATCGCCTTATTTTTTGAAATTAAGGCTCATCGTCTTGATGTTTAAACGAATGTTCATCGCCTTTTGTTAAACTAAGGCTTATCGCCTTTTTTTTAAAGTTAAGGCTCATCGCCTTGATGTTTAAATGATGGCTCATCACCTTTTGTTAAACTAAGGCTTATTGAATTTTTTTTTTAAGTTAAGGCTCATCGCCTTGATGTTTAAACGAAGGCTCATTGCCTTTTGTTAAACCAAGGCTTATCGCCTTTTTTATTTTGAAGTTAAGGCTCATCGCCTTTTGTTAAACTAAGGCTTATCGCCTTTTTTTTTTTTTGAAGTTAGGGTTTATCACCTTGATGTTCAAACGAAGGCTCATTGCCTTGATGTTTTGACTAAGGCTCGTCACCTCGATTTGATTGTGGTAGCAGTTGATGAGGATATTTGTTCGACATACCCTTAACAGAGACTATAGCAATTAACAAATGGTTGCCAAAGGTCGAGTTCAGTGGGTGCACCAAGACTTTCCAGCTAGGTTGATCCTTCCGTAGCACCCTCATCATTCATCCGCCTTTGTATTTTGTTAAATTGAAAATCAAATGTATGAGTGCTATTTAATACAACTACAGGTATTTGCTTTTACTCAAAAAAAAAGAAATGCCAATAATTTACTGATAATATTTCTTCAAGTGCTCTGCATTCCATGGTATTCCCAATGGTTTGCCATTCACATCTTTGAGATTATATGCTCCATTTCCTATCTTCTTAATGACCTCAAAAGGACCATGCCAATTAGGCTCCAGCTTTGAGTGCCCAGCAGCTGTATTGCTCCTCAACACTAGATCATGGGGTTGGAAACTTCTGGGCTTTTGTAAGCCATTGTCTTGATTGTAATCCATTGTCTTGATTACAGCTCTTTCCCTGACCTCTTCAAGTAGGTCGATTTCTGCCATTGAGGTATTGTCATCTGTCTGTTCTACTTGTATTCTCAAAGTCAGATTTAAATTTCGACAGGTATCACTGCTTCCATTCCAAAAAATAACTCGAATGGTGTCGCACCCACTGGCCCCCTAGGGATAGTATGATATGCCTACAGTACATTAGGTTGTTCATCTGTCCAAGATCTTTTTTCTCTTCCTAACCTCATTTTTAAATCCCAAAGTATGGTACGATAAGTGACTTCAATTTGGCTATTGCTCTGAGGGTGTACCACTGAAGTGAGTCAGTGTGAGATTTTATAACTGTTGCAAAAATTCTTAAAGTTGTGGTTATCAAATTGCCTTCTGTTATCCATGACTATCACTTGTGGTATCCCGAAACGGCAGATTATATATTTTCATATGAAACTCTGTATCTTGGCAGTAGTTATGATAGCTAATGGCTCAGCTTCAACCCATTTTATGAAATAGTCTATGGCCACCAATAGAAATTTTCTTTGACCCTTAACAAATGGTAAAGGACCCAGGATATCTATCCTACATTGATAAAATAGACATACTGCGTAAATTGTCGACTGTTGCTCGGCTGGCTGATGAATTATATTGCCAAACCTTGGATAGGCGTCACATTTTCTTACCAACTGCTTAGCTTCTTGCTTCATTGACGGCCAATAGTACTCTTGCCTTAAAGCTTTAAAGGCAAGGATGTCCCAACCTAAGTGATTTCCACATAGACCATTGTATATTTTATATAGGACCTCAGCTGTCTCTGTCGGCCGAAGGCACTTCTGATAAGGCACGGAGAGTCTTCTTCGGTATAATTGTCCATCAATCACATAATACATAGCAGCTCGTACCTTCAACCGCTTTACTTTTGTTAGGTCTGTCAGTATGGTACCTTTCGTGAAATAATCCAAGGTTGGGTTTATCTAGCAAGGTTCGTCATTCAATTCAAGAACAGCATTTAATAACACCGTACTAGGCTCACTAAGTACTTGAACACTAGTTGTGGCTGGAAGATGTTTTTGGTTGGCTGATGCTAGCCTGGCGAGGGCATCATGAACCTTTGTTCTCCTTTCTTGGGACCTTTGTAATCATGAACCTTTTGAATTTTTGCTGCAAGTCTCTTACTTTCATCAAATAAGCAGCCATGCGACCATCTTTGGCTTCGTATTCTCCCAAAATTTGTCCATCAACTAGTTGTGAGTCGTTGCAAATTTCTACAACTGTCACTCCCAACTGTATGGCTAGTCCTAGCCCTGTGATGACTGCTTCATACTCTGCATCGTTATTAGTAGCTGGAAATTCAAAGCGAAGTGAGTATTCGAGTTCTTCGACATCCGGAGAGAGAATTATGACCATGGCTCCTGAGCCATCACTGTTAGATGATCCGTCCACATATATTATCCAGGTTGATTTGTCACCTAGGGGCGGTACTTCAGGGAGAGTGAGTTCTGCAATGAAATATGCTAAGGTCTGTACTTTTATAGCTGTGCATGGTTTAAAATCAATATCAAACTCGCTCAATTCGATAACCCATTTCAAGAGATGCCCAGACGTCTCTGACCTATGTAGTATCTGTTTAATTGGTTGGTCGGTTATCACCTGTATCTGATGAGCCTGGAAATAGTTCTTCCGTACTGAATTAGAGTCACCTCTACGGCAATGCCACCCACTATGACATTTATAACTCTTGCGCGATGAGGTGGTTGTTGTCGATATTCAACCTCTTTTTTCTTATCTTTATCTATTTTCACAAACTTCGAGAGGTGTCCTCTTTTTATAAGTCATTCTATTTCCTCTTTTAGTTGCTGGCAATCCTCGGTATCATGCCAATGATCCCGATAGAATTTACAATACCTAGTCTCATCTCTCATGTGTGGTGGTACCCATATCTTTTTTAGCCACAAGCTCCTTCATATTTCAGATTTCCATCAAGACGTTAGTCCTGGTGTGGAGAGTTGTATTACATGCATCCTTCCCAGCACTAGGTCGATTAGGGCCTGAATGGATTATCTTTTGCTTGCATTTGTCCTCTCTGGGCCTTGGCTCGTCCGGGTCTTCCTTTTGTTAGTCTCTGGTTCTTTTCGATCCTTCATACATTTAGTAATGGAAAATGCTTCTTTTGTATCCACATATTCATCCCATCTCCTTAGTAACTCATGCATCGTATCAAGTGGGCTTTTGGAGAGTGACATTTTAAAAGGGTGACTGGGGGCTCCATTTATCATAGCAGTGACTACAGCAGACATCTGTAGATCTTTAATTCCCAAAGTAGTCCTATTGAACAGGGCGATGAAATCTTTCAACAATTCATCCTTGTCTTGGGTCAATTGCATCAGGCCGATGGCAGTTTTCTTAGCACGTTTGCTGCTGGCAAAGTATGTATCAAACCACTTAGAAAAATCATCAAATGTACAGATCAATTTTGGGAGAAGGATGGCTACCCAATCCCCGCCTAAGTGTTGGCGGGAAAGTCCTGCACATAATCGCATCGGAGGTGGCTCGCAACCTCATCAAGTCGACAAAAGCACTGAAGAGGAAAGTTAAGAGCATGTAGAGGAGCCCCTGATGGTGATGGCCCTACTAGTGGAGGGCTAGGACACTGGGGCAGAACACTTAGCAGCAAAGGTCCTACTGGCGGAAGGCTAGGACCCTGAAGTGGCTGAGAAGCAGCAGCGTTCTAATCATGGGCAAAGCCGTTAGGGCCACCACTTGAGCTTGCAATGCCGCAAGTTGAGCGATAGAGGCAAATTCTTGTTGTAGGTGATTAGTGGCAGCGTTAGACTCAGTGTCTACATCCTCAACAGGGGCTGCGGGTGGTTACATTCCTATCTCTTCTAGTTTGAACCATGATTTCTTGTAAGAGTTCCCATAGACGGCTCCAATTGATGATAAAATATTTTCTCCTTTTCCGAGCGTGGCGGCAATAGTGGTGGAGACCCGCAAAATGTGGCGGGGCTTCTTTCCCCCGTGTCTACTCCGGTGTGATAATCAGTACGTGATTAAACTCAGATATGCAGAATAACAATTATTGAGTATGTGTGTTGTGTTTTTACCTGGGGGTTGGCCTCTATTTATATGGGTGGCATGCAGTTATGGTATTTGATGACCCTTAATGACGTATGTCCCTTCATCTCCCTCATTATTAGGAGTTAATGAGAGATGTTACATCTTTCCAATTGTTGGTGGTGACTGTCAGTCTTTGGATCACTTGTCTGGCTAACCTAACAACAGTTGAATTATTGTTGTCTATTTGTAAGAGTCGAGCTTATGAGACCAATGAGGCAGGCAGGCTGATGAAGTGAGCGAACTATTGAGGAAGGCGTCCCAAGGAGTGCAACTATCATCCACCAAATTACAATCATATATATTATCATTATTATCTGTATTTGATACTAGGTCATTCATAACAAACATATATCTTTTCAATTTACTCGAAAAATTTCGAGTGATCAAATATATATCAAATTTAAATAGCTAAATATTCAATAAATGATTTTTTATGAAATTGCCCTAAACATTGGAACAAGAGATTAAGGATGAAATTGAACACCTATTTTAAGATTAATTATGAAATTGAATAACTCTGCAAAATTGGTGGACAAAACTAGTGTCATCTAATTTTACCTTCTCTCTATCCATATATTTTCTCTCGAGTCCTTCCAGCAAAGCCGAGTTTTTTCTCTTGTATCATAGTGTATTGTGTCATTATTCAATCTTCTATATTCTTTCCTTGTACAAATTCTACCTTTTCAAAATCCCTTATTTAGTCTCTCTTCTATTCCTTTATTTCTTATCTTTTTCCGTACAAATTATTTTTTTCCAAATGAACAACTCGTTTGAATATTTTGTGAGGACTAGAATAATCATGACTGATTTGTTCATAATGTTTATGTTATAGAATGTTTTGAACAATTATATTATTGTAACACTATATATGCATTCTATTGGATATTGAACCATAATAGGATAGATGCACATTTATTATTGGGAAAATTACACAAATAATAGGCCAATGCATGGACCTCGTAATGAAAAATCAGTTAGATTAGTAAATATTACAAAATTAAAAATTACATAAATTCAATTTTCAAAAATACCCAATCTTCCATATCAACTAAATTTAGAAAACTTTCAATCAAATATTAAATCCAAAATCGTTTCAATCAAAGACTTCGATCTTCGAACCATAATGTATGGTTTTGCTTCTTTTGTGCAACTTTATACTTTTATCAAATTTCACACACATATGAAATTAATAAAAAGTGTAACTTTCTGAAAATAAATAAATAAATAAAGACTCAAATATGATTAAAGTAATTGTAACTTTCTGAACAGTATCAGCATTACAAACCTTAACAGAAAGTTACAAAAAATGTAACTTCTCCCATTAAAAAATGAACCATCGCAATAAGCTCAAATACAATACCAGCATAACATCTTCAAATGAAGTTACAGAAATTGTAAATTATATTTTTTTGGTTATATACAAATTTTCAGATGTATATCATAAACATATAGCAGCAATAACACATAAATGTAGAAAAAGATAAAAACATAACATGTAACAAATGGTTTATAAATGTAACAGGGAATGTAAAATTAATTCAATATAATTCAATAAAACAATCTCAAAAAGACAAAGCATACTATAACTCCTGAGAAAAAAAATTACAAAAATATTTGAATTGAATATAACGAGCATGTAACATTTTAATACAAAAATAATACATCGTAAAATTTTATTATTAAAAGAAAATATGTAAGGGGAATGAATAAACAAAAGGACTGTAGCACAATGAAAATGGACAATCAATACAGCAATATGTATTACAAAATTTTACATCCACCAAAAAAAAAAAAAAATCAAAAAATCGACAATGAGTATAGCAAGAAAAAGAGTAATTAGCATAAAGGGATAATTGCATATATGGTCCCCAATCTTTCAAAAATATTAAAGATATACCTCTAACCTTTAAAAATAGCACCAGACATCTCTAACGTTTAAAAAACTTGACATGATAGGTTCTTTATGACAAAATTGTCATTCCCTTTAAATAAACAAAAAATAAGAAAAATAAGAAAAAAAAAAAACATGATTGAAAACTAACCAAATGTACTCAAAAAAATAAAAAGTAAGAAATGTACTCCAAAAAAAAAAAAAAAAGTAACAAAAGGTCATCTTCTCCAAAAATCCAAAATCCACCAAAAAAAAAAACCAACTTGTACTATGAAAATGGGCATCATCCTTTATACATCAGAAAGCTAATTTTTCCTCTGTTAAATCTCTTAGTTTACTCATTTGCAACTTCCAAACCAAATATAGAAAGCAAGAATATAAACAAACATTTCTTGGGCATACCTTTTTTTATCATTTATCTTCAAGAAATCATCAAGTTAGAACATGAAATCAAACAAGTGGCATAGAGAAAATCGATAGCTAACCGAGAATGTAACAATTGTGAAAAATTTGAAGCACCGAATGTGGGAAACAACACTCTGCTGCTTTGTGATGGAACGGTGGACATAGCAGCCACGCAAGAGAGTGACATCATCTCTCTCTCTCTCTCTCTCTCTCTCTCTCTCTCTCTCTTGATTTTACTGTGTCTACTCGAAAATCTGAAGGTGACCCAGTTGTGTGAATGTGTATGTGTGCGCGCAATGGAAAATGGATAGGAGCAATTAGCAGGTTTCTAGCAAAAATCCCAGATGTGTGTTGGTACGTAATCAAGAATGGATTTTTTCTTTTTCTTCCTTGAAAATATTTCTTGAATTTTCAGTTTTTAGTGATGGAAATAATGTAGAATTTAGTGATTGTGATTATGTTTCAAGTTATCTTTTGAATCATATACTAATGTTTCATCAAGATTTGAATAAATTCTTGAGGCCCACTTCTCAAAATCAAAATAAACATTGTTTCTTTAATAAATTTTGGGTGAATTTTGGATTTTTGGAGAATATTACATCTTTGTTACTTTTTATTTTTTTGGGTACATTTCTTACTTTTTATTTTTTGGAGTACATTTAGTTAGTTTTTAATCATGTTTTTCTTTTTTCTTATTTTTTGTTTATTTAAAGAGAAGGGCAATTTCGTTACAAAGGACCTACCATGCTAAATTTTTCAAACGTTGGAGATTTCTGATGCTATTTTTAAAGGTTATGGGTATATCCCAACGTTTTTGAAAGGTTGGAGACCAAATATACAATTATCCCTAGTATAAAAATTCCTCACCTTTCAAAGTTATTGTGCAAATTATCTCTACTTATGAAATTTTGACATTTTCACCCTCAAATCTACATTTGCTTGTGCAAAACATCCCGTCCATTATCATCCAGAATCATCTTTAAATCGACGTATGAACACAACTTGTGGCACTTCATAAGTGTATTTTTGGCAACATTTCAATTTTTCTTTCTTACCGTCTAAACCGTGTTCTTCCCTAAAGGTGGTATTAAATATTTATTTTTATATTATTCTATTAAATATATACATATATAAAATAACATAAAGCAGAACATATTTCACCGCACTTATATTTTATTCTGAAATTGTTCCTTTGTACAGCAAAATGGAGGATCTGGCTTTTTCGCTTGGTGTGACCCACTCATGTGTCCAAGATATGTGGAAATAATGTCTAGACTGCTTAGATCCAGAAATGAATTTAAACAACAACTGTTTCATTTGCAAAATGAGAAGAAAGCGTACTTTGTTTGAAGTTGGTTTTGTTTGTGGACTTATTGTATTGTGGCTACTCATGTAAAATTGTAGCTGTAATGTTACTCAAATCAAAATCAAGATACTTCACCTTGAAGAAGGCATTTTTGATGTGTTTGATTAATTGGATATGTTCTTCTCTATTTTAGCATGTAATTGTTGTTGTGTAAAATGTCTCAACTTAATAAAGATGATGCGCTTAACGTCCCTACTTTGTAACTCTCTGGCAAATAATGTCCCTGTCTTTGAATGTATGTTGTGCACAACGTCCATAACTAATTTTATTTTTGGCAAATTACATCCATATTCTAAACTTGATTTAGAATAACATACCTCTTGAGTAAATGGGTATGTCCTGCTCTTGAACAACATCACCACCTATACATTGAACAAAAAAAAATCACTACTTTACACTACACACTCATTGGCACTCATTCAAAAAATATTCCTCCTCTTAATCTACAATACATTTTGTTTGGAAGAGATTTGATATCTGCATAACAAAAGAAAAAAAATGTCATTTCCATAAGGACACACGAAATGGAAAACTCTCAAAAACCCTTCCACCACACAAAGAAGAAAATAAAAAATTGCAAATGAAATGAAGCAAAAATAATCACTTTTCGAACTTACCTACAATCGTCTCATTGCAATTTTGTCAATCGACGGCCGACTATGTGGGATTTCATCGGTGAACTAGAGAAGAAGAGGGAAAATTTTGAGTCATCGTGGATTGTTCCTTTGGATTCATTATTTATGAACAACCAACATAACAAACTGTAAGAAATAGAAAAATAGTTGTGTTGTTGAAAATATCCTTACCAAATGTCACGAGTGGTATTCAAGCGTCCATTTAACAAAGATTTTGGATGGTATGGACGACATGGGTGTTTTGCGCAAGCAAATGAGGATTTAAGGGTGAAATGTCAAAATTTAATAGGTATGGATAATTTGCACAATAACTTTGAAAAGTAAAAAGTTTTGTGCCAATTAGCCCAAAAGAGAAAAATAACGAAGAATTCCATTTTTTATTCAAATGTGGTGATGTAGTAGCATTTTTCTACTTTTTAATGTTTTCACCACATTTTGTCCCAATTCTCTTGTGTAGATGGAGATACATCGTCGCGAACAACTGACATTGCTTCAATATGAAAAGGATACAGTCAAGGAAGAGAGTAAATATGGATTTATTAGTACTTGATTTTTTCTCTTTTATGTCAATACCAAATGTTTCTAATAAGTGGGATACGAGGTGTTTCTCAATATTGAGCCAGAAAGAAAGTGTAGGGCATAAGTTCATCTTTAATATTTACTTGCTTGATGCTATAAACGTATGGAAATTTTCATATAAACTAAAAAATTAAGTAATTTTTAAAATACTTTCCGGTAGATTTTTTTAACTAAAATTTTGCTTGAGTCCTTTCGAATTTTACGATTTGGTCCCTACTTCCAGTTTTTTCGTACATGTATGGTCTTTTTTTGCTCCAAAGCTTTAAAATTGACCCCACGCTTTCAAAAACATCTAGATTGGTTCACTGAATCTCTATAGTCGTTCACAATTGGTCATAGACCAAATAAGACATATATTAGTACTTTTATCTAGAGGTGACAAATGGGCCGAGCCCGCGACGAGCCCAAAAAAAGGGTCGAGTCTATTTGGCTCAGCAAAAAGATGAGCAGACTCATGGGCCGACACAACGAACCGGCTCGTCAAAGTGCCCACGAGCCTAGACCATAAGCCGCTTGGCTCGTAGCTCGTGGCTCGTGGTCCAACGGTCACTTTTTTATGATCGTTTGATGTTGAATTTTTTTTTTTCAATTTTAGAATTTTTCCTATAAATACCCTCCTCTAAACTCTTTTTTTTTTCCACATATCCATCTCTCATTCTATTATATACTCAAATTCAACAACAATTCTCAAATCTCATTATCTCTCAATATTAGTTTATAATTATTTAGATCAAATCTCATTATCTCATTATTTCTATGTCGGTCTATATTTCTAATTTTCTACTTCTTATACCACATTTCTAAATTTCTACTACATCTTCTACTCTTCTCTTTATAATGTATTTGAAATGGTGTACAATCAAAGATATGATGATTTCAATGGTCTTAAAGACATTCCAATTCCTCGCGATATTGTCGATGAGTTTGGAGGTATGCATCGATCCAATTGATTTGGTTGACAATCAAGAAAATGTCGACACACATACATATACAACCAACTTGGTTCTAGCACTAAACGAAAAGCCAAAAACAAAAGGTTAAGTGTTGGCGGCATTTTGAGTTAGTGCCCACTAGTAAACTAGTAGATGGGGTCCCTCAGCACAAAGCACAGTGTAAACACCGTAAAGAGAAGTTAGCATGATAAAAGGAGATAGGCACAACCCATATAAACAAACACTTCAAAAAGTGTGTGTTCAAACATGGAGAGTTGGATTCAAATCAGGCACAACTCTAGTTTGGATCTCCTAGAGCCGGCTTCAGTGGTACTTTCGATCTAAACAATTGAGTATATTCACAAAACAGCATGCGCGTGAAGGAATGCCGCAATTGGTGACAAGTGCCGCATTTCCATTGAGCTTAGTGGAAAATCTTCATTTCACGAACTTCATACAAAAATAACTCCAACCAAGGTACGTGTATCTATTGCTAAAAATACTCTTTGCAAAGACACTATTGTTTTATTTAATAAAAAAAAAAGCTATTATAAGTTATATTAATAATTATAACGGTATTTTATCTTTCACTTCATATTTATGGACCAATAATATTAATAAAAAGATATATAGCTGCAAATGCGCACTACATTGATAAATACTAGATAATGCATAAAAAAATAATAGCGTTTAGAGCAATTAACTATCCTCATAATGCAGTTAATATTTTTCATGTTTTACTAGATCTTTTACGTGAATTTAATTATGAAACGAAGATTTGTAGATTCACTTTTGACTATACCGGCCACAATAATATAGTAATTTAAAACTAATTCAATATTTTCATCCAGAATTTGATGGTATTTTATTTTATATTCGTTGTGTATGTCATGTTTTTACTTTAATTGTGAAAGTTGAGATAAAATTCATCGATGTATAATTAAAAAAATTAGATACGCTATTAATTATATTACGGTCTCATTAGCTAGAAACAAGGTTTTACTGCTTTATGTGTTGAAAATAAACTTGTAAAAAAATTTGCACTGATGTAGGCCATGTGTAGAATTCAACATATCTCATGCTTGAATCTTGTGAAGGATACGAGGATTACGTTCTCGCATATTATAATGCATTTACACTCACACGATCCAAAATATAATTTGCAAACATATGACTAGAAAATATATGCTCATGTTAGAATATTTTTGAAAGTTTTTTTCGACGCAACAAATACATGTTCGGTGTATATTATCCGACTACTCCACTAGATCTCAATTATTTCTATTATATTGCTAACAATTTTAATATGTATAAGGATGTTGTTATTTTTCTAATATTATATATGTGATGGAGGCTAAATTTAAAAAATATTGAGAATAGTTGCACATGTTATTTTCATTAGTATCTATTATGAATCTCAAACTTAACTTATAGGGTGCGAAGGTAACCATAATGGCAATTTCACAAACATTAACGTCATTTAAAATCTACTAATGTATAGTAATTTTAAAAAAAAAAAAACTTTTATGTCAAATGTATAAGGTCTACGTTGAAAAGACCGGTAGGAACGTCATACAACCCCTGTTTCAACACATGCTTCGTCATCACTAGACAATAATGACTTACGGAATTACCTTAATTTAGTTAGGGATAGTCAACATGATAGTAGTTCTTCTTATGCTTCTTCCCTTTCTCATTCTAGTGATACACTGTTACCACATGATTACGACATGGTCGCCACGTCCAAAGACAGCCCCATCCAAGCTCGATGAGGGCCCGGTTCATAATCATCAAGAACCCTATCTCGGATCCTGCTGGGGCCTTGGAAGGGCCCGTCGCCTGCACGCTGGGCCTTCGGCGGCCAAATCCGCGAGTCATGTGGAGGGCCTCGGTGCCCTCATGAGAACCATAGGGCCTCGTCAAGCCACGCATCATTCGTAACCAACGAGCAACTCGATATGCCGGGGCAACCAGAGAAGTAATTAAAGAAAGATTGCGTTGGATCGGGCGCGAATCTCCACAAGGAAACACAATCATGATCTCCTAAAATCATGCAACGTGATAAACCCAAGGAAGGAAGGCAATCTCGGGTATCTTTATCACATAAGGATGGAGGATCCGATTGAAGACCAAATTGATTTGTCTTCCAAATCAATTAGAATTATTGCGCTATAAATACAACGTCTCCAGGTTGTTCCAAGGCACGCACTTTTTATGCTTAAGAATCCCACCCTAAACTCTCTCAAATTTCGCCGCTTGTCTCTCCCACACCCTTTTTGTTCCCGCCTCCGTGTATCTCCCATATACCGCGATTGACTTGATCATCGAGTGCCAACGATCGCCGGACCCTTTTTTCCGAGAGATCTTGGTACCTAACGGTCGTCCTAGTGTGCGGGTAACATACGAGTGGCGGGAGAAGTGACCGGAGATCTGTTGGCACGTGGACTCTGTGCGGTTCGACGTCAAAAACACCTTTACAGTTAATTAAGTATTTTCGCACACAACATGCTAAGTATTTTAGATGATGAAGAGAGAATTTTTTTGATATACTACAATAGTGGAGACAAAATAAATGTCAATACCCAATTCTTTCAAGTATGGTACGCGATCTACTAACACCTAAGGTATCAACCGTAGCATCGGAGTTTGCTTTTATTACATGTTCTATCTAATTTCAAGTCAAGATTTAAAGTCGACATATTAAAAACTTCTCAGATCTCGAAGGATCGAGAGGATGTCGAACTTGAACCCAAGATAAAGTAGAGCGAATGATGTTTGAAGAACTTGAAGATTTGAATACGAATACTTGAATTTGTAGTAAGTATTATTTATGTAAATATTTGATATTTCTTTCGTCTTATTTTAACAAAAATTGTACATGTAACAATTTGTTCGGTACAATTTAACTCCACATACGTGGTAGCCGGTCCCAAGTCCAAAAAATGAGGAGGGTTTTCAAAAGTTTTAACCAAAACAATTCTCATACTTTATTCCTTTTATTTTAAATTCTCCAAAACATTATTTTAAAAAAAACGAGCCGAGATCATGGGCCGCTCGGCTCGACTCGACTCGACTCGACTCGACTCGATTCGACTCGTTCGGCCTACGAGCCAATAGGTCGAACCGAGCATCAATTATAGGACGGTGGGTAACGGGTCTAGTCACTAAGCTCGCCATTGCCACCTCTACTTTTATCCATGAAGGAATTACTAAAATTGCGTTTATCATAGATGAAGGATGAGCGTGGGTGAGATTTTAAATGTCTTCTTTGTTTTGCTATTGACATAGTGATAGGGTAGAGTATATGGGGGCGGGTGAGATTTTTAGTTTGTTTAATTTAGATAAATTAAAATATTAAATAATTATACAATATGTTTGTTAATTGTTATAAATACATATAAATTTAACGTTTAAATATTTTTACAAGTCGTAGGTGTAATTTGTGATGTAGAAACTATAAGGCATTTATAGCCCAATTAAAAGCCAATCTTTGTTAAGTGCATATCCAACTATAACAAAGGCCTGTTTTAAGTCCAGCAATGGGGAAAAGCGGCTATCTGTTTTTGACTTTTTTCTTTCGTATTGCACTATAATTTGGGAACAATTTACTGTGAAGGATAGGAAAAAGGGAGAGGTGTTTATCACCAATTTTATCTTATGTTGCAGTGATTTCTACAAGGATATCTCATCTTCTTCATCACCAAACTTGGAAGGTAATATCAATTTTTTTTTTTTTTTTGTAAAAACATGCTTTAAATCTATTGTACTTTATATGTTGATTTCCCACTCGATTTAATTGTTGTGAATTATTTAACTGCAAAACAACCTCGATTTAGACCCCAGGAGGCTCCGCCCAAAGGAATCGGTGTTGAATTTTGCTCTAATTTGTACGGATTGTTCTTTCTTTTGTGATAGTTTCTACTGTTTATTTTTATTTTTTTCTGGTGAATTTCGTGTTATGGGGTAAACTATGAGCAAGTTTTTCAGGGAAAAGCTTTGATTTTTTTTTTCTTGATATTCATGGTTTGGCCTTCAATATTTGGAAGAGTCGATCATTATCAGCTGCACACGAACTAGTATCTGTATCTCTCTTTTGAGTTCTTTTTTTTTTTTTTTTTTGCACTTTTGTTCCATGGATCTGTTATTACAATTGTTGAGCAAGAAACAAGAGTAACTTGGTTTTATCTCATTATTTGTATAATTGTGGAAGAGCATGAGAAAATTGATAGTTTCAGAATGAACAAATGTAATTTTGTTATGATGAGGAAATGTACGCTGAAATTTTAATTTATTACAGTGGCGGTGATTGTGTGGATCGGCTTAGAATGAGTGGCCAGTCGTGTGTTTATATCCAAGCTTGAAATGGCTAGTAAATCATACCTAACCAATAATTAGCCGAGAAGTGATTATAACTTTCCTTGGGAATTAAAATATACTGAAAAGAAAATGAATCCGAATAGTATCATTCTTCTTGGTGGCTGAAATATTCTGAGAAATGGTATTGGGACTTGAGTTGTTAGATTTTCAGAAAATAGCGTTTAGATCAAGTTGAAAAAAGGAACCATGTAGCTGACACCAAATTCATTTGGAACTGGGCAAAGTTTGTTGTTGTTGTAGTCTCGACTCTTGAGATCTATTGATAAGTGGGAAAATATGATCATGTTAATGGATCCATGCAAAAAGACACGAAAATGCTTTCCTTTAAGAAATAATTATTTTTGTGTATTGGGTTATTTATTTTACATAAACATATCCGGTTTGTTTTGTCTGAACTAGTTAATTAACAACTCATGTTTAATGCAGCTTGAGGATTGGCCCGAGGGGCAATGGCAGACTTAGAGAAATTGCTCCTGGAGGCAGCTGGAAGGACAACTGAAACTGGGAGGAACCGCCATTCATCTCCACCATCTAGAAGACGGCGAAAAGGTTCACAACCTGATGATGGAAGTGACTTCAAAAATGATGACTCAGATGATGATCGCGGTTATTCAAATAGAAAACCTTCTGGTTCACAGGTGCCTCTCAAGAAGAGGTTGGATCCCACAGAAAGAGATAATGATCGTAGTAGTCTGGAAGATGATGATGAAGGCGGTGATTACAATCATGAGCGTGACAGTGATGACGATTCTGTTGGGAGTGATCTGTACAAGGATGAAGATGATCGGGAAAAGCTTTCAAAGCTGACTGAACTTGAACGAGAAATGATACTAGAAGCTCGTGCAACAAAGAGAAGTGACAGAGATTTGACTGAAAAATTGAAAAAAGGAAGGGTCAAGATAGAAAAGGAAGCCAACCCACACCACCTACACGCAGCAGCATGCGCTCTAAAGCTCAAAGGGCAGGTGCTGATTGTAATTATGTTTCCAGTTGTCTTTTGAATCATGTACTAATGTTTCATCAAGATTTGAATAGATTCTTGAGGTCCACTGTTGTGCGATTATAATCCCGCAAGTGGACGGATCGTTGACAAGTAATATGGTAATAAATAGAGTGTCGAACCCACGAGGACTAGATATCAATTTAACCTATTAATTTATAACCTAAATTCTAACAATATGAATAAACACATATTCAATTTGGTTTGTGTGATTCTATACTATTTTAATTAAAACTAAATTATCAAACAATTAACTTTAAAATAGTGAGAACGAATTCAAGATCTACTAACACTAGGATTTGCGAATCCACCAACACTTTCCTTAATCAAATATCCGTTTAACCGTTTTAGCTTATAATTACCATAGATTGAAAATCGGCGTTCCTAAAATAATCAAAAGCCTCTCTCGATGGTCAATCAATTCTATATGTTATGCGAACCTAATTATCTCTAATTAAGCTTCGAACATAAACACATGCATTAAAATCTCACGAACACCTAAATAGATTTCATAAAGCATAATAGTAATTTCTATCTATTATTGGACCCTATGTTATTCAATACCACGTGCTTAATTTATATTGAATCTCTCGACTTCAATATAAATCACAATATATTCTAATGGTGATCAGGCATTAAAATAATAGAAAAACTGCATAAAGAATAATCAACCCAAAAGCAATTAATTACTAAAACGGAAAAACTTCTAATTAATTAAAAATCATGAGGTTTCATCGTTCATCCTAGAAAAAGTAAATTAGTGGACATGATTTGATCAATTATGACAATAATTGACTTCATCATGATCCGTGAAAGAAAAGAAGAAGAAATAAATACAACCCGTGACTCGGTTGAAGAATCTTCAATCTCGTGCATTGATCTTGATTCTCCTCTTGTATCTTGTTCCCAAATTTGCCTCTAATCCAGGCTCAAATCCGCTCTCAAAACGGCTCTGATTCGGCTCTCAAAATGGCTCTCAAATTATGAGTTAATAACTCATATTTATAGTTACCTAATTGTGTCCCAAAAGATCTCAAAATATTATAAAATTCGTGGGCCAAAAGGTTTCCTAATCGGATTAGAACTCAAAAGGGAAAGTAAAAATCTCGCAGCCAAATTAACATTGGGCGGCTGTTTTTCAAACGGCCATAACTTCTTGTAGAAAGCTCCAAATTGAGATCCGTAAAAAGTGGTGGACTCGTAATTCGATTATCTTTCCAATGGTATATCATTTACTCGTCTATTTCACCAAATTATTGCTCTTTTCATCCATTCTTCTCAATTACTTATAAACGGGTCCAAAAGCGAAATAGGAAGAATAATACAATAAATTAAGTAAAAATTCAATAAAATGATGGAATAAAACTTAGTTTAAAAGCCCAAATAAGTGCACAAAATGCACTTATCAAACACTCTCAAACTAAACCTTTGTTCGTCCTCGAATAAACTAGCTAAAAACAATCATGCACATACGAATAAAAATAGACATAATATAAATAGTTTACCGTTCTTGCTTCAGTTTTTGTAATAACTTATAATTCATGACGAGTGCTCAGGTATTACTATTGCAAATGTGATTATACTTAAACTATACTTGATATGTGTGTGTGAGCAATTAATCCGATTTACTTAGTTTCTATGGTGGCGATAGCCCAACCACTTGGTTAACTTTTTCTTTCCCCCTCGTAAGGTACACTTCCCCCAAAATGATTTTCTCTTTCAATTCCCGAAATTATGGTTCAAAGGTTAAACTTCGCTCATTATTTTCTTGCTCAAGGCTGGTTGAGAAAACAAATAATCGTGACAACCTAGGTATATGAAGATTCTCCAATTTATGAGCACTTTCGACCAGAAAGTTTCCACTAAGTAAGTCAAACTCATTAGTCATCTAATCTCCAAATTTACTTTGCAAAGAATTTTTCACTGGACAGAATTAAAAATTAAATTTTTATTATATATATATGTTTTTTTTTATAGATCTTATGTGCAAAACTCAATCCATTAAGCTTTCTAAGTGACTCATGTAACGAGCTTGAGGTCGATGACTCCCAGGTTTTTCGATCTTAGGGCATCGGGTTTTGAGAAACCTCTACGGGCCTTTTCACTCAAGTCAAATAGGCTACGAAAAGAGTTATAAGATATTAATAAGGTGCAAAACTTAATCCATTAAGCTTTTTAATTGACTCATGTAACGAGCTTGAGGTCGATGACTCCCAGGCCTTTCGAACCTTAGGGCATTGGGTTTTGAGAAACCCCTACGGACCTTTTCACTCAAGGCAATTAAGCTACGAAAAGAGTTAAGCAATAATAATAATAATTTTTGTTCCTTGCGTACAATAAGTATATGCGTGAGGATTAGACTCCTAACATTCGGTCATTACTTAGTTTCCTCTAACTGGTCTAAAGTGCTCCACATAAATTTTCAACATACATGGAATCAATCATAACCTAGATAGCCACTATCACAGTTTAATTACAGCACTTTCTCACTATATTGGTTATTTGTTCGAGATACAGATGATTTTTAGGTTTAAACAGGGTATCTTATTATTTTCAACTTAAGTGCACCAATATAGCTAAAAATCATCTTAACTGGCCGACACAACACAATATCAAACATGGTCAAATAGTCTCACATTTAACCAATAGTAATAATTTGTTCACAAGTCATGGATTAAAGTAAAATAATTAAATAAAAAGTTGCATCATTAGCCGGCAAGACTATTCATATCACATAAATATGCAAACAAATAAATATAAATTTTTTTTAAACGATAATAAATTAAAAATTATCAATTATCGAATCAAGCAAATTTTTCATTTTTGTCCATTACCCCCAAACTTGAAAGAAACATTGTCCCCAATGTAAAATTTAAAATCAAAATATTATAGACTTCTCTGAGATAGATCTGATGGTGCTGGGAGAAAAGGTGTGATAAGATCAACTGGAGGAGAAATCTGTACAGGTTGGTTGGCAAATCTTTGTTTGAATATCATCCAGCCAGCCTGCAAGTTATAACCCTAAAAAAGAACTTATTAAATTTTTTTTTTTTAAAAACGAATTTTTTTTTTATTTAAAAAAATGAATTTTTTTTTTTAAAAAAACTAAAAGGAAAATGACGATGATCAAATCCTCATTACTTAAGAATTGAAAGCCTACTTTAAAAATCTTAGAAAAATCCTAAAACGTGCAAAAATGTCAATTGAAATCTTATAACTGAAAAAAAATACGAAAATTTAAATAAAAGGGTAGAAGAATGGGTTGCCTCCCATTGAGCACTTCTTTAAAGTCATTAGCTTGACTTTGTCACGGTGATCACTCATGGTACTTTGAACAGAGCTTTTGATGACTTGTTTTGTTTGCATCGATTGACTTTGCACTATTTTTCTTTTGTTTTCCAATATTTAACTTTGTCATTCTCATAAAAATATGATTTAATTTGATCACCTTGTTCGAACTTAACTATGAAAATTTCAACTACTTCAATGACCTTGATCACAAAATCAATTTTAGAAGAAAGATGGGAGTTGGAGAATTGCTTGGTTGGTGCAGCATCATTAAACGCCACTTTTTCATTCTGCTTATGTATGATCAACTTCTCATTCTCCATATACTCTTCTTCTTTAGTTGGTGCTTCCTCAATTTGGACAACTGGTCTATATTCCAAAATTTCAGGTAGTTGCTCATCACTAATTGTTGTAATGCTTGACATGTCTTCCATCGGGGTGGCTTTAATGTCACTTGGAAATGTGCCTTGTGGACTCTCTGTTAGCATCTTTATCATCTGATTAATTTTATTCTCTATGCGTTTTTCAGTTGCCTTGATGCTCTGATCAAGTGCCTCTTTCCACCCTTCTTTACTCTCTTGTGCTCTCTCCTGATTCAACGGATTTTGAATATTTCGGGTATTGTCATATGAGAAATTTTGATGATTTCTCCATCCTGGATTATAAGTCTACGAGTATGGATTATTCTGATGTAGCTGAAAATTCGACCATATGCGACTTGTTCAGGTGATGATACTTGACAGCAGAGCCAAAGGGCACTCTGATGATTGATGGTTTGCCCACAAGTTGCACATATTGGTAGGGACATCTGGACCATATTGGCTGACTGAGAGTATTTTAGTGTTTCTATCTGCTTTGCCAATGAATCAAGTTTCACCAGTATGAGCGAATTGATGTCCACCCCGTGCATTCCTGTTTGACCTTGGTTGTTGTACTAAGAGTAATCTGAGTGATTTTGCCAATCTTGATTGTAGGTGTAGGAGTAGGGACAAAAATTTTGTTTGACCGGTGGTTTCCATAAATCTTCTAGGAGCAAGTCATCCTTATCAATCTCAAAGTCTACCATCGTGTGTTGTGTTTGATCTCCTAGCTCATCTTTGTTCCCTGGTAGCAATGAAATCAAGAGAAACAAGTAGATCAACTAATAATAATAAAAAAATAAAAAATAAAAATAGTAATAAAAAAAATTGTTAAAACTAAATTATCAATTAACGTAGTAATTAATAAAACTAGTCCCCGGCAACGGCGCCAAAAATTTGTTGTGCAATTATAATCCCGCAAGTGGACGGATAGTTGACAAGTAATATAGTAATAAATAGAGTGTCGAACCCACGAGAACTAGATATCAATTTAACCTATTAATTTATAACCTAAATTCTAACAATATGAATAAACACAGATTCAATTTGGTTTGTGTGATTCTATATTATTTTAATTAAAACTAAATTATCAAACAATTAACTTTAAAATAGTGAGAACGAATTCAAGATCTACTAACACTAGGATTTGCGAATCCATCAACACTTTCCTTAATCAAATATCCGTTTAACCGTTTTAGCTTATAATTACCATAGATTGAAAATCGGAGTTCCTAAAATAATCAAAAGCCTCTCTCGATGGTCAATCAATTCTATATGTTATGCGAACATAATTATCTCTAATTAAGCTTCGAACATAAACACATGCATTAAAATCTCACGAACACCTAAATAGATTTCATAAAGCATAATAGTAATTTCTATCTATTATTGGACCCTATGTTATTCAATACCACGTGCTTAATCTATATTGAATCTCTCGACTTCAATATAAATCACAATATATTCTAATGATGATCAGGCATTAAAATAATAGAAAAACTGCATAAAGAATAATCAATCCAAAAGTAATTAATTACTAAAACGGAAAAACTTCTAATTAATTAAAAATCATGAGGTTTCATCGTTTATCCTAGAAAAAGTAAATTAGCCGGACATGATTTCGTCAATTATGACAATAATTGACTTCATCATGATCCGACGAAAGAAAAAGAAGAAGAAATAAATACAACCTGTGACTCTGGCTGAAAAATCTTCAATCTCGTGCCTTGATCTTCGATTTTCCTCTTGTATCTTGTTCCCAAAATTCGTCTCTAATCCGGCTCTGAATCCGGCTCTCAAAACGGCTCTGAATTCGGCTCTCAAAATGGCTCCCAAATTATGAGTTGATAACTCATATTTATAGTTACCTAATTGTGTCCTAAAAGATCTCAAAATATTATAAAATTCGTGGGCCAAAAGGTTTCCTAATCGAATTAGAACTCAAAAGGGAAAGTAAAAATCCCATGACCAAATTAACATTGGGCGGCTGTTTTTCAAACGGCCATAACTTCTTGTAGAAAGCTCCAAATTGAGATCCGTAAAAAGTGGTGGACTTGTAATTCGATTATCTTTCCAATGGTATATCATTTACTTTTCGAATTCACCAAATTATTGCTCTTTTCGTCCATTCTTCTCCAATTACTTATAAACGGGTCCAAAACTGAAATAGGAAGAATAATACAATAAATTAAGTAAAAATTCAATAAAATGATGGAATAAAAACTTAGTTTAAAAGCTCAAATAAGTGCACAAAATGCACTTATCACCCACTTCTCAAAATCAAAATAAACATTGTTTCTTTAACAAATTTTGGATGGATTTTGGATTTTGGATTTTTGAAATTTTTGGATTGTTTTTTTTGGGTGAATTTTAGATTTTTGGAGAAGATGACCTCTTTGTTATTTTTTATTTTTTTAGGTATATTTCTTACTTTTTATTTTTTGGAGTACATTTGGTTAGTTTTAATCATGTTTTTCTTTTTTCTTATTTTTTCTTTTTTGTTTATTTAAAGAGAAGGGCAATTTCATCATAAATGACCTATCATGCCAAGTTTTTCAAACGTTGGAGATGTCTGATGCTATTTTTAAAGGTTATGGGTATATCTCCAACGTTTTTAAAAGATTGGAGACCAAATATACAATTATCCCTAGTATAAAACATCATTACCTTTCAAAGTTATTGTGCAAATCATCTCTACTTATGAAATTTTGACATTTTTACCCTCAAATCTACATTTGCTTGTGCAAAACATCCCGTCCACTACCATCCGTAATTATCGTTAAATGGATGCATGAACACAACTTGTGGCACTTCATAAGTGTATTTTTGGCAATACTTCAATTTTTCTTTCTTACCGTCTAAACCATGTTCTTCCCTAAAGGTGGTTTTAAATATTTATTTTTATATTATTCTATTAAATATATACATATATAAATAACATAAAGCAGACCATATTTCACTACACTTATATTTTATTCTGAAATTGTTCCTTTGTACATCAAAATGGAGGGTCTGGCTTTTTCGCTTGGTGCAACCCACCCATGTGTCCAAGATATGTGGAAATAATGTCTGACCGGCTTAGATCTAAGAATGAATTTAAACAACAATTGTTTCATTTGCAAAATGAGAAGAACGCATACTTTGTTCGAAGTTGGTTTTGTTTGTGGACTTATTGTATTGTGACTACTCATGTAAAATTGTAGCTGTACTATTACTCAAATCAAAATCAAGATACTTCATCTTGAAGAAGGCATTTTGATGTGTTTGAATAATTGGATATGTTCTTCTCTATTTTAGCATGTAATTGTTGTTGTGTAAAACGTCTCAACTTATTAAAGATGATGCACTTAACGTCCCTACTTTGTAACTCTTTGGCGAATAATGTCCCTGCCTATGAATGTATGTTGTGCACGACGTCCCTAACTAATTTTATTTTTGGCAAATTACATCCATATTCTAAACTTGATTTAGAATAACATACCTCTTGAGTAAATGAGTATGTCCTGCTTTTGAACAACACCACCACCTGTGCATCAAAAAAAAAAAAAGTCAAGATTTTACACTACACACTCATTAGCACTAGTCATTCAAAAAATATTCCTCCTCTTGATCTACAATACATTTTGTTTGGAAGAGATTTGATAACTGCATAACAAAAGTAAAAAAAATGTCATTTCCGTAAGGACACACGAAATGGAAAACTCTCAAAAACCCTTCCACCACTCAAAGAAGAAAATCAAAAATTGCAAATGAAATGAAGCAAAAATAATCGCTTTTCGAACTTACCTACAATCATCTCATTGCAATTTTATCAATCGACGGCCGACTATGTGGGATTTCATCGGTGAACTAGAGAAGAAGAGGGAAAAATTTGAGCCATCGTGGATTGTTCCTTTGGATTCATTATTTATGAACAACCAACATAATCAAACTGCAAGAAATAGAAAATTAGTTGTGTTGTCGAAAATATTCTTACCAAGAGTCACCAGTGGTATTCAAGCGTCCATTTAATAGAGATTTTGGATGGCATGGACAACATGGGTGTTTTACGCATGCAAATGAGGATTTGAGGGTGAAAATGTCAAAATTTCATAAGTATGGATAATTTGCACAATAACTTTGAAAAGTAAAAAAGTTTTGTGCCAATTAGCCCAAAAGAAAATTAACGAAGAATTCCATTTTTTTATTCAACTGTGGTGATTTAGTAGCATTTTCCTACTCTTTAATGTTTTCACCACATTTTGTCCCAATTCTCTTGTGTAGATGGAGATACATCGTCGCGGACAACCGACATTGCTTGAATGTGAAAAGGATACAGTTAAAGAAGAGAGTAAATATGGATTTATTGGTACTTGATTTTTTCTCTTTTATGTCAATACCAAATGTTTCTAATAAGTGGGATATTAAAATACTTTTCGTAGTTTTTTAGCTAAAATTTTGCTTGAGACCTTTCGAATTTTACGATTTGGTCCCTACTTCAAGTTTTTTTCAGACATGTATAGTCTTTTTGCTCCAAAGCTTTAAAATTGAACCCACACTTTCAAAACTTCTAACTTGGTTCCCCAGAATCTCTATAGTAGTTCACAATTGGTCATAGACCAAATAAGACATATATTAGTACTTTTATCTAGAGGTGGCAAATGGGCCGAGCTAGCGACGAGCCCAAAAAAAAGGGTCGAGCCTATTTGGCTCGACAAAAGACTCTGCTTCGCTCAAAGTGCCTGACGAGCTCGGACCATAAGCCGCTTGGCTCGTAGTAGCTCATGGCTCATGGTCCAATGGTCACTTTTTTTATGATCGTTTGATGCTGAAATTTTTTTTTTTTTTTTTCAATTTTAGAATTTTTCCTATAAATACCCTCCTCTAAGCTCATTTTTTTTTTCCACATATCAATCTCTCAATCTATTATATACTCAAATTCAACAACAATTCTCAAATCTCATTATCTCTCAATATTAGTTTATAATTATTTAGATCAAATCTCATTATATCTATGTCACTCTATATTTCTAATTTTCTACTTCATCTACCACATTTCTAAATTTCCACTACATCTTCTACTCTTCTCTTTATAATATATTTGAAATGGTGTACAATCGAAGAGATGATGATTTCAGTGGTCTTAAAGACATTTCAATTCCTCACGATATTGTCAATGAGTTTGGAGGTAGCACTGATCCGATTGATTTGGATGACAGTTAAGAAGATGTCGACACACATACAAATACAACCACTAGTTCTAGCACTAAACAAAAAGCCAAAAAACAAAAGACTAAGTGCTGGCAGCATTTTGAGTTAGTGCCCACTGATAAACTAGTAGACGGAGTCCTTGAGCACAAAGCATAGTGTAAACACTGTAAAGAGAAGTTAGCATGATAAAATGGGATAGGCACGACCCATATAAATAAACACTTCAAAAAAGTGTATGTTCAAACACGGAGGGTTGGAATCAAATCAGGCACAATTCCAGTTTAGATCTCCTAGAGCCGGCTCCAGTGGTACTCTCGATCTAAACAATTGAGTATATTCACAAGACATCATGCGTGTGAAGGAATGCCGCAATTGGTGACAAATGATGTGTTTCCACTAAGCTTGGTAGAAAATCCTCATTTCACGAACTTCATACAAAAATATCTCCAACCAAGGTACGTATCTATTGCTAAAAATACTCTTCGAAAAGACACTGTTGTTTTATTTAATAAAAAAAAAAAGCTATTATAAGTGATATTAATAATTATAACGGTATTTTATCTTTCACTTCATATTTATGGACTAGTAATAATCAAAAAGATATATGGCTGCAATTGTACACTACATTGATAAACACTGGATAATATATAAAAAATAATAGCGTTTAGAGCAATTGACTATCCTCGTAATGGAGCTAATATTTTTCATGTTTTACTGAGTATTTTACATGAATTTAATTATGAAACGAAGATTTGAAGTTTCACATTTGACAATACCGACCCACAATAATATAATAATTTAAAAATTAATTCAATATTTCCATCCAGAATTTGATAGTATTTTATTTCATATTCTTTGTGTATGTCATGTTTTTAATTTAATGGCTTTTTTGCATAAATGGTCCTCGACTTTTGCACTTCTGCATGGTTGAGGACCTATTGTTTCATTTTTGACAATTTAGCCCATATTTCAAATATTTTTTGCAACAATGGTCCTTTTCATTTATTTCCGTCAAATCCTCCGTTAAATTTGACCATGGAAAATTTTGAATTTAAAAAGTAAAGGAAAATTTGCGATAAAAAGTTCCTAATTTTTCAAAAAGTGTCGAAAAGTCACACATATGACACAAATCTTCTAATCTTAACACATATTACCCAAACTTTTTGACAATTTTACTCCTAACTTAAATAAATTAAAAATAACTCCTAAACTTTTCAAAAATACAAACAAGTCCTAAATCTTTTTATTTTTTTACTGATTTACACTTAAATAATAAAAATATTTCATCAAGTCCCAAAACTTTTAATTTTGTTCACTAAAATGACATTTAAAATGTGTTTGATTAAAATCAAATTTTTTGGTAATAGTTGGTAAAAGTTATTGAAATGTGTGGTTGAAAAGTTGTGGGACCATAAAATGTGTGGTTAAAATTAATTGTTGACTTTGACTTTAGCTTTTAGCAAAATCAAAATTAAAAACAAACGCCTTTCTTAGAGTCTCTGATTTTGTCCAGTGGTCCACATTAACAAAAAATTATACCTATGATCAAAATTTGACCAATTTAAAATTTTAATTTATTTTTCATAAACAATTACTAAATAATAATTTTTTAAAAAAAAGTTTAAGAACTCTTTGAAAGATTAGGAACTTTTGCAAAACATAGCAGCTATAAACATGACAATAACACTGCAAAGACAAAAAAATTTATGTCCAAGTGCTCTGCTTCATGTAATGGCTTTTTTTGTACAAATGAAGCAAAAGTCCCTAATCTTTCAAAAAGTTCTTAACTTTTTTTTAAAAAATTATTGTTTAGTAATTGGTATGAAAAATAAATTAAAATTTTAAATTGGTCAAATTTTGATCATGGGTATAATTTTTTTTGTTAATTAACGGACCACTGGACAAAATCTGTAGAGACTCTAAAAGCCCGTTTGTTTTCAATTTTTTATTTTGCTAAAAAGCTAAAGTCAAAGTCAACAATTAATTTTAACCACACATTTTATGGTCCCACAACTTTTCAACTACACATTTCAATAACTTTTATCAACTATTACCAAAAAATCTGATTTTAATCAAACACATTTTCAATGTCATTTTGGTGAACAAAATTAAAAATGTTAAGACTTGATAACATATTTTTTATTAATTTAAGTGTAAATCTGTAAAAAAAAAATAAAAAGATTTAGGACTTATTTGTATTTTTGAAAAGGTTTAGGAGTTATTTTTAATTTATTTAAGTTATGGGTAAAATTGTCAAAAATGTTTGGATCATACGTGTTAGGATTAGAAGATTTGGGGACTTTTTGATACTTTTTGAAAGAATGTGGACTTTTTGCTGTAAATTTTCCTTTACTTTTTAAATTCAAAATTTTCTAGGGTCAAATTTAACAGAGGATTTGATGGAAATTAACGAAAAGGACTATTGTTGCCAAAACATTTTGAAATAGGGGCTAAACCGCTCAAAAATGAAACGATAGGTCCTCAACCCAAAATGATTGCAAAAGTCAGAACCATTTGTGCAAAAATCCTTAATTTAATTGTGAAAGTTGAGATAAAATTCATAGATGTACACTTAAAAAAATTAGATACGATATTAATTATATTACGGTCTCATCACTAGAAATAAAGTTTTACTGCTCTATGTGTTGAAAATGAACTTCAAAAAAAAAAAAATTGCACCGATGTATGCCATATGTAGAATTCAACATATCTCATGCTTGAATCTTGTGGAGGGTATGAAGATTATGTTACTGCATATTATAACAGGCGACACTCACACGACCCAGAATATGATTTGCAAACATATGACTGAAAAATATGTGCTCATGTTAGAATATTTTTGAAAGTTTTTTTCAACGCAACAAATACATGTTCAGGTATATATTATCCGACTACTCCACTAGATCTAAATTATTTTTATTATATTGCTAACAATTTTAATAGGTATGAGGATTTTGCTATTTTTTCTAATAATATATATGTGATTAAGGGTAAATTTAAAAAATATTGGGAATAGTTGCCTATGTTATTTCTGTTAGCATCTATTATGGATTCCAAACTTAACTTAGAGAGGTACGAAAGTAACCATAATGGCAATTTCACAAACATTAACGTCATTTAAAATCCACTAATGTATGGTAAATTAAAAAAAACTTTTATGTCAATTGTATGAGGACTATGTTGAAAAGACTGGTAGGAAGGTCATACGACCCCCTGTTTCAACACATGCTTCATCATCACTGGACGTAATGACTTACTAATTACCTTAATTTAGTTAGGAGTAGTCAACATGATAGTAGTTCTTCTTATGCTTCTTCCCTTTTCATTCTAGTAATACACTTTTAGAGTTAGCTAGATATTTTCGCACACGACATGCTAAGTATTTTAGATGATGAAGAGAGAAATTTTTTTGATATACTACAATGGTGAAGACAAAATAAACGTCAATATCCAATTCTTTCAAGTATGGTACACGATCTACTAACACCTACGGTATCAACCGTAGCATCGGAGTTTGCTTTTATTATATGAATAGTCTGATTTCAAGTCAAGACTTAAAGTCGACATATTAAAAAAAAGCTTCATGTATCCAAGGACTGAGAGAATGCCGGACTTTGAATCCAAGATAAAGTAGACAGAATGATGTTTGAAAAACTTAAAGATTTGAATACAGAATACTTGAATTTGTAGTAAGTATTATTCGCATAAATATTTGATATTTCTTTCGTCTTATTTTAACAAAAAAATTGTTCGCGTAACAATTTGTTCGTATACAATTTTAACTCTGCCTACGTGGTAGCCAGTCCCAAGTTCAAAAAAATGAGAAGGGTTTTCAACTTTTAAGTTTTAACAAAAAAAAAATTCCCATACTATATTCTTTTTTTATTTTTAAATTCTCCAAAACATTATTTAAAAAAAGCGAGCCGAGATCGTGGGCCGCTCGGCTCGGCTCGACTCGACTCGTTCAGCACACGAGCCAATAGGTCGAATCGAGCATCAATTATAGGACGGGTGGGTAACGGGCCTAGCCTGTTGGGCTCGGGCCATTGCCTCCTCTACTTTTATCCATGAAGAAATTACTAAAATTGTGTTTATCATAGATGAAGGATGAGCGTGGATCAGGTTTTAAATGTCTTCTTTGTTTTGCTATTGATATAGTGATAGGGTAGAGTATATGGGGGCGGTTGAGATTTTTAGTTTGTTTAATTTAGATAAATTAAAATATTAAATAATTATACAATATGTTTGTTAATTGTTATAAATACATATAAATTTAACGTTTAAATATTTTTACAAGTCGTAGGTGTAATTTGTGATGTAGAAACTATAAGGCATTTATAGCCCAATTAAAAGCCAATCTTTGTTAAGTGCATATCCAACTATAACAAAGGCCTGTTTTAAGTCCAGCAATGGGGAAAAGCGGCATCTGTTTTTGACTTTTTTCTTTCGTATTGCACTATAATTTGGGAACAATTTACTGTGAAGGATAGGGAAAAGGGGAGAGGTGTTTATCACCAATTTTATCTTATGTTGCAGTGATTTCTACAAGGATATCTCATCTTCTTCATCACCAAACTTGGAAGGTAATATCAATTTTTTTTTGTGTGTGTGTAAAAACATGCTTTAAATCTATTGTACTTTATATGTTGATTTCACACTCGATTTAATTGTTGTGAATTATTTAACTTCAACACAACCTCGATTTAGACCCCAGGAGGCTCCGCCCAAAGGAATCGGTGTTGAATTTTGCTCTAATTTGTACGGATTGTTCTTTCTTTTGCGATAGTTTCTTCTGTTTATTTTTATTTTTTTCTGGTGAATTTCGTGTTATGGGGTAAACTATGAGCAAGTTTTTCAGGGAAAAGCTTCGATTTTTTTTTTCTTGATATTCAAGGTTTGGCCTTCAATATTTGGAAGAGTCGATCATTATCAGCTGCACACGAACTAGTATTTGTATCTCTTTTAGAGTCCTTTTTTTTTTTTTTTTTTTTTTTTTTTGCACTTTTGTTCCATGGATCTGTTATTACAATTGTTGAGCAAGAAACAAGAGTAACTTGGTTTTATCTCATTATTTGTATAATTGTGGAAAAGCATGAGAAAATTGATAGTTTCAGAATGAACAAATGCAATTTTGTTAAGATGAGGAGGCGTACGCTGAAATTTTATTTTATTACAGTGGCGGTGATTGTGTGGATCGGCTTAGAATGAGTGGCCAGTCGTGTGTTTATATCCAAGCTTGAAATGGCTAGTAAATCATACCTAACCAATAATTAGCCGAGAAGTGATTATAACTTTCCTTGGGAATTAAAAGATACTGAAAAGAAAATGGATCCGAATAGTATCATTCTTCTTGGTGGCTGAAATATTCTGAGAAATGGTATTGGGACTTGAGTTGTTAGATTTTCAGAAAATAGCTTTTAGATCAAGTTGAAAAAGGAACCATGTAGCTGACACCAAATTCATTTGGAACTGGGCAAAGTTTGTTGTTGTTGTAGTGTCGACTCTTGAGATCTATTGATAAGTGGGAAAATATGATCATGTTAATGGATCCATGCAAAAAGACACGAAAATGCTTTCCTTTAAGAAATAATTATTTTTGTGTATTGGGTTATTTATTTTACATAAACCTATCCGGTTTGTTTTGTCTGAACTAGTTAATTAACAACTCATGTTTAATGCAGCTTGAGGATTGGCCCGAGGGGCAATGGCAGACTTAGAGAAATTGCTCCTGGAGGCAGCTGGAAGGACAACTGAAACTGGGAGGAACCGCCATTCATCTCCACCATCTAGAAGACGGCGAAAAGGTTCACAACCTGATGATGGAAGTGACTTCAAAATGATGACTCAGATGATGAACGCGGTTATTCAAATAGAAAACCTTCTGGTTCACAGGTGCCTCTCAAGAAGAGGTTGGATCCCACAGAAAGAGATAATGATCGTAGTAGTCGGAAGATGATGATGAAGGCGGTGATTACAATCATGAGCGTGACAGTGATGACGATTCTGTTGGGAGTGATCTGTACAAGGATGAAGATGATCGGGAAAAGCTTTCAAAGCTGACTGAACTTGAACGAGAAATGATACTAGAAGCTCGTGCAACAAAGAGAAGTGACAGAGATTTGACTGAAAAATTGAAAAAAAGGAAGGGTCAAGATAGAAAAGGAAGCCAACCCACACCACCTACACGCAGCAGCATGCGCTCTAAAGCTCAAAGGGCAGGTGCATTGGATGAACTAGTTAAACGAAGAAGGGATGCAGCTAGGGGAGGTTCTGGCGGTCGATACTCCCCTGTAAAGAGGAGATCTTCGCCACGGCCACTTTTAATAGTCCCAGCCGGAGTGGAAGCGGGTCTCATAGTGATGAGGGAGATTCAACTGGGGATGGTGGAATGGCTGATAGTGATGACGAGAAGATGTCCGAGTCCAAGACACCCACGTTTGAGGATATCAAGGAAATTACAATTCGAAGGTCAAAACTGGCAAAATGGTTTATGGAGCCCTTCTTCGATGAACTGATTGTTGGTTGTTTCGTGAGGGTTGGAATTGGGAAGTCGAGGTCGGGGCCTATCTACAGACTCTGTAGGGTTCGCAATGTTGATGCCACAGACCCCGATAGGCAGTATAAGCTTGATAACAAAACCACATACAAGTACCTGAATGTTGTCTGGGGCAATGAAAGCTCTGCTGCCAGGTGGCAGATGGCAATGATTTCAGATTCTTCGCCACTCAAGGAGGAGTTTGATCAATGGGTCAGGGAGGTAGAACGCAGTGGTGGTCATATGCCTAGCAAACAGGAGGTGTTGGAAAAGAGAGATGCCATACAGAAAACAAACACATTTGTCTACTCAGCAGCCACCGTGAAACAAATGTTGCAGGAGAAAAAGTCGGCCACATGGCGACCACTAAATATTGCTGCCGAAAAAGATCGACTCAGGAGGGAGTTGGAAGGTGCCAAAATGAGGGATGACGAGGTAGAGGTTGAGAGGATCAAGGCAAGACTGCAAGAATTGGAGGTGTCGCGTCAAACCCAGGAGAAAGATTCAAAGGCGATTCGGCTGGCAGAAATGAACAAAAGGAACAGGGTCGAGAATTTCAAAAATGCATCAGAAAAGAAGCCGGTGAATACAGGTCTGAAAGCTGGTGAGGCGGGGTACGATCCCTTTTCAAGAAGATGGACTAGATCAAGGAATTATTACCAGTCGAACCCGGGTGGAGGAGAAGAGGCAGGCGATACAAATGGTGATGCAAGTGCTGCACTAGAGGTTGCTAATAGTAATGGAGGAGTTCCAGTTTTGGCCAAGGCTGGAATGGCTGCTACAGCAGCTGCCCTGGAAGCAGCAGCTGGTGCCGGGAAGTTGGTGGATACAAGAGCTCCAGTTGATCAAGGGACTGAATCAAACCTGCTACATAATTTTGAATTGCCTATTTCATTGGCCGTGCTTCAGAAGTTTGGCGGGCCTCAGGAGCCCAAGCTGGATTTATGGCAAGGAAACAAAGGCTAGAAGCGACTGTAGGCTGTAAAGTTCCTGAGAATGATGGGAGGAGGCACGCGCTGACCTTGACAGTCAGCGACTACAAGAGACGGAGGGGGCTATTGTGAAATTTAATGAGCACGCCATTTATTTTACTTGCTTGAATGTTTTCTCTGTGATTCTAATGCAGGGTTGAACTCTATCTTCACTTTTTCGGGTGCTGCAACCTTGTCGTGTAATCTTTTTTGCATTAGTTTGCAAACCGTAAACTTGAATTTACCCTTTTACATTAACTTGTGTTTTACCTATGTGTTCATTAAATCTCTCTGCTATTCTTTTGTCCTCAGGATATAAAAGAAATCATTTGCTATATGGTGCCCTCGAGCAATTTTTGGACACAAAAAGATTTGGCTTTTGGGCAGGGCTTGATGGCACGCCAGAAACTTGATGTGTGGTTTACCTGTGAGGCTATTTGTACTTGGTTCCTCGATTAGATAATACTGAATTGGATTAAGGAAAAAGAAGTTGAAATTTTTCTGATTCCACTGTGTTATAGTGTCTACCGTCAATAGACTTATTATTGGCAAGATTCTAAAAGGCACAAGACATAATACGGTGGAACTTTCTCCAATAGGGTCAAAATAGGGCACCCCCCACCCTCTCTCTTTTTTTTTTTTTTTTTTTTTTTTCCGTGGAAAAGTTTTGTTCCCCGATTTCCCCTAATAAGGTGGTAGAAATATTTGTGCATTGTAAATTCGTTTACTGAAATTCATTATTATTGTATAACATTTGCATCAACCTATTATAAATTAAATTGACTATAATAAGTAAATTTGGAACGAGATAATAACTTTTCTTTATTTTTTAGACGAATTTAGTTTATCAACCACAATGATAAGTGAAATAAACCTAAGTGTCAATGATGTAGATGAGCTACATGAAATGTAGTCGTTTTTAATTATATTTCTAATTTACATTTTATAATTAGAATTAAAATTAAAAACGTTAACATACAACTATTTAACATAATACCGGCCGATATAATACTGCATATTTTCAAGCACCACGATATGTCTTATAATCACATCTTTCTCTTCAACTATTATTATTTAAAAATTTCAGCCACACAAAAAATTCTCAATATTGTTACAAAACCACGTAGAACGTACTGTGTTTTAAGTTAGTATGAATAAAGGAAACAAAATTATTATCAATTTTTTTGTTAATTTTAACATTAATTTTGTGTTTATTATAATATATCTTTTTGACGTTGCAATTAGTACTTACTACTTAGTGATAACTATAAGGATAGTTTCACAAATAATAATAAAAAATAAAATAATTTTATAATTTTTTTTTAATAAATACTATTTTTATTTTTTTGTTACAATTGTTATAAAAAAAAAATTATATGTTACATATGTTACAAAAAATGTGTTATATTTGTTACATTGTTACAAAAAATGTGTTATATTTGTTGGGTTAATTTCACTGATCTGTCATTTGAAGTTATCTTCAAATTACAAATGATTCTTGAAGTTCAAAAGTTTCAATAGTAATGACCACCGAAATTAGAAATCTTTTCATTTAATAATTAACCCATTAAATTTCTAATTTAAAATAGTGATATGGCGACGATGATGTGGTATTTATTTATTGTACAAGATGGTTCATGTATTTTTATATAATATTCACTTTAGTCCATATATTTCAATTAAGTTTTTCAAAAATTGTATTTTAGGTCTTTATTCTTTTACATCTTTACACTTTGGTACCTAAATTTTTAATTATCTTTCAATTAAGTCCTCCAAAAATTATATCATAGGTCTTTCAACTTTTTACATCATTCCACTTTGGTCTCCAAATTTTTAATTATCTTTCAGTTAGGTCCTCTAAAAAATTGCATCTTATGTCCTTCAACTTTATACATCTTCAAACTTTGGTCTCCAAATCCTTGATTTTAGTGGCTAAAATAGGTGTAATTTTGTGGTCAAAATAAGTGCACTTTCAATTAAATCTTTGACTTTACACTCGAATTTTCACCTAAACGAACAAAATAATATTATAGGGTCTGACCACTAAAATGTCTACTTTTAGTGGTCAACTCTAAGTGATAAGTACGAATTTTATACTTATTTTGACCACTAAACAGTTTATTATTTAATTATATTATTTTGTTCGTTTATGTGAAAATTTGAATGTAAAGTCAATTATTTAATTGAAAGTACACTTATTTTGACCACTAAAATATAGGATTTGAGGGACCAAAATTTGAAGATGTATAAAGTTGAAGGACATAATATGCAATTTTTAGAGGACTTAACTAAAAGATAATTGAAAATTTGAAGACCAAAGTGTAAAGATGTAAAATGTTGAAAGACCTAAGATGTAATTTTTGGAGGACTTAACTGAAAGATAATTGAAAATTTGAGGACCAAAGTGTAAAAATAAAAAGATTAAGGACTTAAGATACGCTTTTGAAGTACTTAATTGAAATATAGGAACTAAAATGAATATTATATAAAGTACATGGACTACCATATAATAAATAAATGCCACATCACCATTTTAAATTACAAATTTAATGGAGTGACCATTAGTGAAAGGATTCCTAACTTCAGTGACCACCACTGAAACTTTTGAACTTCAGTGACCATTTTATAATTTGAAGATAACTTCAGTGGCCGTTGGTGAAATTAACCTTATATTTGTTACACACATTCTGCCACATGTATCCGCTGTCACCATGCATTGTTTTTTTCTGTTACATTTGTTACAAAAAATGTATTACACATTTGTTACACAAATTTCACCGCCATCACTTTCTATTACATTTGTTACCATCACTATCACCGCTGTTGCTGCCCACCACCATTATAACAAAGTGTGTTACATTTATAACACGCACTATTACACCGTCATGCACCATCATCAAACTCGCAAGATCTGCACTATGACATCCACTGCCATACCACCTATACAAACACCAACGTTAAAGCACTCACCAAATCTGGAAAAGAAATTCAAATAAATAAAAAAAAACAAGTTCTAAAATTCAAAGAAATAAAAAATTCAAAAGCTCAAGACGATTTGGAATCAATGGACGTGTGCACTTAATTCAATCAACACTGCACAAACTGTATCATATAATGAAACTCACAACAAAAACTTCTTTGAAATTTCAACAGGGGTGAAAAACCAAACTTGCAAGTTTCATTCCCTTTCAGGAAAATCTTATGCCATAATCAGTATATCCATCTTTCTTGCCTCACTTGTTTACTTGATTGCACAAGAAAGATAAATCTTTGAACCATTTTTCTTTAACAAAGAAGCATGAAAAAATTGCCAGAGGATGGTAGTGGACGGTGGTGGTTGATTCGCCAGAGTCCGCTCCACTTTCGTCGACGTTGGAGTCCGCTCTTCTCTGTCATTATTATATGTGTATTTTTATTTATTTTTATTTTAAAAGTCAGTAATTATTAAATAAAAAAGAAGATATTGTAAATGTGGATTAGTAAAGTAAACTGGGCAGAAAATGAAATTTCCTCTAACTATAGTGGGCTTTGGTCTTGATGAAGAGGCCCAAGTGATTAACACATCCCTTTGTTGTTGACTGATCCATTAGAAAGCCCATTAGGGCTTTGCCGTGGACTACATAATGCGCGCTCTCAAATTCAATACTCCTTATTGCCATTGCCTTTAGCAGCAGATCGCCGGATCTAGGGTACATCGGCGACTTCAGATAACCGGACTGGGTGTAGCAATCGGCGGCGGCGCGATTAGCAACAATGGTGCACGTATCCTTTTACCGAAACTGTAAGATTCTACTCCTCTCCAAAACACACGCACACACTTTTATTTTGAACATCTACACTTGTGATTAATGTATTCATTTGTGTACATATATGTGACGCCATCTGCTTGGTACATGTTCCGATGTGGTGTTGTGTTGTGTTTGTATCACATTTTAAGAGTTTTGCTTATTTTTGTGATTTTCTCTAGCTTTGTAGGGATAATTACCTCTAATATTGTATTCTAATAACGTCGAATTTGAAGCCTACATAGATAAGAAAAAATCTGATTGTTTGAAAGGTCTACTGCAGTGGTATGGTGGCATTATCAGTGCTCCTGGCTGTTGCTACTCTCTTTAAAGAATTTTTAAAATTTTCACTTAAATGTTTAAGGGTAAATGACGATGTCTGTGTATCTTGTAGCTGATTAAAGTATATAGAAACATAAAAAGGCTGAGAATTTGAAATTAGTGCGGTCACTTTAGCATATGTTTGGCACCACTTAAATTATATCAAACATAATTTTTATCCATACATTTTATGACCACAACTTACAACCACTTTTTATCTACACATTCACCAATAACTTATAATATAAGCACTTACTGTTTTGCTAGCTGATTTTATTTTAGATCAAATCAGAGAGTTAATTAAAGATGAATTGTATATGAGCTGATCCTTTGTTATGGTACATCATGAAATATGAGGCTCCTTATCTTGTTTTCATTTTTTTAGGCTGTAGAAAAACATATGTAATTAGTTCATGTAACCTGCAAACTGCTTTAGTAGAAGAAAATAATTTTGTAGCACATGTCTAACGCTTAATTGTCATATATATGCATGATGGGCCCTAGATGGGAAGACTTTTAAGAAGCCCCGTCGTCCCTATGAGAAGGAACGACTGGATGCCGAGTTAAAGTTGGTTGGAGAGTATGGGCTGAGGTGCAAGAGGGAGCTTTGGAGGGTTCAGTATGCTTTGAGCCGCATCAGAAACGCTGCAAGAATGCTTTTAACTTTGGACGAGAAGGACCCACGTCGTATTTTTGAGGGTGAAGCCCTTCTGAGGAGGATGAACAGACATGGGCTGCTGGATGAGAGCCAAAACAAGCTTGATTATGTCTTGGCCCTCACGGTGGAGAACTTCCTTGAGCGCCGCCTACAAACACTTGTGTTTAAGGCGGGTATGGCCAAGTCAATTCACCATGCCAGAGTGCTCATCAGGCAAAGGCACATAAGGTATTCAGATTTATCAGTTTTAGTGGATCGTATTGGAGTTTATTTGGTTTGGCATCTTAAATTATTTAGTATGTGGATTGCAAAATTATATATAGTCAAAATATTTTTTTTTTGAATTAGGGCACTTTTATATTGCATGGTTGTAGCATAACTATCATATGTCCAACTTGTTAAATTTATTTTCTTGGCCCTTCTTCTTTTGGGGGTTGTTTGGGGTGGGAAATTGGGTTTTTCTCTCTGCATTCTTACACCACAAGTACCAGCAAGATTGTAGAAACTCACTTCTTTTGCTTTTCATTAATATTTAGCAAGAAAGCCTGTGTAATTATTGACTCATCTTGATATAATGAACCAACTAATGCCAGTGTACTGCGACAGAGAAGAACTGAGATTGTATTGATGGATATGTATATCTGAAGAACCCCTTGTGAGGCATCTGCATTGAATTTAACATCATATGTTACTGGATTCTGTACTGTCCTCAAATGGGTGGAGTTTCGTGTGTGTGCTTTGCATATTGAACGGAATCAAGAAACATAGAATATAATTTTAGCAGTTTGCATTATTTTTTAACATTATACCATGATTGTTATTGTGTATTTAGACTAAAATGCTGCCTTTAATATGATTGCTGCTTATATATTATATGTTATGGGCATTATGATCATGCTTTATAACTGTTGCTGAAATTCGTATCTTGACGTTTTGTTGCACTATATTAGTGATCAATGACGTGTGTATCTTTTTGTTTATGACTGCCATTTATGAAATGGAATTATCTTTAGGTGTCATGTGTAACATTAATTAGTCACCTAACGTATATATAATGCTTTTCTCAATTACATTTGTCTAGTTAGCACTCGTTTTCATGGTCCGGCCTTATCGGTGTGCTCACTTGGTTTCGACTCTCTCATTGCCACTTTTTATCCACTATTATCCGTGCTAATCTTGTTGTGTACTTTGGTTGCAATAAGTCAAGAGGCATGACTTGTGATATGCATTGACTAATATTATATTTAAAACTGCAGGGTTGGGCGGCAAGTTGTCAATGTACCCTCTTTCATGGTGAGAGTAGATTCCCAGAAGCACATTGATTTCTCTCTTACAAGTCCATTTGGTGGTGGCCGTCCTGGTAGAGTGAAGAGAAAGAACCAGAAGGCAGCTGCAAAGAAAGTTTCTGGTGGTGACGGGGATGAGGAGGATGAAGAGTAAGCCGTGGCACGTAGTTGTTAATGGTGATACTAGCAAGTAGCCCCTAGAATTTGCCATTCTATGCTCATTTAGTGTCTTTGCCAGACCCTCTATGGTTTTTGTCGAGATATTTAAATTAGAAATCTTAGCCTCACGCTCATTCTGGCTCTACCATTTTGAAGTTCTTATTTGTAATGGAGTCTTTTGCAGCTCGTTATACAAAGATGTTTTCTTTAATTTAGTTTTGGGTACTGCATAGTTCGTTTTAGTCCCTTTGCTTTTAACCATTAGACAATGGCGAGCCTCAATGTTTAAAGATGCTCGTTGGGTACTGAGATGTTATTGTTTTACTTCTGTGACATGAGACGAAGCCTTGAGGCCTCTCGAGGCATATGCGTTCAACAACATTTTAAAACTGCGAAGAGTACTATAATATGAATTCACAAAATAAAATGAAAATCTTATCAAAGGGTGAAATACGCGTCTTCTTTCCATTTTATCAATACTATTCATCTGTTTGGTTGTGCAACAATTTGTACATAGTTTTGAATTTCAGACTATATTACAATTTAGCATAAGATGATTAACTAGAAATCTGTCCTTTACAGGACACATTTATGTAGGTTCACATGAAATACCTAACTTTATGTACAACACAAGATGACTGGACAAACGTTTATGTAGGTTCACATGAAATATCCAACTTCATGTACAACAAAAGGTGAGTAGACAAACATTTATAAGAACATGGCTACGAACATAAATCACTTTGGTATTGTCTTGGAACGTTGCAATGAACATGGATCACTTAAAGTAGCATCACGTGGAAGGAGAATTTGTTACGTGTAACTAGAGGTGAGTATTTTAATCGAAACCGAATCTCTCGAACCGAAACCTAACCGGAACTTCCAAAAAATTAAAATGAAGAACCAGAACCAAGAATCGAGAATCGATCGGGTTCGGGTCGGTTCTTGGTTCTTAAACTAGAACCGTGGATATCCGATTGGAACCGAATATGTCATTTTTTATAATTTTTTTATTTTTTACAATTTTTCGCCCTAACCCCATTAAATGACCTACGATCCAACACCACAGTACCAAAGACAAGAGTCCAACTGTCCAAGATTCAAACAAAAAGTAGAAAACACATCACTCTTAAACTCAAACTCAATTGACCCAATTCTAATTACTCAAATTTCAAATTCTCAATTGTTATTTGCTTAGATTCTCAATACAAACATTGTCCTCTCTCTTGCACTTTCGTTCATCTCTTTCTCACGCTTCAACACACAGTGAGACGACGAAGGCGTAACTCCTCTTTAACCGAAACGAATCATCAATTTTGAAAAGTAATTTTCTTTTTTCTAATCTTAATTTATAAGTTTGCAATTTTGATGTCTATTCTTTTAGTTAATGTTTATATCTTTCATAAATTGTTTTACTATCTAATATACTTTAATGTTAACGGGTTTGCAATTTTTAATTTTTTCAAAACATGTTGTCAACTAAAGATTTTTTTTTTTTTAAAATGTTACAGTAAAACCGAACTCGAACTGATACTTCCAGTTCGAGTTTAGTTCCAATAATTACTTGGAACCGAATTGTTCCATTTATGAAATACCCGAACTGTAACGAGTAGTTCCGGATATTGAAATATTTGAATTGACCCACCCGACGCCCAAACCTACGTGCAACCCAAAATTTCATGGAATCTTTTAGGGGAAGTTGCAATTTGTCGGGGTGTATTTTGGGGTTTTGAAAACGAATGGTGCAAAAGATAGTAACTAGCATATTGTATTTTATCATCTTTCTAGCTTCTTAACCTCATACTTCTTTTATTTAATTTGTACCTCTTGAATAGGTGGGACAATCTTACGTGTCTAAATAATCTTCTTTAAAATATCGCCTACATATTGAATTCTTTTTATTTTGTCTATTCTCGTCCATACAGAATAACAAGATTAATTCTCAATCAAACTATCCATTTCACTACCTAATCCAAGAATAATTAGATGGACATACGTAGGGATTGAAAAAATATCCGATCTGTCTCAAATTTGATGAATATCCGATTTGAATGGAGCGAAAAATTCTCTATCTGCAGATCAGCGGAGTGGATCGGATCATGTTCGCCCCGATCCGATTCGTCCGATTTGAAAAATAAATAAAGAAAAAAAAAGTAGTAAAGTTTGTTTCAATGTTTGTTTAATTTTTTGAATGACAATTAACTAAAAAAATAAAAATTACACGAATCAGTCTTCGGATCAAAGCAGTGATCCGCTCCGCCCCGAAAAATGACGAATGAATCCGCAGATTTGAATCTTTTAAAATTGATCTTAGACAAAACAAATCAGACTGATCCAATCCAAATCCGTCTCGTTCCATCACTAAACATATGGACCCATATATTAATTTACTACACTCATAACTACTAGTTATAATGAATTGGGACAATTTTTTGCCAATCTAATCTATATCCACAAGCACTGTTGAGCGTGGCGGCTATCCTTCAAGTGCGCTTATGACATATTTCATATGTTAAATTAAATAATTAAATACAATAAATAATAAATTTTTTTATGTATCTTTTTCTCTTTAATTATATTTAATTCAATATTGGCAAATATAAAAATATTATTTGCTATATTTTGGAGCATATGTTCTTTGCTATAATATATAGTGGAGTAATATATATTCACAACGTATCAAACAAACCTTTTATGTAATAATATGACAAACGAAAGTGATTAATGTACGATTCGATCATGTACATAAAAAATAAATCCTCAAAATTCATATACCCTATATTCAAGATAATATACCTATGAAGAAGTGGTGGGTATCTCAATTATTTTTGAGATAACTCTAAAATGAAATGGTCCCAATCCCACAATATATCTTGTACATCCATGTCAAGAAAATATATAGCAATATTCTTGTTGATGCTTCTTACTTGATCCCCATCTCTAGAGCTAGGTATAACCTTTTTCTGCTTTTTCTTAAAGTCGTTTTCATCTTAAAAACACGTTTAAGAGTGTGCACGAGGCGCTATAATTAAATATATTGATAAATAAATTTTTTTTTCTTACTTTTATGTGATAATGTTCCATCTCACGTGTTAATATATTTATTTGATATTTAAATATATTAAGCATTACGCATCGCCCTCGCCTTACCTTTATCTCGCTCTCATTTAGGACTCGTTTAAGTCCAAAAACTTGAAACTCGACCTCTACGCCCAATCATGCTTTACGTTTTTTATAACATTGTTATAAAGAGATATAGATATATTGCATTATTGATCTTCAACCTCTTACGCGAGTTGAAAAGTTGAATGATTTAACAAAGATTAAGACAATTTTCATAATTAAAGATTGAATGATTGATTTGTACAATTATATTTAAAGGTTGAGATCAATTTGCTCGGTTTTACAAGTCAATGACCGACTTGCTTTATGAATAATAGGGTGAAGATCAATGTGCTTAATTATTATTTTTATTTATTAATTTGAATTTATTCTATTTCAATTTATGTGACTCTAATGGCAGACAAGATTAGGCATTTTAGCGTAAGGTAATTGGCAATCAACTTGTTAAGGGGTGTTTGGATGGACATAATTGGACTTTTCCAAATTTTATTCTGTAATCTATCTCTACAAGGGTCCCACATGTTCTCTTAAGAAAAAATGGATTTTCTTACTATGAACATCTCCAATGCACTCCGTCTATTACTTTTTAGACATGACACATAAGCATATATAGATAGAGTTATAAAAAAATCATCACCAATGCATGCTGACAAAGACTCCGTCTAGCTGATTTGGCACACGAAAAATAGACTCCATTTAGAAGTCCGTCTAAATTTAGATGGATTTCTAGACAGAGTGACTCAACAAATTTGAAAAAAAAAATCAGACAAAAAAAATATAAATTGAAGACCGCCAATTTTAAAAAATTTAATACCACATAATAATTCGTAATAATAATTTTAGATTTTAATCCATTGGAGATTTAATTTATAATTTATTAATCGCCTATTCATAGATGTAATGCCAAGATAAACCTGGAAGTTCGTCATTTTACATGTTACATAAACTACAATAAACGGAGTGCATTGGAGATGCTCTAACTTGTCCCGAATTTACTATTTAACAATCAATTTTGACACATTGATGTATCAACAAAAACTTGATAGAATTTCACCATTGTAACAGACAATCAATAGATTAAGGACCGTTGATGCAATTTTTCAAAAAGAATTTATATTTATCTAATTCCTAAACCAAATTAGATACTTAAGAGGTTTAAATATTTGGGTACCGATTATGCGATTTTTTAAAATATCGATTTTAGATATTTATGAAATCTCTGTTTTAATTGGTTTTTAATAACAATTTTTAAAATAGTCTAACCTATAATTTGGGATTTATTATCCAGTTGTTTTGAAAAAAATTTAAAACAATAAAATTTAATATATGTTCATATAATAAAAAATATATATAAGAATATAAATCTCATTCAAAATTATATATCAATTAATACAGCCCGTTCTCAGCTCCCACAGTGGGCAAGAATTATCTTGCCACTCGCCTACGTGAACATGCCCTGTCAGCAAATATTGACCAAGTAAAAATAACACATGTCATCAAAAATTTACAATTCACCTCCCCATCTTCTCCTCTCCTCATTCTCTCCCCCGTCTCCTCTCCCCAAATCTGCCCTAAATCCCCCCCCCACCCCACCCCACCCCACCCCACCCCACCCCCCACCCAACCCAAGCCAACGCAACGGGAGCAAGAGCACCACACCACACCAGCGACTCTTTCTCTCTCTCTCTCTCTCCACCAGCGCCAGCAATCATTTCTCTCTCCTCTTCTCAAGTTTTTGTTTTCTTGTTTGATGTTGGAGGCGATGGTGGTTGTCCGGCGTTTGTCGGGGCGGTGACAGAGAGCGGGAGAGTTGGAGGCGATGGTGGTTGTTAAGCGCGGTTGTTGTCCGACAGAGGTGGGCTTGTTCGCACCATTTGAACAATCATTTTTTATCTTTTTTTTTGAGATTAGATGTTTGGTATACGAGAAAAAGTGGAGATTTAAGGGTTTGTTAATGGTGAATTTTTGTTGAAATGGGTTTGCTGAAACGGTGGTTGGTGATTTAAGGTAGGAGATGGGAGTGGTGAATTGTTGATCCGGCGAGGTAGAAGGTGTGGTGGGTCCGGCGAGGTAGGAGGTGGTGGTGGGTCCGGCGAGTTAGGGCAGATGATTTGGGGGAGAGGAGACGGGAGAGAGAATGAGGAGAGGAGAAGATTGGGGAGGTGAATTGTAAATTTTTTGCTGACATGTGTTATTTTTACTTGGTCAATATTTGCTGACGGGGCATGCCACGTAGGCAGTGGGCAAGATAATTCTTGCCCACTGTGGGCAGGAGAACGGGGCTGTCAATTAATAATACTTGGAGAGAGAGTTTTATTCTTAGTCCGTCTCTATTTTATTAGCCACATGTACAATATTCTACTAGTATTCTAAAAAGTGTAAAACATTACTAAACGTGAAAGTCAAATTCAAGTTTTTCGAACTTAAGCGTAGCCTAAACGAAGATGAGACAAGAGTGAATCGAGAGCAAAGAGGACAATAGTGTTCCTTTCTAACAGTTAAGGACCAAGTTACTATTCAAGCAATAGATTGAGGACAATCGATGCAATTGAATCACTTTTTTCTCTCTTTCCACTTCTACAATAAAATATTCTGAACTCGGAAAGGGTACATTAGATATTCTACAAAGAAGAGGGAGCAAAATGAAAATTAAAATTAAAACATAAAAAATGCTTCATTTTCCTTTCATTCACTCCTATTCTTCATTTTTCTCTTCAACCCCCTAACTTTCCTACTCTTTCATTTCTACCCTAAATACTACATGAAAAGTTCAGACTGCAATACTGTGTAGTAGTTAGCAGCCTCATCTTCAAACTCCCAAAACCCATCAAACGAAGCAAAAGCATTATAATTTACAGAGTTGATTTCTTCATCAACTCTGTTAGTGTTAGGAATTCCAAGCTCATCATCAGAGGCTTCAAGGAGGTGTCTAATTACTTTAATACGGTCATCATCTTCTTCTTCTTTAGGGCTACACTCGCCGCCACCGGAAGTTGTGGTGGTGGCGGCGGCGACAGCGGCGTCTTGGTGGTTGTCGTGCTCAGCTTCTGAAGCAGTAGTGGGTAAAGGGTCTAAGTCAAAAGTGGTAGTGGAGAGTTCCTGTTGAAGGGTAGAAAAAATAGCAGATAAATCTTGGTTCGGGTCATTCTCTTCCTGTTCTTCATCAAGAATGGATAATATATTGTTGTATGATTTGTGGCGCTTTAAGTTTGAATCTTCAAGCTCAAAGATTTCTTCTGCTTCATGGGATTCTTCTCTCTGTCGTTTTGATTGTGTTTCAGCCATTGCTGACGCGGAGAGAGAGAGAGAGAGAGAGAGAGATTATGAGGGACACAGAGAGAGAATGTGATGAGAAAAAAAGCGTAGGGTTTGAAAGGTTTATATAGAGAGGGTGGATATGTGGAGTTCCGGTCAAAAGGAGTAAAGATAGAAAGTGAGAATATTTTAATCTTTTTTCTAATTTTCTCGCCCTGTGTCTGTGTGTTTTGTGGGGTGGGGGTTCGGGGATGGGGGAGGGGAGAGAAAGACATTATAATATTATATACTTTTACTTTCCATAAAGATATTTGTTCGCCTCAAATTATAATCTACTTTATAATTTAATTTTTTAATTTTTTAAAATATTTTTATTTAATATACATTATTATCAGCAAATATGAATTACCAAAATATTAATATAGGAGTATATACATTAAAAAATATAAATAGAATTTATTGTTCTAATAATAATAATTAAATTTTTTTAATTTGTGTAGAGCCGAGACACTACGACAATAGAATTTGGTGGGAACGTTTTCACATAATTCATAGAGACTACGAAGGAGTTATGAATTTCCTAAATTTGAGATTAGGTAATAAATGTACATAATCTTTTTCAAAGTTGTGAGTCTAAAAATAATCTCGATAAGCAAAGATACTACGATGAACATATAATGATGAAAAGAATGATTAGGATACAAGAATTAACTTTTCATTATACTTTCCGTCTTCATATGAGTAAGTTTCACTTTTATTGTAAAATTAATAGTGATCATTATCGGTAGTCGGCCTCCTAATTTATTATCTAATATAGAAATGTTTAATAACATATTTGGAAGTGCTTTTTCAATTTTTAAACTAATTAAACATTATTTTTATCCATTTTTATTTACAAAGCTCGTATGACCTATTATTTATAATAAAATAAAATAAAACATCAAATAACAAGCGAACCAAATAAAGAAGTGCGTGTGATACTCCATTTATCCTATAAATATCAATTTATTTTTATCTTCACACAAATTTAAAAAAATTAATTATTATAGTTGAAAAAATAAATTTTATTTACTTTTTTCTAATATATTTTATATTAATATGATGATAATTTATATTTGTTGATAATAATGTACATTAAATAAGAAAATATTAAAAAACTAAGAAATTAATTGAAATGAACAAGCAATTGTAATGAACATTATTTAAAAAAAAAAAACATTACTTTATAGAGAGAGAGAGAGAGAGAGAGAGGAGGAGAGAGGAGATGTATATATGTATATGTATATGTATAGATGGAGAGAGAAACAAAAAGTAAGTGGGAAAAGTTAAAGAGTTGGAATTAGGTTAGGTTTTGTTTCACGAGTGGGGTATACTAGTTTATTTCTTGTCATATAATAAAATATTAGTATTTTCCAGAGTACAAAATATTTAGTCTTTTGAGGAAAATATATCATCCACTCACTTAAATAATCAAGATTTATATCATACGGTCTGCTTTGCCCTTTTATTAAACAAAATGACAAAAGCTGTGGAATTAAAATTAAAAAGAAAAGGTGTTTTCTAAAGCTATAGACAGATGTGGACTGATACCCAATGAGGGGCGGTTTATTGTGTGTATATTTTAACGTTCAAAAAGTATAAAGTGTGGTTAAATATAGTAGTCGAATTTTAAGTTTTTCAGATCCAAGCAAAACTTAGGCGATGATAAAGTGTGAAGTGTGACTAGGTGTGAATGCATTGCCTCATATCTAAGCTGAACTTAGATGCCACTTAAACAAATTTTTAGAACAGTAATATATTTATAATATATGTCTATATATTTACTTTATTTATTTGTTTGTTTATATGTCTATATTTACTTTTTTTGTTAAAACTATAGTTATTTTTTAAATTTTCTAAGAACATCTTCAATGCATTATATAGATTGCTATCTAGGTGTCACAAATATTAAAAGACTTTTGATCTACATGACATTAACGTAGACATTCAAGTTCAAATTTAGTCTCAAATATATTATACGGATTGCTATATAGGTAGATTTTATTTTATTAAAATAAATATTAGATTACATTTAAATATCATAAGAAAATTTAAATCTACATAGGAAATTTAATTATTACTGAGTCAATATGTCTAATAGAGCATATGAAACTAAACAAAGTGTTAGACATTATAAATTTTTTTTCTCATCACGTCAACATAATAGAATGCATGACAATTTACACTGGAGAAGAAATTTTTTAGACAATGTCTATTTTATTTGCGTGACATAATATTTTTTTTTCTTGATTACGGTTGCAAATGGAAATATTTCTATTATTTAATACGTCTTATTATTAATAAATATGAACTGATATATAATATTAATGTAGGGTTATATTAAAAAATATATAAGTAAAATTTATTGTTTTAATTATAATAATTAATTTTTTTTAATATATTGAAAATAGAAGTAAATTTATTTTATGAATATATAGTTCAATCATCGTGAATTCTGAGGAAAATGTATATATCTATATATAAAATAATTCAGTGTGTTCAGAGTTTTATTGCAGCATCTGTTTGAATACTGTCGACTGCTAAGTCACTGTCACAATTTGAATATGAGTATGAGTGGAATTGGCGTACTTATTAATCCACGGTCCAGATTCGTTTTATTGATATTTATGTGTGGGGTTGAGATCGACGTATACTAGAATCTCGAGGCATTCAAAAGTTTTGTTTTCTATAATTTTAAGTATAATATATAAAAATAAAATAAAATAGTTGAAACCCAACATTAAGGACCCCACCGCCAAGAGCGGAGCCAGAATACGACTTATAGGATTCAAACCACAATTACTTAGTCCATTTTTATGATAATCTAATATTTTTTATAAGTCATAATCTTTAAAAACTTTTATAATAAATCATTACACAAAAATATTCAAGATATAAAACTAAATTAAAAAGAAAATTGTGTCCGACGATTTTTTTTTGATTAATGAATTCTTCTATAATAGAATCTATATTTATTTTATTAACAAGGTCCTCTCAACAAAAATTATTATGTAGTCAATGTACAAAAATTGTTTTATAATATAATCTATATTTATTTTATCTAAAATTAAGCTAAGTAGTCGATACACAAAATATTTAAATTCTTTAATAGTGTTATATATATATGACTGAAGCATGCAAAATTCAATGACTACATTACCAAAAAAAAAATGCACATGTATTTGGATTTGGATTTGGATTTGGATTTTTTTTTTTTAATACAAAATGGGCCAAATTTTTGGGCATCCCTGGATTTCAACCCAGGGCTGCCCCCCTAATTCCGCCATTGTCCACCGTCCCTACCCTAGAGCCTTAGTGGAGGATGTAAATCGCAAGATGTGTATCAGTGGAGCAGGATTGAGAGCTAATAATATTATCTATTACTACTTGTCATGTTATGTCTATTGTAATTGATTAATGCTATGTAAATGTGTTATTTTTTTAAATCAATCAATTGTAGTAGACTTTACTGAATATATAAACTGATAATCATTACTAGTAATGATAAATAATATTAATAGTAGTCTTTAGCACCAATATAAGTGGTATTATATGATTGGTCTAATTAAATGAGCATTATATTTTTATATCATCTATCATAGATGTGTAATTTCAACAATAAATGTCATATGTTAAGTATGGTCATATTTGTCTTTCCATTGAATGTATTAGTATATTAGCTAAGAAAATTTATTATAGTCATAAATCAACTAATTTGGTTAGCACTTTAACTAGTTGACATGACTTTTACTTTTTTTTTTTTTTTTTGTTTTCAATTTCATATATATCCAAAGATATATGGATATACAAATTCATGGTGGATTTTGGGGTGGGAATGTTATATAATTTTTTTTTAGTAATAGTTCGGTCTTGAAGTGTAAAAAAAAAATTCAGTAGCAGTCCGATATCCAAAAATTCATATATCTGCCCTTGTATACATTGAGAATGTAAAATAGAAAATTGAATAGCTAAATAAAACTAATCCAATGTGATAGTCAAACACTAACTAAATTTAACATGTAGATGTGTCAATTAGTATTTATTTTTTATCTATGTAAAAATATTTAGCTAGCTAAAATTAATACATCAATGCGGATGCTCTAACTAGTCAATTACTTAATGTCACTAGTGTTGCCACCTAGACTAATGATAGATAGCATTAACACATCAATACAGATGCTCTAACTAGTCTATTAATTAATGTCACTAGTGTTGCCACCTAGACTAATGCTAGATAGTATTAGTCGTGGTGCTTAGTACCGGTCTATATAACAATAATCAATTGTAATTTTTTTAATTTTAACTAATTATAGGAAGTGGTTGCATGTTCTGCCAAAAAGACCAGTAATACTTAAACACCATTAATTTTAGATAATATTACTCTAAATTCAAAGTTGTATACTTGACTTCTTTATTACTTTATGTAGCATTATTTTTAAACTTGATCCCAATATTGAACTAAAAACATAAAAGGATTAAAAGATAAAATATTCAATTGGAGTTAAATTAGAGTCGAGCATGTGATAAAAAATATATATAAAACTTAAATAAATTAATGAATTTAATTTTGGGTTAATTTCACTAGCGGTCACTGATGTTTCAGTAAAATTATAAAATGGTCACTAAATTTATAAAGTTTAAATGCTGGTCACTGAAGTATACTAATACGTTCACCAACGGCCACTCTGTTAAATTCTCATCATAAATTGATGATGTGTCATTAAGTGTCCACGTGGCACACAATTGCTCGATATTTGACAAAATTGACGACACACGGACTTAATGTACTAATAATAATAAATTCGAACCACAAAAGATGTACATAAAATATGATGACCTAACTACAATTCTGAGCAATATCTAAATCAAATCTCCAATATCTTTGCACACTAAATCAAATCTCCAAACTATTTGCACAACCCAATTTGTCCCAAAAACGATCGTAAACTCTAATATTCCATGCAATTGGTTAAATCGGGTTGTGCAAATAATTTAGAGATCTGATTTAGTTATTTTCCATGTGGACACGTCATCAATTTACATTAGGAATTTAACAGAGTGACTGTTGGTGAACTCATTAGCATACTTCAGTGATCGACACTAAAACTTTGTAACTTCAATGATCATTTTGTAATTTTACTGAAACTTTAAAGATCGCCAGTGAAATTAACCCATTTATTTTTTGGTTAACTTTTGAAATTTTAAATGAAACGGTCATTAAATGAACTATGAAATGTCTGATTTTGTAACATTTTCAAACTTGAAATTAATTTTTTAGGAATTTTTCAAAATATTTAGAAATAATTTTTTTATCAAACTAGTTTCAAACAAGATATCTCAAATGAAGTTGTCAAACACAACAAACAACCCACTATATTGACAAACTACCATCAAACTTGTCTAGATGTTAGTTAATTCAGTGCAAAGCCTACGAGCTTTACTTGTCGAGCTTAGCTCAACTCGGCCTATGGGCACATGACTCTAAATGAGCGAGACTACTGCACCACCAACTAATTGTAGATGTGGTATATTAACTTAGCCCATTAACACTCCTAATTGTAGATGTGGTATATTAACTTAGACAATATTTGTAATAAAAAAAAACAATAAATAATAATATATATATATATATATATATATATATATATATATATATATATATATTATTTATTATTGTGTACAATATTCAATATTATTTATTACTATGTACTAAATATTTCTTATGCGATTAGTTGAAGATTTTTTTTTATTACAAAGAAATCAAATTTTTAAAGAATTATACTGATTTAGAATTCACATTGTGACCGAGTAAGTTGATACTTGTAAGAATAAATGGTCTAAAGCCATCCCTTTGCCAAAGTAAGTTCAAACTAATCACGTTACCTTTTAAAAAGTTTCTAAATGCTAATGAAGAAATATCTTAGAAGTCACTTAAACACTAAAAAATAGTTAGTTGGCACAAGTTACAATTCATAATCTAGAGTAGTATAGTTTAGAATGAACAATTACTAAGCTCTTTGAAAGGCCCTCTAAAAATGTTATGGGCACGTAAATTAATATAGATATCAACTAGATTTATCAAGAATTAAAATTAATTTTTAATTATTTTAACATGTCCGATTATCTATTCCTCAACTCCAACCCTATTTAAATTTAGGGTTTCATTTAAAATATTAATCTTATTAAATGGAGTATCACAATCTTTTATATGTTCTTTAATATTTTTATATATAATCGACATGAAATTTATTCTTTAGCATGCCATCGCAAGGTGGTGACTTCTTTGAACATACTTATCTTGGAATCGAATTATTCGTTTGATCTTTGAAATGAATTGGTTTGTTTGTGGATTTTGGTGGGCTCCGATTCCATATTAAAATTTGGAGTTGCATCTTAAAAATTCAAAATTGTGAAGAATAATCTAATCATTTATACGTGGATTAATATTTTTATATTCACACCTGATAAAATTCACCCTATTTAACAAATCGTTGCGACGATTGTAGCTTATTCAACAATGTATATACCAAACTTGTTTTTAATATTGAAGTTGGATTGATCACTTTGTCTCATTATTTAATCATTAACAATATTTTGTTTACAAGAATTAAATAGTGGTAGCTAGTCCATAATTTCCTTGGTTTTAATGCAATATTTAATGTACATTTTGACTGACTCTTTTGATATACCCAAAATCCTCGTGTGGGGCATTGGAATCACAGTCCCTTCATGCTTAATAATTAATTTAGATCCCATCTTGTAATTATTATCATAATTTAAAGGATTAATAAATTAATCAATCAAAGTTTAAAATAATATGTATACATGGGATTAAGAAAACAAATTATGTGAGGACCCAGATGATTCGAGAGAATAAATTTCAAGAAATTATTTAATTAAAAAAATAATTCTTAAAACTTGTATAATTGTATATTGTTCTCATTAAAAGATATTATTTTACTACATCGAAGATGTTTCCGATGATTCACATTCAACAATACAAATACAAAACAAATTTCACTTGCAAACGAGAATGCTGACCAGGGTACTGAGCATGCACTCGCAAGACATATTGAAGGATAAAATCGAGACGTTACCAAGTGCCTACAAACTCTTCGTCAAAACTAGAACTTTTGAAGGATGAAATCGAGACGTTACCAAGTGCCTAAAAACTCTTCGTCAAAACTAAAACTTTTGAAGGATAAAATCGAGATGTTATCAAGTGCCTTCAAACTCTTCGTCAAAACTAGAACTTTCATCATATTCTTGTCGAAGAGACGAACGAGAAAAACTGATGAAATGAACTCATATTGAGAATATAAATCCATGCATTGATCATGTTAGAGTAATCTAAGGGATGTAAGGTTTATGCCCTCTAATATGTACTTTAATTTTATTTCAATAAACATTTTAGGAGTATTCCAAATCCCCCTAATTAATTAGGTTTAAGCGGAGGCCTAAAACTCTCGCCTAGTATTTGATGCTGCTTTAATTAAAAAAGATATAACAAAAAACTTATAGAGTAATTGAATAACATATTCTTTTGGACCTGGCATGGCACTATTCTTTAATTAAATTTATATTTTTAAATTAATATAATTAAATATTTTTATTATTTAATATATATTCATCGTTCTTGTAAGTATTTACATTGTTTTTTTCTTCAATGCATCGATCACTCTTAACAAAGTGATTTAAACAATTGATCTGAACTGCGTGCCATTAAAAATATTGTAATGCAATAAAATAATTAACTAGATCTCAAACTTGATGTGGTTGTTCGATAATGAATCATAGACGATTTTTTTTCTATATTCGTGTCTGGTTATATATATAGAATTTATTGAAAAGAAAAAACAGATAGAATCTTGCATGTTATAGTGTGCAAGTATTATCTAATACTACATACTAATTATTAGGGGCGGATCCAAAAAAAAATTTTAGAATTCTGATCGCCATCGAAAAAAAAATTACAATTTAAGCACTGCATCATTATTTTTAAAAATTACACAATAATTTGGGGTGGGACCTGACTATAGTTCGGTCCCGCCCCTGCTAAATATACTAATAATAAAAGAAGTTAAAAATTATTCATTTTATTATTTAATTGTTTCTAGTAATATACACCAATCATGACTCATAAAGTTAAAGTTTAGCTGTAATAAGAATCTTTTTAAATACAATTAGATTAACGGATATCATTATATAAATAAATGTTTCATTCAAATTTTCACAATGAAATAGGGTTCTTGACTTATGCGATATAAAGCATTCAAGAGTCACCAACTTTTCGTTCTGAAATATTTAGATAACCAATCTCTAATGTTTGTAACATTTAAGTCCCTAAAAGTTGGACCTACGAGCCCACCAACTTGTGCAAGTAGTTAAATAATGTTAGGGGCTTCTTATCCTTGGATAGGGTTTTATCACGAAGCGGATGACAAATTGTGGGGTCAATGAAGAGCTTAAATTGGGAGGTTTTGCATGTAACTAGGGTTGGACGAATTTTATAAGTAGCCAATTGACACTAAAAGTGGGACGGTGGATTTGACATCGAATAGATCGACATAAGTGGGTGTAGGGGTGTGGGTGGGGGAGGGGGAGCGAAAATAATGGCTAGTGTGTTGTAAAGCAGCGATAGTTAGTAGTGGATGTGGAAGACAACAACTATTGAAGGCGGTGGAGGAGTTATTGAAAGAGATAATTTTTTTTTTCTTTTAATTAAAAATAATTGTATGATGATCTTTTATACCCAAATTTAATTGTTTAATAGTCAAATGAACATTTTCTGTTCATTGAGGACTTAAATATTGTAAAGATCAAACAATGGGTATCCAGATACTCGAAATGAGAAGTTGGAGACCTAATGCTCTATTTCTCGCAATCATGTACCATACAATCATTTCTAAGAGAATTAGATCCAAATTATTTTAAGCGGACAAGTTGTCGAATCAGGGTATGAATGGCAACTTAAGCATCTTTAAGAAGCATAATCACACATGATTAACTACAAATAAAAAAAAATTTATCTAATTTAACCTAAACATACTCACACATAATTAACTACATGGCAACTTAGCTACACTTCACACCGCCATCGTTCAAGTCCAAAACTTTGAAAATTAACCTTTACGTCTAACTACATTTTACTTTTTTTTTAAATATTAAACGTACTGAATATATTTGGCACGTGCACCGTCTAAAGTTTTTATATAATGCAAATTGTACAACCATGTCCATGTGCCAACAACCAAACATGATTATCAACTATCAAGACCATGTGGTCTAGATGTAACTAGAAAGAAAGTGGACCTAGGAACAACATGCAATAGTACTATATATATAGTACAATTGTCTTAATGTTTTGATCTGGCAGCACTATGATTAGGTTTGCAAAAAATCTTTATTATTAAAAATGATTCAAAAGCATGAAAATTCTGTTACAAGCTTCTATTATGCTTGTGTCTCAACCACTTGGCATTGGGACCATTTTGTGGTATGTCGGTTGCATAGGACAAACTATTCTAGAATAGAAGACAAAATTGTTCGGTTACCATAAAAAGTAAAACCTAGCTCCATACATTATGACAATCATAGGAAATTTGGCACAACTGGTATCTAATCTTTGTCTTCATTGTAGAAATGGTCCCTAGAATTTATTTTTTTTCTTAATTATTAAATAATAATTAAAAAAAAGTTAATTGGTATAAAAATTATTTTTCATACCAATTACTAAATAATAATTAAAAAAATTTCTTCACAATTTCCAGCACACCCCCACCTTTTTTTTAATTGGTATGAAAAATAAATTAAAATTTTAAATTAGTCAAATTTTGATCATGGGTATAATTTTTTTTTAATTAACTGACCACCTGACAAAATCTGTAGAGATTCTAAGAACTCATTGCTTTTCAATTTTGATTTTGCTAAAAATCTAAAGTCAAATTCAAAAATTAATTTTAACCACACATTTTATAGTCCACAACTTTTCAACCACACATTTCAACAATTTTTACTAAAAAATCTGATTTTAATCAAACATATTTTAAATGTCATTTTGGTGAACAAAATTAAAAGTTTTGGAACTTGATGACACGTTTTTTATTATTTTAAGTGTAAATCTGTAAAAAATAAAAAGATTAGGACTTATTTATATTTTTAAAAAAGTTTAAGAGTTATTTTTAATTTATTTAAGTTGGGGGTAAAATTGTTAAAAAAGGTTTGGGGTCATATGTGTTAGGATTAGAAGGTTATGTGACTTTTCAGAACTTTTTAAAAGATTAAGGACTTTTACTACAAATTTTTCTTTACTTTTTAAGTCCAAATTTTTCTAATTTCACAGAGAATTGGACGTAAATTGATGAAAATGACCATTGCCGCCAGAAATATTTGAAATAAGGGTTAAATTGTCAAAAATAAAACGATAGATCCTTAACCTGCAATAAGTGCAAAAGTCAGGGACCATTTGTACAAAAAAAAAAACAAAAGTAAAACCTAGCTCCATACATTATGACAATCATCGGAAATTTGGCACAACTGGTATCTAATCTTTGTCTTCATTGTAGAAATGGTTCCTAGAGTTTATTTTTTAGCACAAATATCTCTAACATATGTATTTCAGTATCCAATTAGTCCTTATTTGATAAAAATGATAATATATCCTTAATTTTAATAAGAAAAAATTACAGTTGAATTGTTAACCTTTGCAAAAAGTGCAAATAAAACTAATGAATTTTTTTTTCTAATTAAGACTTTATTGACTAAATTGATAATATAGTAAATTTTTTTGTTTATTTTACGAACTATTATAAAATAATTAAAATTTAAGTTTATAATTATTAACAAACATGTTAAATAAAATTATTAATTTTATTATTAAGTGATTACATTATTTAAAATTTAAACTTTTATTTATCATTATAAAAAAAAAATAACTATGACATACTTGATGTTCAAATACTTTTATTTAATTGAACTATTCGTTTATTAATTACAAATATTAGAGCTCCAATTCTATTATTCAAATTTTATATCTTCAAAAATTAAAAACACATAATATGTAAATTAATTTTTGTTAGTATTCTTTATGAACAATAAAAATATAATAAAATTGGTTCAATGTCATAAGATTATATACATGGTTTTTTTATTTATTTATCTGAATATTTATTCAAATTTTTCACATCACATATCAATTACATATACTTAAAAGCACAATAATTTTATATTTTTTGTCTTTTGAAAATTTTAATTGATTCGACTATAATAATATATTTAGTACACTAAATAAAATATTATTTACTAAATATACCATACTTATTTGCACCTTTTGCAAAGGTTAAGAATCCAACTGTAATTTTTTCTAATTAAAACTAAAGGTATAATTGTATTTTAATCAAATAAGGGCCACTTGTGCACCAAAACACATAGATTAGAGATGTTTTTGTCAAATAAAAAAAAAAAAAACGTTAGGAATTATTTCTACACTAAAGACATAGATTATGGACCATTTGTGCCAAATTCTCACAAACACATATATAGCCATTCAGTCAACAACTAAAAAAATTTGGAGAATTTTGAGAAGTGTCCAAAGTTGATGCTAGATTGGAAATATGATAACTTTTTATAATATTTGTAAATATGTTATTTTTAGATGTAAAATATCAAATTTTTTTTTTTTTTTTGCAAAATTAAGTATTTTTTGTGTTATTAGGATTTTACGATAGCTGAGACTCATACAATATGTTTAAAAAAAAAAAAGTTATCAAAGTGCATCTTGCAATTATATATTATATTATGCTATTACACACAAGATAATATAAAATAAATAGACAGTTACTTTTGAGATTTTTTTTTTTTTGAAATCGACAGTTCAGTAGAAAATTTGTTAAATTTTTTTTTTTTTTTGAAAATCGATAGATCACTCAAAAAATTTACAGTTGATTTTTTTGTTTAAATCGGCAGATGAGTCTAAAATTTTACAGTTGAAAAATAAGGTAAATCAACAGTCGACTATTGAAAAATGAGAAAATAAATTGACATGTATCATCAATAATATCAAATATCAAACGAAATGGGTTGTAACAAATTGATGAAATCTAACATTCAATTGAGTGAAGATATGGAATAAACAATAAATGTATACAAATATATTTAGAATAAAAACAAAATTTTATTTGGTCTAAAATGAGATTGAGAAAAAAAACAGTCGGTTGAGTGCTTGAGTGGGGAGGTAATACAATAACGGTGTCAAAGTGACAATTAAAGCAAATGGCGGATGGTAGATGTAGTAATGTTTTTATATATTTTGCCCATGTACTTAGTGAAATGCATGGTTATAGGATAACCAATTGAAAGGAGGATGAGCTAATAAGGCATTGCACACGTCTCAAAAGTAGAGTAAGAGTATATTTGGTAAAGATTTTTATAAATTATAAGTAATGGGGTTCTACTTAAATATATAGATAAAAACCGAATAAAAATTATGAGTCCTACGTATGAAAGTTATAATAATAATATAAATTAAACTAAGAAGATAAAAACAAAGAGGGAGAAAGGAGAACGACTTATTATTGAGCAAAACAATTAATTAGGTTTTAGGGTTACAATTTCTATATATAATAAAACTAAGGGTAATTATATTCACACAACTGTTTTTATTATCTACACCACATTTTAATTACATTGAAGATCCTTCAATCTTTGATATTTAGACACTAATGTCTCTAATATTTTTCGTCGTATTTTTATCATTAATTTTTACATCTCGTTTCTGATGACAATTTTTGTCCAAATATTCTGCTAATGTTCATTGAAATGAGAAAAAAATATTTTATTAAACTTTTGTATTTGTTATTTGTTTTGCTTATTTGAAAATATGAGAGACAGACAAATCTTTTTACGCCATTCTAGTTAACTTTTTGGATAGAAATCATCATAAAAAATAAAGATAAGACATGCAAATTAATAGGATAATGATAAAAGTATGATAAAAAAATTAATGACATAAATGAAAAAATGAGTATTAGTTGGAGATTTTTATAGCAATTAAAATGTAGTATAATTAACAAATAGTGTAGTGTGAATATAATTACCCTAAAACTAATGGAAAGTTATTAAAACTACCCTTTACAATATATCCTACACAATATTATTAATATTCTAACATATATTCTAACACTACGAAATGTGTGTGAATAAAAATAATGTTTAATCAACTTATAAATATTTATAAGTACATACAAATATATTCTAAGTAAATAATTGATCGAATACAATGTCGAAAAAAGTTTATTAAATTACACTTGCACTTGCAATTGAAAGTGTGGACCATGGTCAATGAAACTTACTTACATTTATGATCTTGTACCAAATGGCACCATTTTTTTCACGCATTTCAGGTACGTCCATTAAATCGATATTAAATGATCCTCTACTATATCACATTATTGTTTGTCACATTCAATGTAAATTCATTAAACATTAATTCCTTTTAAAATTCGAATTGACCAGACAATTCAACTAGAAATCCCGTGACGCAATCATCAATCTAGTTTGCATTGTTTTATTAGATCGATTTGCAATCGATCCGATAAAAACCAAAAAACCTATCATATTTTCATAATAACCATGAGAGAGATTTTGACTACTCTTTTTAACAATGTTGACCTTCAAAATGGATCACACGTTTTAATATAATTAAGTAATTAAAACATTTGGGTAATTGAAAATTGAAAATTTTCAAGTTTTATCTAGAATTTGAATAGTATCTATTTATGCTTAGGTTTTCACTTTTTTAAATGTATACCTTAAATATAAGTATTTTATTATATAATAAAAAAATATGAAAATTTGCCACAAATGGTTCCCAACCTTTCATTTTTTGTGGAGATGTCCCGAACTAATTCTTTTTAGATGAGCAAATGATCATTTTGGACAAACTCCGTAAAAATGTCTATTAGTATTGCACGTGAACTCTACTCTCCTTTTAAAATAAAGGTAAAATTGTCAATCTAGTATAATAATAATGAAGAAAACAAAAATTAAATATGTAACACACCCACACCCACACCCACACCCACACCCACCAAGACACATTGCCCCAAGAGGTGACAGATTTTGAGGGGGAGACTTCTCCCCTCCTTAATCTGCCATTGATGACAGATTTTTACGAGGGAGAACTCCCCTCTTAATCTGCCATTAACAATAGAATTTTAGAAGGTAAAACCCCACCTCAACCCAACCCATCCTGCCCCACCCACCCACCCCACCCCACCCCACCCCACCCCAATCTGTCAGTTCACTCCTTAATCTATCGTTAAAGGCAGAATTTTGAAAGGAAGAACTCCCCCCTTAATCATTTTGCCATTAACAACAATGGCAGGTGTAGCGGTAGGGTGGGTGGCAATGGTGGTGTATTGGTAGGTGAGAGTTGAAGAAAATTATACATATTAATTTTTGGGTTTTTTTTATAAATATGATTTTTTATTTATTTTATACTAAATTGACAAATTTATTTTTGTTTTAAAAAAAGAGTATTTTTATTATATTTGACAAGAGTTGACCCACTGTTTCAACTACCGAATTAGCAATTGAACTAGTAAGATATTGACTCACCTTTTCGTCTGAGTCCGTGATCGAATCAATTCTAAAAACTACATCTACTTAGCTAAAAAATGGATTTTCTTAAGACAAGTGGATATAAACCTCGTGGGAATCATAATGCACTGCTTTCTGTTTCATTTTATTGAAAAATCATAATTTCTTTTCCATTTAGGTATCATAATGAAACTCTTATCATGGACATCCATAGGTCTATAAAGATATATAGAGGGTATGCATAATTTCTTTTTCCATTTAATCTTGGTATCATATTTTATTCTATGATGGAAAGAATCAAACTCTTATCATGGACATCCATAACCCGCGATTTACTCTCCTCCAGTCTATAAAAGGTCAAGATCACCGGTGATATAAAAAAAAAAAAAAAAAAAAAAAAAGATATATAGAGGGTATAGACAATAGTCCAATGTCACGTCACGTGACAATATATTTTCGTATTTGAACAATATGGGAAATTGACGCAAATGGTTCCTAACCTTTACCATCAATACATAAATAGTCCCTAACGTTTATATTTTAACACAAAAATCTCTAATACATATATTTTAGTGCATAATTAATCTTTATTTTATGAAAAAGATTAATATGTGCTTAGTTTTAATTAGAAAAAAATATAATTGAAATTTTAACTTTTGTAAAAAGTACAAATAAGTCTGATACTTTAATTTTGTTATAAAAAATTAAACAAAACTAACAAGTTTTTTTTTTTTAATTAATACACTAAATTGTTTTGTATATTTTATGAACTATTATAAAATAACTAAACTTTAAGGTCATAATTATTAATAAACATGTTAAATAAAATTATTTTTATTATTAAATAATTATATTATTTAAAATTTAAAATTTTATTTTATCGTTTGTCACAAACTTAATGCTCAACATACTTTTATTTTCTTCATATTTTAATTTATCGTTTTATTATCTTTCAAAAATAAAGAACACATAATGTGTAAATTAATTTTTATTAGTATTTTTATGTTAAAAAAATATAATAAGATTGGTTGAATGTCATAAAATTATATTCGTAAATTTGTTATTTATTTAACTTAATTTTTATTCAAGTTTTCACATCACATAGCAATTACATATACTTAAAGTGCAAAAATTTACATTTCTCTCTTATGAAAAATTTAATTGACACGACTATAGTGATATATTTAATATGCTAAATTAAATGTTATTTAATAAATGTACCGGACCTATTTATACATTTTGTAAAACTTAAGAATCCAATTACAAATTTCTCTAATTAAAATTAAAAGTATATTTATATTTTTTATCAAATAAAAATTAATTGTACACCAAAATACATAGGTTAGAAACTCCAGTATCAAAAAATAAATATTAGAAACTATTTCTGACAAAAGTTAAAGACTACTTACACCAATTTTCCGACCAATTTTCCGAACAAAATAGACAAATATATTTCCTGATAACATAATTATTTGAACAAGTTGTAAAAACAAACAAAAACGTTGTTCTCATCCGATTCATTCATTGTCCTTATTCCATGGGCTTTGTCAAAATCAAATAAATGCATTCCAAATTGTTTCGTACCTTCTAAATTGAAAATTATTACTTCAAACCAACAAATTAAGGATATTAGTGTATGTTTAGCAAAGATTTTTGCAGATTATAAATAGTTGATTCTATAAAATGTGTGGATAAAAATAATATTTTACCGACTTGTAAATACTTATAAACACATACAAACATACTCTTAGATTATATCCTAATAGATTTTGCTAGTTTATCTTGGAACGCCCTCGGCCATGCATTACAATTCCTACTCTGCACTTGAGATATATTTATTTATTTTGTCAAGAACAAGAACAATAAAAAGAAAAAGAAAAGAATGTTTACCCTGTTTCAAAATATCATGAATGTATTTATTTTAGTCAATATTCATATTAGGCTGTAAAATGAATTTTCAAAAATAATTTCAAATATAAAATATGTTTAATGATATTACTCGATATATTTTTATTATTTTCTCAGTTCAATGCGTTAAAGTAGTCATTTATTGTTCAATTAAAAGTTGATAAAGTTCTATTTGATGATATATTTATGGCAGGTTATTGAATCAGTCAAAATATATCACACTTCTTTTTTCTAATACTATACAATTCAACTCAACTCAACTCAACTCAACTCAATGTAATAAACATTCCATAATACATACAATATGATATGACACCTCATCGTATCATTTGAATTTAGAAAAATTGGCACATATGGTCCTTATCCTATAAGATTGCTGTGCAAATGGTCACTAACTATCAAATTTTGACACAAAACTCCCTAATTTACCATTTCCTTGTGCAAATGGTCCTTTTTAATAGTTTCTATTTGTTTGAAATATGGTGACTGTTTACGAGCAATGGTGTCAACTCCTTGCCGATGAGACCCTCTACGGAACTCTCAGACTAGACGTGCTCCATCTTTTAATTAGGAAGAAGAGAACGAGAGGATGGATGGGAAAGAAACGAGAGACGAGTTGATGAGGACATAGAACTAAATAATGTGGGTACAGAAAGGAATGTTGGTAATAATGAGATAACGGTTGAAGGGGGAGACGGTAATGGAGTTTTTAAGGAAGTATTGGAATCAGGAGAAAATCCTGCAATACTAGAAGACGCGAATATGGAAAATGGGACTTTGGTGGTGACAAGAGGGGATAGTGTTATCCACCTAGGCTAGGGGAGGGGAGGGGAGGGGAGGGGAGGGCTAAAGATTTTACACCTTTTGTCGAGGCCCTTTCGAAAAAGTTGAAAGGCAAGAATATGACTTTGGCTGATAATTTCACAGGGAATTTCCCTGACTTGGCAACAACGGTGGATCCAGATTGTGGGGCCGCCGGGCCCCATGAGTTGCCTATGCTGAAACGGGCAGGGGGCGGAAACCCTTGTACCATTAATGCCCTATGGAGTCTCATCCGTACTCATTCTCCGAACCTGGTTTTCTTGTTCGAGATCAGGTTATTTAACACAAGGGCAGCCTCATTACGTTATAGATTAGGCTATGATAATTGTATTTACGTGAATAGCAAAGGAAGAAGTGGGGGCCTAGTACTACTATGGCAAAATGATTGGAAGGTAAGTATCTGTTCATACTCAACTGGACACATTGATGCGAATGTCACCATGATGGATGAGAGGACATGGTGTTTCACCGGCATATATGGCCATCCACGTACAAAGAATCGATGGATGTCGTGGGACCTCTTAAGGAAACTATGGGAACATCATCAGGGGCTTTAGCTGTGTGGCGGTGACTTTAACGAGAACTTGGGACTACATGAGAAGGCGGGGGGATTGGAACGCAATTAGGCTTTGATCAACAATTTTTGTTCGGCGCTATTGGATTGTAGGCTTCAGGAGATGGATTTGTTGGGCCAAATATTTACTTGGAACAATAAAAGGACAGGAACTCATAATATTCAAGCTTAACTGGACAAATTTGTTAGTAAAACAGAATGGCAGGCTTTGTTCCCTAACCAAGTAATCAGCTATTTGGACTTTACCAAATCTGACCACCGTTCCATATTGATTACCCTATCAATCCCCAAGAATAGAACGACATCGACTAGATTTCGAAGGCAGTGGCGCTTTGAGCCTTTTTGGGCTAAAGAAGAGGGATATGATGAACTGGTTAATCCAACCTGGAAAAATATATCCCTCTAGAACTCCACTATCGATCCGTCTAAGAAATGGATTCTAATTGGAGTGATGCTACTTTCGGAGATAGAAAACGAAGGTTGCAGGCCAATCGCAAAGCGCTAATAGCTTTATACAATTCCCTGGATGGACATACTCACATGGATGATATTAAAGAGATGAAGCGGATTATTACTAAGGAAGAGGACAGAAGAACAATATTGGCGACAGAGTTTTCGAGCAGAGTGGCTCAAAGCGGGTGACAGAAATACTAAGTTCTTCCATACGAAGGCCACGAACAGACGGCGAAATAATTCTATTCCTGGACTAATTGACAATAATAATATGTGGCAGAGCTCAGAAGACGACATTGTGAAGACACTAGAGCACTATTTTGCAAAAAAAATTCATAGTTGTAATCCAAGTGAAACTGAGTTGGAGATAGGGACATCGGGTATTTCCTGTGGAAGATTATGACATTCTCTCAACTCTGTTTACTAGGAAAGAAATAGCTTTGGCTTTAAAGGAGATGGGGCCTACAAAGGCACCAGCTAGATGGGTTCCATGCACTTTTCTTTCAGAGACATTAGGAGATTGTAGGGGACGTAGTCACGGAATGTGCGGTGCAAGTTCTTAACAATGGAAAATCTACGACCTCACTAAATCACACAATCTTGGTGTTAATTCCTAAGAAGCAACACGTCGAACGTGTATCAGATTTTAGGCCTATCTGCCTTTGTAACATCCTGTACAAGATAACCAAGACAATTGCAAATAGGATGAAAATGGTCTTACCTTTCTTGATCTCGAAAAATTAGAGTGTTTTTGTTCTAGGAAGACAGATTATTGAATATGTGTTAACTGTTTTTGAGCTGCTACATTCTCTAAGAAAAGTGGAATAAGGGTCGTAAGGGGTTCTTAGCCTTGAAACTTGACATGAGCAAAGCATATGACAGGGTTGAATGGAAGTTTGTAACACAGGTTATGTCAAACCTAGGTTTCCTCATTGGATAACTCTCACATACTCTTGTATTCTTTGACGGGATTTTCTTTCCTTCTTAATGGTAAAGTGTGTGGCAGAGTCCGACCTTCCATGGTCTGAGGTAGGGTTGTCCTTTATCTCTATATCTATTTCTGTTATGTGGTGAAGCGTTATCTGGGCAACTTGAGCAGGCAGAGAGACAAAACGAGTTGGTGGGGATGAGTTGCAATAGATGGGGACTGCGAATAAATCACTTATTTTTTCCTAATGATTCTCTCATTTTCCTCTGAGCTAGAATGTCTAACTAAGTAGCACTACAACGTATTTTACAACAGTATTCCAGAGCCTTGGGACAACAAATCAATTTTTCCAAGTCATCTATAACCTTCTCACCAAATGTCCAACCAGATTTGTGAAATCAAGTACAAAATGCTATGGGGTTGACACAAGCAAATGGTCACCACCTATACTTGGGGCTGCCATCGGTGGTTGGAAGAAATAGGAGGAGAACTTTCGACCAAATTAGGGACAAACTATGGAAAAGAATTCAAAGTTGGAATCGTTCGCTTTTTTCTGCTGGTGGACGTGAGGTGTTGATCAAAGTGGTGATGTAGGCAATACCAACTTATACTATGAGTCTATTTAGACTCCCAGTCTCTCTACTCCATGATCTCAAGTCCTTGTTGATTAGATTCTGGTGGGGTGCAAAAGACAAGAAGAAACCTATGGCATGGATTGCATGGTCACAAATATGCAAACAAAAACATTATGGTGGCTTGGGATTTAGAGACCTTGAACTATTCAACAAAGCCCTCGTAGCCAATCAATGTTGGCAGGTGTTTTCGCAACTTGACTCCTTGGTTGGCAGGTTGTTAAAAGCAAAATACTTCATTGATGGTGATTCCCTTACGGCTACTACTAAACCAGAGTCGTCTGCTGTATAGAAGAGCCTTGTTTGGGAGAAGGAGGTGCTTTCTGGAGGGCTATGTTGGAGGGTTGGACGAGGCAATCAGATTAGAGTGTTTAGATATAAATGGGTTCCTCAAAACTCTTCTCTCATGTTACTACAACAGAATGGTGATCCGAATCTTCGCGTTGCTGCCTTTCTTACATCATCGGGCATCTGGGATTTTGGTATGATCAGAAAGGACTTTTGGCCTGTAGACAGTGAAACTATTTTTACTATCCCTTTGGGACTTGGAGGTAGACCTGACAGAATGATTTGGCACTATGAGAAGCATGGGAAATATTTAGTTAAAAGTGGGTACCGCCAGTTGCTAAAGACAAAAACAAGCCTGGCTGAATCAACTCCTGACTGTGAACACAAGTGGTAGAAAACCTTGTGGTCGTTAGCTGTTCCCCCTAATGTACGCATATTTCTATGGTGTCTTTACCATAATGCTCTTCCGGTCCAGTACAATCTACACAGAATCGGGGTTAGTGTGACTATTTAATGTCACCGGTGTGGAGGTATTGAAATATTGAATCATGCCCTTTTCACTTGCTACTTTTCAAAATGCGCTTGGAAAGTAGCAGGACTATGGAACCAGTATAAAGGACTTTTGGTGGGCGATGATATCCGGGATATGCTTGACCACATGGGAAATAAGTTCGATATGCCTCGCCTCCAACTGCTTGGCTGTCTTCTATGGGTTCTCTGGCAAGAACGGAATTGTACTCTTCACAACAGTTCCTCAAGATCAACTAGCATTCTGTTAACTGGGCTGGAGTACATGTTTGGAAAAGATACAGAGACGAAAGAAACTGGAAGACGTCCACAGAAAGTTGGGTGATCACAATGCATGAAAGCGTACGATCGCACGGAACATGGGTGCAACTCTAGTGGCATTCTAGGCGCTACCATGCGATCGCTGGGATTATTACCTTGCGATCACATGGTGAAGTGGCAAGCTCTAAGAGTTCAAAGCTAAACATTGATGCGGCGATTCATGGAGGGTCTGGGCAGATTGGTACTAGAGGAATAATACGGGATCACCATAGACATGTAAAGGCAGCCTTCACCCGAACTTTCGTAGGTAATTTTGAGGTGGTGGAAGTTGAATTGTTCGCACTTCGGGAAGGACTTGAGTTTGCCGATAGCCTTAATTACCAGTTGGAGGTGGTGGAATTTGACTCCTTGTCGAATGTGCGGGATTTGGAATCCGACTTTATTTTCTCCCCTAGTTGAGTTATTACACGATGTCTCTATCTTAATTTTTAAATTATGTCGGGGCTCATGCCAGTACATTCCCTGTGTAGATAATTGTGTGACCTATGAACTTGCTTCGGGTTCTTTTTTTTGTCGAACTCTTATTGAACGAATTGTATCCCAATTTTTCTCTCACCCCATATTCGAGGAGAGTTGAATGAATAAATTGTTTATTTATCAAAAAAAAAAAAACCTAAAGAAATTCAATCAAAAGAATTATAATGTCCTTACTTTTAATTAAATAAAAAAAAAAGACAAATCACGTGAGGGTAAATTTAATAAATGGTCACCAAACTAATTAGAGGTTACTACTTGCTCACTCAACTTGAAAAAATTTCCAATCACTCACCCACCTTCCCAAATTATTTACTATCCACCATTCATTGAGAAAACGTTAAACTGAGCAGATATAAATTACCACATGATGAATGAAGAGTTGATGTCGCGTAATTAAAATTTTAAAATCGTCAACGTAACAAAATCATAATAGTCAAACACGCATTTAGATTGCTTTAAAAAATATTTTTCCAACTTTGAAAAAAGGTCTTTAGATTGGAGAAATGTTTTTTAAAGCAAACTAAATACGTGTTTGACTATTACAATTTAGTTACGTGGATAATTTTAACAATTTAATTATGTCACTTCAATTTTTGGTTCACTATGTGGTAATTTTCGTTCGTTCAAACTAACGTTTTCATAATGAGTGATGGGTGGTAAACTATTTGGAAAGTTAAGTGAGCAATTGAAAATATTTTTAAGTTGAGTGAGCAAGTAATAACCTTAAATTAGTCCGATGGCTATTATTAAATTTACCCACCACATGACATCCAACTAATTAAAAAAAGTTCATTAGGTTTCTAACCTTTCCATTATTAAAAAAAAGTAAAGAAAAAAAAATAGTTTTTATTCTTCACGCCGCCCCCACCATAATCTCAACCCTCTGTTGCCATCACCCACCACCGCTACTACTACTACCACCGCCAATTAAATTTAAAAAATTTACAAATTTTCCCATTGGGAACACCAAAACGTCCACTGGAGTGAAATTCATTCCACATTCACATTCACATTCACATTTTCACGAACTTGAGATGGGTTTAAATCGAGTATCATCGAAGCTCTTGCTCTCTAGCCAAACACCAGTGTCCAAAAACCTGACCACAGCTTCACTCACTGAGATTATAAACATTTGAATAACTTTTAAATGGTAAGATTAGTGTCATTGATTGCTAACAACTCAGTTGTTTTGCAACCAGAATCATATCCATATCTAATTGCCACTCCTCCAATAAACAAACCAGTACCAAATATCAATTTCTCCATCCCAATCGTCTCTCTTTTCAGTCTAATCGAATCCAAATGTAGAATTTTACCAAACCAAACCCTAATCACTCCCTCAGCACTACCCATTTCCCTCTGGGATCCAAACTGTTGGCTGTGATTCTGAAAAAGGCTCCAATATTATGTGTTCTTGATGACTCCATTATGTCAGCTACAGTTAGTAATAAGGTTTTGAGATTTTTTGTTTTGTCTTGGGGGATATTTTGGGTGGATTTTAAATGGAGGTTTGGTGTAATTGAATTGGGTGGTGGAAGTTTAGGTCACGGTGGCAAGTGGCGGAGGTTTTGATGTGGTGGGTCGGCCGACCACTTGCACCAATTTCCCTTTGAATCTATTATATTAAGTAAATTTTGCATCAAAACGAGTCTTCAAATTGAACACGACAACTAACAAATACTTCTATGTCTTTCTTCTTTAATGCCATCTAATTATTTATAATTTATCAAACAAATATTCAATATTTATATAAGCCTTTAAATGGGCATGCATTCGGGCAAGTGCTGCACACACACGAAAGTATTTTATATTTAACACAACAAAATTTACTATAAGTGTGTAACTACTCAATAAGTATTCAATAATAGGTAAACTTTAATGAATTTGAAAGTTATACTAGTTCGAGCTACTTATCTCGACTTGTCCATTGCACTTTCAAGCTTGAAAGTGAAAATGAACCAAACACGACTACATTGTTAAACCACCCACCGTTAACGAGTTTATAGAATCCAAACCAAATGAAATAAAATGAAAAGAAATGAAAAACCACAAAGGAATCGGCCATAACGTCACAAAATGCCTCCCTTGTCTCTGGAGGATCAACAGTCGAACAGGTCCAGATCATTTAACAAAAGTGAAACGGCTTTAAGCATCAACCAACCAAAGATACAAGTTACTTGATAACATAACTCACCAACCCACAAAAGAGAATATAGAATCGAACACATACCAATGGACGGACTCTTTCTTGCTGTATGTGCAATGGAGAACGCAGGGAGTGGGCGAGGGAGGTAAGTTTGAAAGAATTAACAGAGTGAAGAGGCTGTGAGCATCAACCCAAGATGCAAATTTTGAAGTCAATGACACACAGTTCACCAACCCAGAAAAGAGAATACAGAATCAAACGCAAGAAGAGAAAGGCAATTAACACATTATAGAAGATTAACGACCCGTCCCTCCCCACTCCCACTACACCCTCCCCCGCGTGCACACAAAGAAACAAAGAAAAACAAAATTCTTAGATTTCCGACATACAGTAAGATATGCCAAGACACTAATTCAAGCAATGAGAAGTTACAAAAGTACACAAGCCTTCCAATAATCCTATGCCAGTGCTCAAAAGCTTATTTATCATCAGAGGCAACATGTACCATAAAACATAAATGCACCTTATGACAAAAGTATACAGCAGCCTATAATTCGAGCGCACACACGCGAGGTATAAAATACTCAACATCACGGCCAAAGCCTGTCTAACAAAGTAATAGGGATATATTTACATAAATATGTTTCATGTCCCATCGACAATCTAGAAACAAAAAGCAAAGCAAAGAAAGAGACAAAACTATATTACCAGAAGAAGAAAGGATATCTTAGCTCAATACTATTAATATTAACCAACATATAAAAGCTTAGACAACTACTCTTAATAAGGGTGACCTTTTAAGATAGAACATCAAGTCTTAACATAGTATCAGAACCCATTAAGCTCCAATGAGCAATTCAATCAAATTAAGACTAAAAAATGAGCACACGGGTTCCAAGATCAGTGTTCTCATACGAGCCACCATCTTGCGAGAACATGTTAAGGGATAAATCCCACATCGATTAAATACCGAAATAATAACCAACATATAGAGGCTTAGACTACTTCTTTTAATAAGGTTGACTTTTTAAGATAAAACTCAAGTCTTAATAAACACAACTTACGGAGATAAATAAGCTAAATTCATAGAAGAAATAGGAAAAAAAAAACATAAATATTCTCAGCAGAGGTACCCAAATACGTACGTTTGAAATATTCTGATATTGCATATGATATCATTTTGTGGAAATAGAAAAGGCAAGTATAAAATCACTTTCCACATCTAGATTTATTTAAACATGTTGAAGAACGTGAGAGCACGTGTAAAATGAAAATAGAAGAATACATAAACAAATGTATGTGCATATTATGATCTTTCACATTTGTAAGTTTCTATAGAGACAATGTTAAGTTAAAAGAATGAATCTGTTAGAAGGGAATCATTAAAACTCCAAAATCTAGCGAAACTTCACGTTGACAGATTGGACAAACAGACGAACTATAAAGTCCGATATTGGTGCTCATTCCGAAATCAATGTTAGCCCTTACGATCTGAGCTGTAACTTAATAAGAAAACGAGCCTCTTTTAATTATTTGATATCACCTAGTATGAAGCTTGTTTTATTGTAATCTAGATATTCTCCAAATTGCCTAATTTAGCACGGTCTATCTCGATCTCCACGATACAAACAAATAAGTAAATTTTAAATAAATGAAATCAATCAGAAAGTCGATTCATGTTAAGCAATGGAAGTCTCGGACACCATAATAAGAAAAAGAAACAAAGAATAATATCATACAAAAACTTCTATAAAACTATGAATGGTAACGAGAGGGAAAGAATCAATTTATAACCCCATCAAGTGCAACGCTAATTGTATCCATTACATGTGCAATGTTTGCAATAAACATGTTATGACATTATTTTGTTTCGTCAAGACAATTTCAAGAAAATTAAGAACCCTGAACAAAAAGAGTAAATTCTATGATTTTGAAGAAAAGCTTTGCCAAAACACTAACTGAAACCTACCGACATATTCCTACTTGTAGTTATTGGAATCTCTCTTTCCTCTTTGTCGTCCAACTTTGAAAATTTTCGTGTTGCATGAATGGGAGATGACAATTCAAAAAGAAAGAAAAATTGGTTTAACTTTAAAGAATGTACTCAAGACTACCCTCAAAGAAAATATTCGATTGAATCTTGAGTAAAATTTGATGATTCTTCCTATCCTCCCACTCATAAACGAAAAAAAAAAAATGAAATAGAAAGTTGGGATAAATTACCCATTAGCAAGAATCCCCAGCCTCCGGGAAGCAACTTTGTATCATCAGCACAAGACACACCATTAAGTGCACATGGTATCACCAACATGCAAATTTTCAGCATCCCATCACCGCACAGTTATAAACAAAACTACCAGATTGCTTTCGGCCAAGCAAATCCCATTGCGGCGGACCTTCACTTGGAACCCATGAATTTACTTCAATAAATCCTTCACCAACTGTCCGAGGCCCCCCAATTACAATAAGCCTATCTCCACATGCCCTAAATGCCAAACCCCAACCATTCATAGAAGCTGCTCGTTCTGGCAATCTTCCTACGGTAACCCACACTCTATTATCCTTGTCATATTTTCTCACCTCCATGTCAGCATAATCAGCCGCATACAATTCATTATTTACAACTGCAATCAAAGGTGGTGCTACAGATGTAGCCGGTGCATCAAATTCCCCTGCTGCACCAGTCCGCACGGGGGACATGTTGGGAATTTCAGTCCAAGTTTCAGTTTCCAAATTATATTCCTCTCCACATGTAAGAACTCTTGCATCAGTTCCTCCGATTCCTCCGACTACATAAAATTTTCCATCCATGAATACTGCGGAACACATTTTCCTTGGTTTATTCATACTTCGGAGTGTCCTCCAAGTTCCTGTTTCTGAATTGTAGAGCTCTGCAGAACTGAAGATACTACCATGTGCATCACAACCACCAGCTAATATTGCAATCTCACCAAGGCTGGCGGAACCAAACAAACACCTAGGGGCATTCATGCTCATGCCAGAGGACCACGTGTTTGTTAATAAACTGTATCGATAAATGATATGAGACATAAGATCCTTTCCAAAAACAAGAAGTTCGGTGCCAACAGCCAAAGATTCCTTATCGGAAAAGACAAAACAATCGTTGGGATCCATTCTTGGTAAACGCATCCAATGGCGACGACTTGGGTCAAAGGCTTCCCATTCAAGCAGCTGGCAAGAAAAATAAACCCAGTGCTCAACCATACCATTTCGCCGCCTTAATTTATAGAGTTCACCACTTCTAATAAGTGAGCGAAAACTCCGGTTCAAAGATGCAATAGCACCATAATCAGATCTCGAGCACCGAATGAGACAACTAATGGAGTTGTCAGGACCAATAGCAGGAATCAGGGAACTGGAATCAGAATTATCCCCTGCATGCCGCTGATTACCAGATTGGTTAGAAGTTAACATTAGAATCCCACCAATTGACAGAGCTGTATCCAAATGATCACCCGACCGCTTAGATGCCTTTCTAGCACCTTCTTCTTCTCCATTAGTTTCTAACGGTCGCTTGCCATGATGAACTTCAATTTTTTCCACCCCATAACTCATGCAAGGCCAGTTGCTTTCTCTCTTGCAGGTCCTCAGGTAGTCCCTTGAAACCAAACAAGGCCGGTCTTCCAACATGTCGTTGGATTCAACCCTGATAGAAACGCCTCTTTCTTGGCCTTAAACCAATCAAAGTTCTTCTTTCTTCCACCGCCGACTGCAATCCACTGCTACGAATCGTTAGTGGAAGACCCAAAATCCCAGGAAAAATAAACGAATTTTATCAAAATGCAGAAAAAGAATCTTTGGATGCATGTTTATCTATTTATCAAAGAGAAGAAACAAAAATGGAATCTATCTATTATTCAGCTTTATGCATCATCACCATTTTCAGTTTGAATGTTGCATTATCGAAGCAAACTTAAATGACGAAATTAATTACGAGTAAAAAAGATAATTTAAATCGATAATGCTCAATAATCCATAGTCAAGAATATTTATTAATCGGATCAAATGAGAATTAATGAAAAACCCAATATTTCAATAAATATTCTTGAGTAAATTGGTCAAAAATATTTCTCTAACAATAAAATTCATCAATAATGAGAGCAACCCAGATTCAAAAACACCTCAAACCACCACAAAATCAAAACTTTTGATCAAATCAAACATGCAGAAATCCAAAAAAAGCAGCAAACTTTTTCTAAGATCTCTAAATTTAGATCAAAATAACATGTACTAATCAAAATTATTTGAATACAATAAATCAAAATAAAAGCTTTAGACTTGCATTGTTTTTCCTATAACACTATTAAATTATTAACCATAGATCTACTAATAACGTTTAAACAAACACCATCACGGCTTAATTATCATAAAAAATGATAAAGCAAATAAATAAAACAGGAAATGAAAAGAAAAACAATAAAGAGTAATAATAATAATACAGAGAACTTACATATTGGATAAGAATAAAGAAAAGGAGGACTTGATTGGAATTATATGAATGGAACAATCATTTCTCTCTCTATATGTACATATGCATATCTATATATCTGTGTGTGTGTGTGTGTGTGTTATAGAGAGAGACTGCAGTTTCTGTCTCGTTTTGTTAAGAGACGTCCTTCGGATTCTCTCTGCAAATCAAAGCTAAGGCTTTGAGTTTGAGCTGAGGCTTCGGTTTAGGTTCTGGGCATAATCTTTAAGGACCCATCTCTCTCTCTCTCTCTCTCTATATATATATATTATATTATATGCACACATATATACATAAACACGAAGTGATGATAAATACGTTATAAGAGTAATTTACAATTCATTCATTAATTTATTTTTTAGATTTAGATTCATTAGTTACAGACAGCTGTATGTTACAGTATTTATGTTTCTTTCCATAAATGAGTAGTGATGCCATATGAAGATGTTATTATATGTATTTTATTTTAAGAAGATTGACGTTGTCGTCCTCAATCTTTATCCATTTTGCACGTCTATCTCAACCTTTCATTTTTACGATTAAAAATAAATAAATTCTATTAAAAAAATGTTAAATAGTCATATTTTCTCGAAAATAGCCACCCTTACCCCCTCCGTGGCCCTTGCATGGTAGTCCCCAACTCTTAAGCCCCGTCCCATATCCTGGCACTAATCCTCGTCTCAGCAACTAACCTATGACGTACAATCTACTTGTTTCCCTTTTTCTTTATTCTATTGCCAAATATGTTACAAAAGAATGAAAAAAAAAAAAAAGAATCTAATATCTAAAGGAATAGAGAAAAACAGGATTAATAACAAGTTGGCCCTTGAAGTTACAATTTAATCTCGATTTGCCCCATCAAATATTAATTAGGCCAATTTAGCACTTGAAAGTACAAACAAAAATATCACCTACATAACAAAACCATATATTGGTAGATGAAGCATCAATTTGGACATTTAATTTTACTTACGAAAAATAAAATGAGCCAAAGCTAGTCGAGAAGAGTGGTGTCCTCTTGCCAATTTTTGAAACTCGACATCAAAAAGTGTTTTTATATTTTTGAAGAATAAATTGACGATGTGAATTGATAAAAGTAAATTCTATATTAATAAACGATTGCTCAAAACAAGGTGAGAAGAATTATGCATCACTTTTGACCGTTTCTTGTCTAATCATACAATTCATGGAATTGTTAGGCAGGTCAATGTCAAAATTGGCTTATGAAACGTGCATTAATCAAATGGCCATGTTCTTTACAAAGTATAGAACAATAAATACATACATAGGTGAGAAAGACAAATTAAAAAGGTGGTTAGACCAAATGTGTGGCCTTTGTTAAATTAATATTTTTTTTCTTTTGCACTTTTTCTCATTGTTGATTGGAGAATGTTGAATCTTATACTGTCATTAATGGATATAGACATTTACTTCAACTCGTACAAATAAAATTAAAATTAAAAAAATAAAAATAAAGTACAAATGTGAAAAATTACAAAAACGAGGCCTTTTTTTTCATTCAGTATGGTAAATGACTATATCGTTTAAAATTTTTATCTTTTCATAATACTCATAGGTCGGCTTTTATACATAGCAGCGAGAATTATTTGCATAATGCGTATTCTCTCTCTTTTTAGAGTTATATACACGAACACTGACTGTATCATTAAATTACCAATTTTCTTCCATACGCTTTTCTACTATTTTTCTTTTAGGAAACGCACATCTCCAACTGGTTCTTAATCAAATTGTTTCTTATAAATTGTAGATTCACTTATACTTATCTACAATGTAAATATAATATTCTTAATCAAATTGTTTCTTAAGTTGATAAACTGACACTTTAAAATTTTTGTAAACATGAAACAATGTAAATATAATATTCTTTTAATTGCGTTAAATCTTAAACAAATCAAAAAAAAATTCATATAATCATGCTAACCTAATAAATAATAATTTTATATATATATAATTTGACTATTAAAAACGAGACGAATTTATATATATAAATTTATAATATAGAAGACTTTTTATATAATTGACAAAGTTTGAATTGTGCAAGGATTCTCAACTTATAATTATAGAGATATACTTTTATATATATATATATAGTTTTGAGATAGGGTCGGTTTCAAACTTTTTGTCTAATCACTATGAAAATAATCATCACATCTGCCTAACCAAATCTCTTTATTAATTTCCTGATGTTTCTTTTCTTTTTTTTTTTTTTTTTTTTAATTAAATATAATTAAATGGAGTTTTGTTCTTATGGGATAATGACTTTTGACTTTGATGTGAATGTGATAACGTTTTTTGTATTATTAGGCGCCCCTAATTAAGACGCCATTTGAAAAACACGCCAATAGCCCAATGTTGAATATTTAGCATTCGACCACAGTCTTTTTTTAATCACGTTTGTTAGTACTAAAATCACTTTTTAAATATTTATAAATTATATATAATAAATGAATAATATATTATTGATTATACAAAATATGTAAATACAAAATATTTTTGACCAATCTAATTATTTTAAGTTATAATTTAAGCTTGGCCAACAAATGCTTAGTTGTTTTTTCTTAATAAAATTAATGTTTTAAGATTAATACACAATACTCGATACAATATTGAAACTCAAAAGTTCAAACGAATTATGTTTAAAACTCAAATAAGTAGTTAGAATGATTTCAATATTGATGTGCTCTAGTCAACCACTATCTTGTACAAGCGTGTTAACGATAAACCCTATTTAAACGATAATCAACATAAAATAATTTGAGTTACTCTCGAATATGTCATAACCCTAATTGTGACGAGTAACATGTGCATTCAATAATATCAATTAGTGTAACATATTAGAAAGCTTACATAATATATCAATGAATCAAAATCGTTAATTCTAGCATTCCTAATTATTAATATTAACATATTAATAGGCATTATTGTGTCATGATCCGATTTTGAAAGTGACTATTATCCAACTTGATATTCTACCGATAAACCAAACTACAAAAGATAGAAAGAGATGTATGGCTATGAATGTAGTTCAAATCCATCTTCTCTAATAGTGGTCCTACCAATTGATTTATTTTTAATTTTGATGATTGATGATACCTAAAAATATGGTCGCCGGAACGAGTTCTTTCGCTATTTTGATGACCTGAAAAAAGAATGGATAATTATCTTCCATTTTTCTTCCAGTGTGAGAATTAGTAGAAGATTAGAATAAAGTAATGCAATGTTTATGTATATAAAAAGTAAAGATAGCCATTGTAGAGTATGTTTGTCAGTGCTTATAAGCATTTATAAGCTTACTAAACATTATTTTTATTCACACATTTCGTAGGACCACAACTTTTATCTATTTTTTATCCACACATTCCGCAGGACCGACTGCTTATAATATATAAAATTTTTTACCAAACATATACTTACATTTAACCTCTATTTATGGGTAATCTCACTAAATGACAAAATTGTTAAGGGTGGACACGTGGTGCTATAGTACCATGATACCACATAGCGAATCGCGTGGCATTTGTCCTTTGTCAAGGAGCTCAACTTGATTGGTGTTCGTAGTATTTTAGGTCGCACAACTCGGTGTAGGTTGATTCTCCAAATTGGGCAAGATCATTTTTGGTATTTAGAACAGAGTAGCATTACAGCCTCCACACTCCCTTGGCCCAATGACAAGGTCTACAGAGTATTCAATTGGCTCGATTTTATTTCATTAATCTCGTAAGACAGCAAAGAGCTTGCATTTTTCAGATTTGGACGAAACTTGATTCTAATAATCAGTGTTAATTGGATTTTTTTTTGGGTAATGACAATAGAGCTCCAACTAGGCGAAGCTCTTAATTGTATCCAAGACTGTCTCATTGCTTTATTAGGAGCAAGTTTTATATGCTTGAATTCAATTGAAGCTTATCCGCTCAACCTAAGTTGAGACTTAATTGCTTGATTTGTGGTAAGAGAATGTTTGCTCAATCATAATCTAGTCTTTATCTACTCGACTCTGTTGAGTCTTAGCCGTGGTATACACGTATGCTCGATTATGATCGAGTTTTTATCTGCTCGACTATGTTGAGTCTTGGCCGTGATATACATGCCTACTCGATCATGACCGAGTCTTTATCAACTCAACTCTATTGAGGCTTGGCCACGATATATACGTCTACTCGATCATGATCGAGTATTTATCTGCTTGACTCTATTGAGTCTTGGTCGTGATATACACATCTGTTCGATCATGATCGAGTCTTTATCTGTTCGACTCTATTGAGCCTTGGCTGTGATATACATTCTGCTTGATCGTCATCAAGTTAGTCTCCATTGCAGTGTGCCTGGGTGGGGCTAAGTCTTACGACCTCCGATTGGAGTCGAGTAGTCTTCATTGTAGGGTGCTTAAGTGAGACTAAGTCTTTCCACTTCCGACTGTATCCAAATAATCTTCATTGCGGTGTACTTAAGCGAGGCTAAGTCTCACCACTCCCAACTAGAGTCGAGTAAATAATAGGTCATAGTCGAATCTTCCACATGCTCGATGCCTTACCAAAGTAAACCAAAGTCAAGTCTTCCACGTGCTCGACGATTGCTGAGTCTTACCGTGCCCTACTGAATTAGGTCATAATCAAGTCTTCCACGTGCTCGATGATAATAAAGTCTTACCGTGCCTTGCTGGAGTAGGCCATAGTCGAATCTTCCACGTGCTCGATGATCGCCGAGTCTTACTGTGCCCTACTAGAGTTGGCTATGGTAAAGTCTTCCCACATGCTCGACAATTACTCAGCCCTATTGGAGTAGGCCATATATAGTCAAATGTTCCACGCGATCCTGAAGTAGGCCATAGTCAAGTCTTCCACGTGTTCGATGATCGCTGAATCTTACCGTGCCCTACCGTAGCATGTCATAGTCAAATCTTCTACGTACTCGATGATCACAAAATCTTACCGTGCTTTATTAAAATAAGCCATAGTTGAAATCTTCCACATTTTAGAACCTAGTCACTCCAAAGGAGTTTTAACCAATCATGCAAATATGCAAGAGAGTGAAAGATATTGACAATTTAGTTAGTGATACCATATTGCCACATTGAGATATTAAAAAAAGTTCAGATTGTCTAATTTAAAAGTAGCCTATCATACACTCCAAGAAAGTAAGTTTAAGAATATCTGGCTAGGAACAAGCATGCAGTACCCTAAATTATAAACTTTTCAAATGTCAATTTGATAAGATAAACGTTAGTAGGCAGGTTAATTATGCTTTCCTCCTTTAAAATAACATTTAAATATAATTAAATATAATCAATCACTATTTTATTACACCTCTATTTAATCTCTTGAATATATTCAAATTTTGCCGCCACTTATTCATGAAAATTGTATGAAGTGTAATCTATTGTACTCATAAGAGAGCGTGTTGAAAAATGTGCACGTGTCAAATTTTTGATGAAAAATAAATAAATTTGGCATATATGTGAAATGACGTAATATTCAAGACTAAATTTAAATAAATAAGTATGTCTTATCTCTAAAAACTGAAACTTGGTGGTAAAATAGTTCGAATGAGACCGAAATTTCCAAGATAAAACTAAGCAAAAAATTCAACTAAGACATACCAAAATAATAATTCTCCACTGCCAACAACATATGGTATGAATCAAAATCTATTGCATTTTTTGACCAAGAATCATCGTACATGATCTTTTGTCCTCCTTTGGTTTTTCAACTTTATTTTGATTCAAAATTTTACATCATAACTAATTTTTTTTTTTTTTTTTTTTTTTTTTTTAAATATCAAAGGGACACATTGATATCATTTGGCAATATTCTTCCTGTTATTTGATGTGATTTGGCCAATTTGAACAATTCTTTAATGAAACCCACTTTCCACGTAACTTTAAAACATATTCAAATGCAATTTGTACTATTATGAAAAAGGCAACTTTCATACAAATTAACAAATCATACTCTTATCACCCATCTATTATTTTATAGATTTTTTCTGTCTTGTATAATGGTTTCTGTTCAAAATATTAATTAGGAGGGTGCAAATAGATTTTTTTGCTTTTTGTATTTTTTAATAAATAAAATAAATAATAAATACAAAAGTTTGACAAAATATTTGTCCCCTACATTAGCAGTATATTTATACAAAAAATTTCATTAAAAATAAGATGTGAAAATTAATTTAATGAAAATGATAAAAATACGACGGAAAAAAATAAAGGATATAAGTGCCAAAATGATAAAAGTTGGAGACCTTTATTGCAATTAACATTTACTTCTTTTAATAGAAAAAACTTAAATATGAAAATTATATTTTGTAAACAAGCTTGATGTAAAATATGTTTTCCACATGCAAGATACATAAAGTAAGGACTAGTTGAGACACTATATAAATGATTAAAATTAAACTATTGTTTGTGAGTAATGGCCGGTGGGAGGATTATATTATAAGAAAACATATTTAATCTTATTAAATATATTCCCCAAATAGATAATTAGCATAATTTATTTGATTGTCACAAAGCCCATGGAATAAGGACAATGAATGAATCATCAGAACAACGTTTTTGTTTGTTTTTTCAACTTGTTCAAATATATTTATTTAGTCCTTTTTTAATTATACATAAATTTTAACTTCTTTCACATAAAACAATGGGTTAATTACATTCAATCATCATTCTTTCAGTTTTATATAATACCATCCACATTCAATTTTATTAGCAGATATCGTCCTCCTTTCATCAATTCGCATAAATAGTCGATTTGGAAAATTTTGCCACTTAAATAATTTAAAGAGAAAATAAAATGCAGTTGAGATCTCTAATATTTTTAAAAGTAAAAATAAATCATAAGCCTTTTATTTTTAAAAATTAAAAGAAAAAATATTCAAAAAAAAAAAAAAAAAAAACCATCTTTACCACCCCACACCCAACCAACAATCACAATCCCCCCTTCCCCCAGTTGCCAGCCCAAACTGTTGAGGTTTAGTCGGCAACTAGGAGGAGAAATCCCTCCATTCGCGACTAAAAACCATGGAGATATCATCCTTGGTTCGCGCGACTGAGATTTTCTCACCCAGTTGTTGGTCCAAACTCCGACGGTTTGGGCTAACACCTGGAGGTAAGGATGAGCGTGGGTCGGGTCAGGTCGATTTTCAATTCAACCAGATAAAAATTTGATTTGGAACTAACCCGAATGGACAAAATTTGGGCCCGAAACTGGCCTGAACCGATTCGGATCGGTTCGAAATTTTGATTTCGGGCCCCATTAAAGCACAACGTTTTTATAAAAAATCCCAAAACCTACCCGAGTCGATTCGGGTTGGATTTTCGATTTTGTGGGTTTTTTGCCCAATCCTACGTGAAGGGGGAAATCCTCGCATCCCCGGTTGTGACTGTTTTGGATGGAGGGAGTGGGGTGGGGGTGATGTTTTTCTTTTATTTTTAATTATTTTAAATAATAAAATGTATTAAAATATTTTGTCCTTGTTAAATTAGTTAAATTTATGTCACAAGTTTGATTTTTTTGTCAATTAATGGATATCTGGACGAAAATCTGTACAAACTCCAAAAATCCTTTGGTTAACATAATTAGATGTTTTGGGAATTGATAACACATTTTTTTTTTTTTTTTATCATTTTAAGTAAAAATTTGTAAAAAAAAAAAAAAGGTTTAGGGTTTACTTGTACTTATGAAAATGTTAGAGTCTCTAATTGCAATTTTTCCAATATATGTATTTTTTTGTTAATTTAATTTATTTAAGTTACGGGCAAAATCGTCAAAAATGACTATTTTGAGACCATCTTTGCGAATTAATGAATGAATGAAGACAATATCTGCTAATAAAATTAAATGGGAATGATATTGTCACAAAATTGAAAAAATTGAAACTGTGAATGTAATTAAACCTAAAATAATGTAATTAAACCTAAAATAAATACCCATAGTGAATGAAATAAATATAATTAAGGCAATTTTTTTCAAAATGACAACTTTTATATATATATATATATATATATATATATATATATATATTAAAAGCGTTTTTCATAGTGTATTCAATTCTTATTTTAATTTTTTTTTAAATTTATAATTTTTTATAAATTTCATGAATTCGAATAGAAATCTACACAATTCATAATATTTTAATAGAGTTCTCATTGATTTCATATATTAAAACTAACTCTTTTTTTTTGTACATCTTGACTTTTTAAATTTATATGAATATAGTGTTTTTATTTGAAATTAACTAAATTATTTAATGTGCATTTTATCTCAATATATTAGAAAGATAATATTTAATATTTTAATTATATTTTTGGAATTTTCCAATTTGGTGTCTAAACAACAATTTTTGTATGATTCGTACAGAGGGTATGTTTTTAATGCATAGTTAAGGTGAAAACGAGAGAATATTGTATCGATTAAAATGAGAAGATAGTTCGTATGTTAAAATGTTTGACATTATTAATTCTATTTTAGAAAATATTGTTATATCATAAATATGAATCTAATTTTTTTATTTTAATAGAATTCGTAAAATGTATTTGTGTTTTTAGTTTAATCACTCATTATGCACAAATTGAATATACATTTTTTAAGAAATAAATAAAACAAGTTAAAATCTATGAAAATATGAGAGGTCAATTTAAAATTTCTAAAGAAATTGGTATTTATATTTATGAGCTCGAAATCTACTAAAATTTATTAAAATCATTTCTATTAAATACTTAGAAATCTACGGGTTATTGATGATTTATTATTTTTAAGAATTTATTAGAATCCAAGTTAGAGACACTTAAATTTTAATAGAATATATTAAAATCTAAATCAAAGACACTTAGATTCATATGAATTTTTAAAATTCATTAAAATCCGATTTGGGTACGCCCATCAAATATCCAATATAACCTTGGATCCATCTTTAAATGAAAAATTAACAAAAACTCGGCAAAATAAAAGATTGGAGAGGGACTGAGACACAACAAGAAAAAAGAGATGTGGTCGAATGTAACAAAGTGAAAAAAGAAGGAGACGCAACATAGATGAATATAGAGCATACTTTTCAGACCCCGTCCAGGCACTGACTAGGATGAAAATGTGGGTTGTTGAATCAGTAGTTGAACTGCTAATCTGGTGGTTGAACTAACGGGCCAACTCATGTCTAATATAATATAATATTTTTATTAAAATGACAGTAATTATCTTTTATTAAATTGATCGTGTATTATTTTTCAATTTTTACTCTAAACTCAAAGAGATGAAATATTTTTAAAATGAAGCAAATAAAATCAACTTATAAAAAATAATTAACAATTAAAAAAAGTGAAAGCTAAAGCCTAAAGTGGTAAGAAACTATTAAAATCCAAAATTAAATTTAAAAAATTTCAATAAGCAATAATCCACCGGCTTAATAGGTTTGGGTCATCAGCATGTTATGAAAATCCGGTGGGTTCTTCGATTTTTCCCGAGCTGATTGCAGATCGGTCTAATAGAGCGACCAGACCGAATTGTTGATCGGTAACAGGTTTTTCGGTTTAATCACCAGGTCCGTGCAAGTTTTAAAACACTGATATAGACTGACAATATTTTTAAAATATGAAATTAAATAAAATTATTCAAAAAAATTAATGAATGACATTATTCTTCATTTTGTCTTTTCCCTTTCTAGATTTTTTTTTTTTAAATCTATAATTCAACACATAGGCTCGTTTTGTATATGGTCAATGGTTAAGATAACGCAGATAAAAATTGTTTTATTCTATTTGACGATATTGATGTCCGAATACACTTTTATTTGAATAAGAATTTAAGTAAAAAATAAAGAGAAATATTATCTTTTGAAAGAGGAGGACAATGTAAACGAATTCACTCATTTTGTTTTTTAAAAAATGAACACATTCTTTATAATATAGTACAAATTTATTTTTGAATATCCATAGTCTAGAATAATCGCCATTGTTAGTCGTCGCTCATCATCTATCGATCGTTATCTCCCACTATCGCTTCATCTATTTTCTTTCCCCTCTTTTAGTTTATTTATTTTTGTTTATTTAAGAATAATGGTTGAATTATTATTTTTTTTTGCGAAGAGATGACTTTTTAGTAGTGACTTTTCTATCAATATTTCAAGTGATTTACTAAATTTTAATTTACCTCGATTGAGTCAATGACTTCAATTTAGTTTTAAATTCACTACCCTATCACATTCTGTTACATATCGTCATCTACTCTTCTAAAGTGACAAAAAATGCTTAGACGATGATAAATTACGATAAAGTTGTCAATTTAGGAGTTTTCTTTAGTTTAGAGGATGATAGATGATGTGAAAGAGTAGTGAATTTGAATTTAATTTGAAGTTTAATAAACTAGTTATTCAAATTAAACTTAATAATTCGATTGAAGTTTCATTGAAAGTTCAGTGACCGCATATGAAATTTACCCACAATCCTAATTTGGTATAGTTTTGTGGGCAGGTACTTCAACTAATTTTGCGTGCAAAAACTTGACGGCGTCGCGTATTGTCGAAATTAATGGTCACACGTGAGAATCATGTGATTGGCTGAGTTCCCTCTTAACAGTGCACACGTGCCAGCATGGATTTTGACTGAACCAATGAACAAAAGACATCAGCCTCGGGCCACGAATCACGTGTCGACGCACGTGGGAACCTTTGTTTAGAAACAAGTGTCACAAAAGCACCTAATCTTTTTTCTTTAATTATATCCCATATGTTAATTTAATTACAATTAATTAATGGCCACATGTATTAATCCCTATCATTACTTTTCCATAATCCAACAAAGAGATATTAATTAAGTAGGATTAGAGGGTGTTTAAATGTCCCATTTGGGCTTTGATTAAAATTTGATCTTTTACTATTGGTTAAACTAATGTCAAGTGATATTAGCACTAATTAAGTTAATTTTATTAATTATACCACTTATAAATATTTTTTAATAAAACATAGTTTCGTTGCAATTTACGTCCAATGACAGAACCCCTAAACTCACTTAGAAGCGTCTCCATAGTACTCTTTATTTATAAAGATTTAACATTTTAAAGAAAGTCTATAAATTTAGAGAATAAAATTTTTAAGTCCTCTTTATTTTTAACACTTTATTTTACTTCTTCCAATAAATATTTATTATCTTTTCATATATTTTCTTTTAACATGCCTCTCTCTAATTATTATATAATTTTATTCTATTTATTTTATTTTATTTTGTATACACTAATTAATTTAATCATTATTTGGAGTATTGGAAATTGAAACTGTTTGAATGAATTTAATTATAAAGAGTGGGTTTGGCTCTAAACTCACTTAGAGAATTTAAAGAAGTCGGATTAACTATAATTTTCAAGTTTGGCTTTTAAATATTTTATGTTTAAAGATTGTAGGATTAATTTGTATTAATTTTATTAATTATCACTGAAGTTTGTGCAAAATTTTAAATTGGTCATTAAAATATTTTTCTCACCTTATCAGTTAATAAAATTATTCATAATTTTATAAATGATCCCTTAGTTTTAAAAATAATTAAAGTTATATTAGATTTACTTACATGTCATGCATTTATCCACTTTAGCAGTTTTGAATCTTTATTTTTTGATAATCTACAACTTTAATTTGTTATGTCCAACATTTATCAAATTTTTTTTATAAACTTAGTGTTTAGAAGAATATCATTAAGTTCTTATAGAGAAAAAATATATTAATAAAACAAGAACAAATAAAAAATATAAGGAAAATGAAATGAATTCATCTTAAAATGGCCTTAGATATATTTTGTTAATATTGCTCGACTATCACTAATCAAGTTTTTCTTAAAAGCGTATATGATTCTTATTTTACCTAATATATTCTTCTATTAATTCTTAATTGGAGTTGGTACTAACATACACTGGTAGTTGCTACACTGGTATATAAGAGAAATGATGGTTGTTTGTTGTAGTGTGTGGGAGTTGTGGTGGTGCAAAGATGGTAGGTAGTTACTAGCATGGGTCTCTGGTGATAGTTGGTTGCTGGTTGTGGTAATTTATTTTTGGTGGAGATGAGAGTTTCGTTAGATGGAGAATAATAGTCAACTTTTTTAAAAAAATTATTCTTTTTTTATTTAAACGTTTTTACTTTATTTAAATTTATGTGCAAATTTGCCTTTTAACACTAAAAAACTATCATTGGGCACTAATGTCATTAAAAAATGAAGGGTTGAGAATAAGATTGTTAAAAAATAAATGATCGGAAAAAAAATGCGAAAAAGGTAAAAATGAGGAACCAAAACTGTAATTATCTTTTAGATTTACTAAGCGAGAGATCATTTGTTAAACTATTAATAATTTCAATGACTAAAGGTAAAAAATACACTTTAATAACGAAAAAATTAAACAAATTTGAAATTTGGCAAAAATTTATAACAATTAGGGTGTGTTTGAAAGATTTTTCACTTTAACAAATTTGAAATTTAGGAAAACTTTAAAGTTGAAAATTTTTTTTTTGACAAAATTAGTTAAACATGAATAACCCATTCAATCAAACACACCATTTAGTAAAATTAACCCATTGTGTAATAGATGTACAAGTTGAATGGAGTTTAGCTCTTTAGACAGACAATTCAATGGAATGGCCTAATCTACATTTATTTAATATTTTTATTTTTATTTTTACACAAATAACTAAATGAAAGAAATTGACAAATTGTTATAATACAATATAATTTTCAAGTAGAATAAATAATATAAAAATAGTTTACTGGAAAAAAATATTTAGTGTTCATTTAATACTAAATATCAAGAATTTAATTATAACCAAATAAATCTTCTCAAAATTTGTAATTTAAATGCTTGTCAATTATAAGTCTACAATCTACTATATAAAAAATAATTATACAATAAGAAAAACTCGTAAAATTATTTCGATGAATCTTACAAATTTTAGCTCACACAACCAATTATAAGAAGGATCAAAATAAAATCGTTCAAATATATTATTATCACGTGAAGTAAAAATCCCTTTTGTAAAATTAAAAAAAAAAAAAAAAAGTATTTTTGTAAAATATTGTTTTTCAAGATAAGCAATGCCAAGAAATTCAAGTGATTTAAGAATCTTTAAATTTTACTTCGTCCCAAATTTAGTTCGATTGCTATCGATTATGTTAGTGTTTAACCGTCGAGTTTCAACTATTTATATTTTTACGAGATGTTAAATAAAATAAAAGAAAAATATTAGACATAGGCACGTGCAAACATCATCTTTAGGGACATAGAATAACAATAATTGCACATAAATATGTGTAGAAAATATTATATTATACTAAGAAAAAACAAACTTCAAAACCAAGTAAGTCCACTATAAAAAGATTCTGGCGTGCACTAACCACTTAATAAATTATCTCCTACATTAATCGAGGTGCCACTTAACCAATACCATCCTTCCACGTGTCCACCACTTGTGTAAAGACGTGTGGTCATGTGAAACATCATTGGATGGTGAGAAAGGTATATTAATATAATATGTGACTAATTTCAACTACTAACAAAATATCAAACATCACAATTAGACAACACTAGTACTTTCTTTTATATAAAATTATCAAAAAATTGCCCCATCACTTTGACTTTTTACAATATTTCACATCAACCGTACTTATATAGAGAAATTTTATATATTTAGACGTTAAATACTTTCTTTGTATTTGAACAGAGACAATAATATTATACGAGATATTTATGATCGACATGTAATAAATAATTTTTATGTATTTAAGAATAAAGGGGTAATATACGACTCATTTATGATGAATACGTATTAAAAATATAGAAATAGTGATTACGTTTTTTATAACTAGAATGAGATGTCAATACAATTATTGAAGGGGAAGAATAGAACAAAGACAAATAGAGGAAAGACTTTGTCCAATCAAATTGTAGATGGGATGTGAATTATTTGTGAGACTTTGGTTTTTTTTTTTTTTTTTGGGAGTGGATGGGACTGGGCCATGTGACATGTATGGTTGTTTATGCCAATGTTTGTTTCGGAATTTACAAGGAAAGTGTCAACTTTAACAAATAAAGTAGGGTTTAGACAGAAAAATAAAATAAAAAGAAAATAGTTAAGTACACCACTTTGCTTTTGTGTTTTTTAAAAAAAGTTAGTGATAGAAAATGAAAAGTAATAAATCTTGAAACTTTATCTTTTTGCAAAATTAATTTTAGTAACTTTAATTGTCAATTTGGTTTAGAGATGGTAAATTGTACCATCTTAATTTCAGCCTCTTGCCCTAATACATATATACATGTATATGTATATGTATGCATGTGTATTGAGACGATTTTGGAAGGGAGTAGATGTCTAAAATAGATTTTTAAAGGTGAATTTCTATGTGTACATGAAAATAGAGAAGAAAATAAAGGAGATAGAAGAGTAGTAAAAGTACTCACACAGAGTTAACGTCAATTTAACTTGATTGAGTTGAGGACCGAATCGGTCAGAAAGGGTTGAGTCGGAGATTATATATGTCGAGTTGATCGAAAACTAAATTGGTGTAGAAAAAAAATAACTTTTTAACGTGAAAAACTATTTTTTAGAATTTTATTTATATTTACAAGATGAAATCTTTAACTCATTAACGAGATCCAAATATTGATGTTTGTACAATCCTTTAATGGGAATCAAATGGCATTTCAAAAAGAAAGACAAGTTGGAGGGTTCTCTTCTTTTAACTTTAAAAGGAAGTGAAAATGTCAAAGGAAGACAACGACTACATTATTTGAGCACGAGTTTTGACAGTCAAAAAAATTATCTCTAAAAAAAATTATATCTCAAAAGCCATTCTTCGGCAAATGTCATTTTCTACACAATTCTATCATACACTAAGATCATCCAATTAAAACGCGTTTTCAACATTTATATTCCGTTTGATATATGGTCAATAATTAAAGATAACATATAAAATTTATTTTATCCTGTTTAGATGTAATTGATCTCCAAATACAATTTATCCATACAATAATTTAAAACAAAAACGAAGACATGTTTTATCTTCGAAAAGAAAAAGAAAAAAAGTATTTATCTTCACACAACACTTTTTATTTTTTCACAACATTTTAATTATATTTAACATCCTTAATCTATTAATATTATAACACTCACGTCCACAACTTTTTTTTATCACATTTTTAGCACATCTTGTGTTTTAATCGGTTTTCTTCTAAAACATTTATTGAAAATTTGTAAAAAGACTTATTTATCTATCATATTTTTAAAAAAACAATAAATATAAAAGTACGATAAAATATTTTTTTAAAGCACATAAACAAAATATCTTGACAAAATTCATTATTAATGATGAAATGTGCTAATTAATAAAAGTTGAAGATAAGAATTCGATGACAAAATTTTAAGAACATAATTACAACAATGAACAAAAGTTGAAGATCTTAAGTACAATTAAAATATAGTGCGCTTACAACAAATTGTAGTGTGAATATAACCACCCAAAAAATCATTTTTTTTTAAAGACGAATATATCCTTTAACAACAATCAATTGACTTATCCTTCACTCTTTTCTTATTGCCACCGCATTGCATTTACCGCACCGCCGCTCCCTCCAAGCTGCTCATGGATCTCCCACATTCATCGCTCTCCAGGCTCCACACACCACTACCACGACGACAACACCTTCACAACCACTCCAAATCAATTATCCCATCTTCGTAGAATAATCTTCGCTTACTCCACCCATCATCTACGAACCAAAAAATTTAATAACTCAAAATCCAAAATCTTTCGTACTCATAATTACCATTGTGTATATTCAATAATCCATTATGCTTCAAATCTCTACTCAATTCAGTTTTTCAAATGATTTGAATTGATTTTATCAAATAGGTAAAAGTTATGGACTTCTTCCGATCTTTTTTTTTTTTTTTCGTTTTTTTTAAATTCTTCTCTTTTATTGTTGAATTTGAGTTACAGATTTTTGGGCTATCAACTGGTAATTTTGTTTCTTTGATGGTAAATTTGTGAAGTTGCTCGATGGTAATTTTAGTCCAGGATTGAAGAAGATGAACAATTTTGCTTTTTTTTTTTTTTTTTTTTTTTAATTTTTTATTTAATTTTTTTTTAATTAAGAATAAATGTATAATTGTCTTTTTTTTAATTTCAAAATTGACTTTTTCTATTATTATACCTAATTGAACTAAATAGGATAATGATAAACCTGTCATTCGGATAATTATTATTTAAATAATTTTTAGAAAAATTGGGGCAAATGGTCCATAACTTTGCTCTTAATGCGAAAATGGTCCATAACGTTTGTTTTTGGCACATAAGTCCATAACCTATGTGTTTTGGTGCGTAATTGGTTCTTATTTGATGAAAAAAATAAATATGCCCTTAGTTTTAATTAGATAAAATTGTAATTGAATTCCTAACATTTGTAAAAAGTGTAAATAGGTCCGATACTTTCATTTTTTTTATAAAAAAATTAAAAAAACTAACAATTTTGTTGAATTAACACTTTGTTGACCAAATTGATAATATATTAAATTGTTTTGTATATTTTACGAACTATTATAAAATAACTAAAAATTAAACTCATAATTATTAAAAAATATGTTAAATAATTTATTATTACTATTAAGTAATTATATTATTTAAAATTTAAAATTTTATTTCATCGTTACAATTTAGAAGAAAAATAACTTTGTCACATACTTGATGTTCATATACTTTTATTTAATTGAACTATTCGTTTATTAAATACAATTATTAGAGTTTCAACTTAATTCTTCATATTTTAATTTATCATTTTATTATTGTTCAAAAATAAAGAACACATAATGTGTAAATTAATTTTTATTAGTATTTTTATGAAAAAAAATAATAATAAAATATCGGTTCAATGTTATAAAATTATATACGCTATTTTGTTATTTACTTAACTTACTTTTTATTCAAGTTTTTCATATTAAATAGCAATTATATATACTTAAAATTAAAGTACAATTATTTTACATTTTTAATAAAATTTAAATTGACACGACTATAATAATATATTTAATATGCTAAATTATATATTATTTAATAAATATACCGGACTCATTTGAATCTTTTACAAAGGTTAAGAATCTTATTGTAATTTTCTTTAATTAAAACTCCAATTAAGAATCTTTTACATGACTAAGGGCATTTTTTTCATTTTTATCAAATAAGGATCATAATTGTGCATCAAAATATATAGGTTAGAGACTTACGTATCAAAAAATAAATATTGGGGATTATTTCTACTATGAGGACAAAGATTAGGGATCATTTACGCCAATTTCTCTATCTTTTATCTAGATAAACATTTTTTATTTACAAACCAAACGGACCATGTAAACAACATTGTTAATAAAAGTCCTCAATCTTGTAACTTCGTAGAATTTAACATAGAACTTCCCAAAAACACACCATATTGTTGGACTTGGATATTTACACCTTTATGTCCTCTTCAATCTTATTAAAGAGGAACAAGAAATCCGTGAATTTCGCCAACGGAATTTGATTACAAAACAAATCAAATACAAGTCATATTAGACAACCACATTCATGAAAATGACACTCCCCCATTTGAGACTTTTGGAAAGGTATATCATTATGGTGATATATTTTAAAAATTCAATTATTCCGCATGTTAGGCGTGAATATTATGGTTTATTAAAATATGAAATTAAAAAGTACATAACGAGATCACTAGATACAATGTTATCTAATTACGTGTCAAATCTAATAATGTTTACAACACAACAAAGCTATCTAGATAAAAAAAAAAAAAAACCTGGCCCCGCCAACATTCTTTCGTGCCGTATTAGATGACCATTTTTCTTGATTACTTGGTTTCAAAATATCAAATTAGAAATTTGAATCGATAATCTTAATTATCAAACCAAATAAATTTATTATCGATGTGATGGAATAAATCAATGTGATGCATCACATCATCGCAATGAGACATTAAGAATGTTTAATCATGTAGGGTTTTCGCTTTTTCTTCATAAATTACTCTCAATAAGATTTATATATTTTTCCACTAAATTTTCTCTTTTATCATAAATTATTGAACAACCTATTGAGTATCGAGGGACATGTAAATACCACTAGTCTACAAATATACCCGAAAAATTACTAGACACCGCTAATTGGCACATTTAGAGGTATAAAATGGATTATCGCGGTCCAATTTACAAGCGTAGGTGCATCTAGTCTAAATTTATATAAATGCAAATTTATAATCTTTCAATAAAATGGGAGAATTTAGTTTTTTATGCAACCGTAAAAATAATACTTTTGCAAAACAAACTTACACTTTTGTGACACGTTTAAAGAACATCGGAAAATATTTATCTAACAAGTCCAAACAAGTCAATTAATTCATTGTTGAATATATAGTTGATAACTTTATCGTCTAGGTTAACAAATTTAAAATTGTCAAGAGACAAGGTTGAATTTGCAATTAATATTGTTGTATATAAGTTATACATGTCGTGGACCATTAATGTGTAATATATACTTTCTTTCCAACAAAGGCATCATTCTAACCTTTGAATCAAATGAAGAAATTTCAGACAAGAATTATTGGTCACATAATATGAAAGGACAACCTCTTTGCTAGTTGTATACGATGTGATAGATATATACACACATGATTAATATGATATAATTATGGAACACACTAGTTAAACGAATAAAGTGAAATATATATATATATACTTGATTGATTCCACGTAAAAAGTTATTGTAAATTCTTATTTGACTTTAAATTTTACTTCTCCACGTCTTTTATTATTTTTGTAAATGATTTTTACGACTTTCGTGTGAATATGTTATGTAAAGTGTTGATCTCCATAAGTAGCTGCCAACAGAAACTCCAAACCTTCTCTTCTTACGTGTACTTTCTCTTTTACTTTGGACGGCCACGTAGTTTATTCCACCACGCAGATATGTCCTGGGACCGGGTATGTAGGCAACAAAAGATAAAAAAATGCACACTATAGTAGAGATAACAGCCAGAGGGCCCCTAACTAACGATTTTCCAGGTGGTTTTGATATTTGAAGAATAATTAGTATAGAGGACTTAAATATTTCTTGTGAGAGTAATAATTTAACATCATTTTATTGTGAAAATGAGCTTAGTATTTATAGGCAAATTCTACAAGAATGATTCCCTTCGATGTGCGACACGTGGTTCCATCTGAAGGGTTCTTGAAGTCACATCTTTAGTGTCACGTCACTAGTATTAATGAGAAAATCACTTTCAGCCGCAAACTAAGGAGTTATGATTGTGACAAGCCGCCTTGGCAGGCAATCCCGTCAGTCTTTTCATGGCCGAGTGACGGGTTTGTCAGGAGAAAACTTCCTGGTCACTCAATCGCCTCAGCCAAATGAACAGTTATTTTTAGCCAACCACCTCAGTCGTGAGGAAAACCACTTCGTACATGAGGAAAACTGCCTCGGACGGGCGTGGTGGGTTCCTAGCATTGACCTTGACTTTTTTCCTAAATACTCCACGTAGGATTGGGGTGTAACAATAGTCCTCCAAGTCTAGGCCCCATTATTTATGAGGGGTGCTGGACTTAGTACAGAGGCGATGCACTTGAAAGATAGTTAGTTAGTCCCACAAGATCAAGACCCTTCTCATTTATGTGAGGTGTTGATCTTGGAGGATGAGGGCCGAATTGGCGAGTCCCAAGTTGGGGGAGGGCTGAATAGCCGAGTCCCAAGTTGGGAGAGGCCTGGATAGCCGAGGTCTAAGTTGGGAGAGGCTGGATAGTTGAGTCCCAAGTTGGGAGAGGGCTGCATAGCCGAGTCCCAAGTTGGGAGAGGCTGGAGAGTCGAGTCTCAAGTTGGAGGAGGCTGGATAGCCGAGTCCCAAGATGGGAGAGGCTGCATAGACGAGTCCCAAGTTGGGGAAGGCCTGGATAGCCGAGTTTCAAGTTGGGAGAAGCTGGATAGCCGAGTCCCAAGTTGGGAGAGGGCTGCATAGCTGAGTCTCAAGTTGGGAGAGACCTGGATAGCCGAGTCTCAAGTTGGGGGAGGCCTGGATAGCCGAGTCCCAAGTTGAGAGAGGCCTGGATAGCCGAGTCCCAAGTTAAGAGAGGTTGGAAGGATGAGGTTAGCGGCAATGGCGTGTCCACAGGGAACGTGATGATTGAAATTCCTGCCGCATGTCTCTTCGGACGCGATGAAAGGATAGCTGCATGTAATGATGATTTCTGCAATTAATTTTGGGGGCTTTGAATTTGCCAAGGAGGTAATGAGTCACGCGCTCGTGAGTACCATGCAAGCATCGTGACCCTTACCTTGCATGACCGTTGGTATCGTTTGGAATTGAAGGGTTTGGATGTTTTAAGAAGTTTGTACGATGTGGATGGATCTTGATGAGATATGACGGTGGACATTTACCATCCGTTGTTTATATATACATCAGTTGTTTGTAAACTTTACTTCTTGCGTGACATTTTGAGAGAGATTTATTGTGAAGAATTCTGAGAACCCCCATCATTCAGGCGATTTTTATCTGGTGTTTAATTCTTCGGCAGCATTCCCGTCGAAGGCCTAGTGTTAGGTAAACATCTTTCCTAAATCCTTTTCGATTTATCCTTTTCTTGTGTCTAGTAATGTCTATGAACCCTGTTGAGAGAGAGGATTTTGGATGGTGCGAGGCCGAGGCATCACCCTCTGTATCTTCATCTATGGCCGATGTGATGCCTATTCGAGGAGTGGATACCTCCACAGGTGAGGTGCTGGCTATCACTTCGACTTCGATGCCGACCCATAGTGGGAATCCCTTCGACGCCATTCCTATCAGATGGGCATCAATGGATGTTCCCTCGATAATGATGGAGTCGGACTTGGTCTCTTTGGAGGGGGCATATGGGGTTCCTCGTGACATTGAGTTAATTCTACCGGGACCAAATGAAAGGGCCTGCTTTCCGAGGAGGGAATGCACTGTATTGCATCTTCATGCATTTGTTGCTAGTCTGCGGCTCCCTTTACACCCTTTTTTTCAGAGAATCTTGAGGACGTATGGGTTAGCTCTTACCTAAGTGTCTCCAAACCGGTGGAGCCAGATGGTGGGGGGCCTATACTTGTGGTTTCGGCATTCGTTTGGTTTGGAAATGTCCCTACACGTCTTCCAGACTGTGTATCAGCCTAAAAAGATGCCAAAGAAGAAGGGCAAAGAGGAGGAGCCAGGGTGGTACTATTTCTGCCTTGGGGACCCATAAACCACTTGTCACTGAGTGTCCCTTCTCCATCAAGTAGTGGAAGGAGTCTTGGTTCTGGGTAAAGGGAAATTGGCAGATGGTGGTCGACGATTCGGAGCCCGACCTGGATGGTCCCAGTGTTTACGGAATAGCCAGTGAGTAGGATGGGAGGAGGGAGAGTGCGATATGGTTTTCCAAGTCTTTTCGCCTTACTTACGTTCAACCTTTTTTGCAGACGCTCTTCCTCAGTGCGAGTTGAGCTCTGAGCAGCTGGACGTGCTTCGCTCCATGTACTAGACTACTCCAGCAAATAAGAGGCACGATTTTCTTTTGAATAGGCATCACTTTCTGATTGAGCTCGGATTAATGGCTTCCAGAGGTAAGTGACTTTGCCTGGGTTTGGTAGCCTTCTGCCGCAACCCTTCTAATGTTCTTTTCTTCCTCTTTTTTGATAGTCGACACTAAACAAGGCAAACGGTCGAGGCCGTCTCTGGTGTGAAACCAGGCGAGCGGCGGTGAGGCACTTAGCACCGGCTCTTCGGAGGAGGATGGCAAAAGAAGGCTATAGAAGAGGTCAGTCGGGAGGCAGCTCGAGAAGAGGCTGAAAAAGCTAATGTGGTTGAGGCAGCTGAGACGGAGGTGCCTTTGATCAAAAAGAGAAAATTATCCACCCACGAGCGTCCAAGGGCTAAGCCGACGAGTACATGACTTTCTGCTGATTCGAGGAAGAAGGTGATTGAGATCGAGGACGACGTCCTATGTAATCCTCCCCCTACTCAGTGGACGTTTACTGTCACACCATCTGGAGAAGTGGTGTTGGACGCTCCTCCTTCAAAGCCTCAGACGGGGAGGCCCATTATGATTCGAAGAGAAAACTTCGTGACCTTAGTGGGGCTTCTGGTGGGCGTCTTCCTGACGATGCCGTTAGTGGCCTCCCCTCTATCCCGTCTTGGGGGCTCAGGCCTTCAAGAAATACTTCACTCTCCAGTGGGGGGATTTCGCCTCCAACAGAGAGGTGTCGCGGGCCGTCATGAGGGCGGGGCTGGGTGTGATGATCAGTTCTAGGCCGCTTCGGCCGGGTCGAAGCAAAGACAAGAAATGGAAGGCTGAAGTTTCTAAGTCAGAAGAACATAAGGAGGCAATGGATGGCCTTCAAGCGGCGTTGGAGAGCATGCGCACAGCTTACGAGCAACTCCAAGCCGATTTGAAGAAGTCTGACTCCAATGTCTTGCTGCTGACAAAGAAGTTGGATAATGCCAATGATGCCCAGGCAGTACCCGCGAGGCCTTTGGAGTGGCCAATGAAGAGAGGAAAAAGTTGAAGGACAAAAACACTTTCCTCACAGCGGAGATGTCTTGTCTACGTGAGGAGAATGAGGCGCTCAAATCCGAGGTGAAGGGTTTGAAGGATGAATTTAAGGCCTCAGAGGCAGAACATAAGGAATTGATAGCTAAGTTGGAAGAATTAGGGATGAAGTTGGAGAGTGCCGAGGCGGATTTTGTTGCCAACTTCCACAACATCGATGCCTATACTAACTTTTTCGATTATTTTGCCAGGGTCGGGCATCAAGAAGTCATAATCGCGCTCAGAACCGAACATCCAGACATTGATGTTAGGTCCTTAGAAGCTAGGTTTCCCTCACCCGATGTTGAGGGTGAGGAGGATAATTAAGGTTTTGGTAATAGATTGAACTTTTTATAATGAATTTTACCTTCGAAGCATATTACTTTGTTGTGCATTAATTGTGAAAATATTTCTAAGTACCTATGCACCTCCTATAAACGGTGAGCCTCTCTTAGGCCATACAAGTCTGGTTTTTGCTTTATTGCCAACGCGCTATATCTTAAAACAAATTACTTGAAAACACATTAAATAAATGATTTGTCAAGTACAATTGGGCAGTTTGAACACGAGACATATTCGAAGACAAACATGATGACGAACCTCTTTTCTGACCTATTGATAATATCGGCGCAGATGCTCGGTGTTCCATGGGTGAGGTTGTTGCTTACCACCCAAGTCTTCAATACAGTATGTGACTGGATGTACTTCCTTCGTGATCCGATAAGGTCCTTCCCAATTGGGGCCTAGGGTCTCGACTCTAGGTTCCTTGGAGGAGGTGAAGACTCTCCTCAATACTAGATCGCCGATGCGAAAGGACCGCCTCTTGACTTTCTTGTTGAAATATCGGACCATTTTTCTTTGGTAAGAGGCTAGCTTTACTTGAGAACCGTCCCTTCGTTCTTGTAGGAGGTCCAGGCTAACCTTTATGAGGTCATCGTTGTTAGCTTCGTTGAAGAGCAGTTGGCGAGGTGACGACACGTCGACTTCTACTGGGCTCACAGCCTCGGACCCGTATGCCATTGAAAAAGGGGTCTCCCCTGTTGGTGTTTTGGCTGTGGTTCTAATCGCCCATAGGACATGCGAGAGTTCATCGACCCATGCCCCTTTCGACGCCTCCAGCTTGTGCTTAAGAGTATATTTGATAGTTTTGTTGACAGCTTCTACCTCACCGTTGGCCTGTGAGTGATGGGGACTAGAAAAGTGTTTAGCAATCCCCAGCTCTTAGCATAGGTTCTTGATTTTCTTGTTGTCGAACTGTCTTTCATTATCGAAAACCAGAGAGTGAGTGATCTTGAACCGACATATGATATTCATCCATATGAATTTGGAGGTGTTGGCCTCGGTAATTTTTTCCATTGGCTCTACCTCGACCCATTTTGTAAAGTAGTCGATGGCGACTAAGGCGTGGCACGCGTTGCCCCTATCTCTAGGCATAGGGCCTATGAAATCTATTCCCCATTTGGCAAAGAGCCAAAGGCTGGATACTGTTGTATGTTCTTGGTGGGGCTGGCGCGGTATTGCAGTGAAGTGCTCACACTTGTCACATTTTCTTGCGTGATACAAGAAATCTTTTTTTAACGAGGGCCACAAGTATCCTTGTTTGAGGATTTTTTGGGCCAAGGCCAAACCCCTGGTGTGATTGCCACATATTCCCTCGTGGACTTCTTTAAGGATGTAATCCGCTTCATTCATTCCCACACACCTAAGGAGTGGTAAGGAATAGCCTCGTTTGTAGAGGACGTCGTTAGACAGTACGAAGTGTGCCACCCTCCTCTTCAGCTTTCTGGCTTCCTCTTTATCTGTGGGGAGTGTTTGGTCTTTTAAAAATGCAAGGATGGGATCCATCTATGTGGAGGTCTCCTCGATCCACATTACTTCCGTGATGGCTTCTATTGACGGCTTGCTGAGGTGTTCGATGGGAACCAGCTTAAGAAGTTCCGAGTCTTTTCTGCCTGTTAGCTTGGAAAGTGCATCTGTGTTGGCGTTATTTGCCCTTGGTACTTGGACCAGCTCGAACTTTTCAAAGCAAGGGATGAGGTTCCTTACCAGTTTTAGGTATGAAGCTATATTTTTCTCCCTAGCGGCAAAGCTCCCATTCACTTGGCTCACTACTAGTTGGGAGTCGCTGGCCACAGAGAGTTTGTGTACTTTAATCTCCTTGGCCAGGCGAATGCCAGATAGCAGGGCCTCGTACTTTGCAACATTGTTCGAGGCTTTAAAGTCGAACCGGATCGCGCAGTTTAGTCTATGGCCTTCGAGACTGGTGAGGACCACCCCGGCACCTAAACCCATATCTCCCGAGGAACCATCCACGAAAAGACACCAGGTCAGAAGTTCCATGGATAACATCGGGTTGTCAATTTCGGGTGTGCTAGCGAATTCTGCCACGAAATCTGTGAGGGCTTGTCCTTTGATGGATGCTCTGGGTTTAAACACAATGTCGAACTGGCTCATCTCGACAGTCCATTTCAATAGCCTCCCTGAGGCGTCGGGTTTCTGCATCACCTGCCTCGGGGGAAGTTAGTCAGGATGTGGATGCTATGGGCCAAGAAATATAGCCTAAGTTTCCTGGAAGCGGTGATGAGCGACAATGCTAATTTCTCCATGTCCGAGTAGCGCGCTTTCACTCCCAGAAGAGCCTTACTTACATAGAAAACCGGCAGTTGTTGCTCCTCCTCCCTGACAAGGACCGAACTTACTGATTCGATGGATACAGCTAAATAGAGCAACAGTATTTCTCCCAACTTAGGTTTTGACAATAGGAAAGCACGGTGAGGTGTTCCTTCAGGGCCTGAAATGCAGCCTCGTATTCCTCTGTCCATTCAAATCGGTTACCTTATTTTAAGATTTTAAAGAAAGGAATGCACTTATCTGTAGCTTTTGATACAAATCGGCTAAGGGCTGCCATTCTTCCGGTGAGGCATTGCACATCCTTGGGCTTCTTAGGTGATTTCATTTCTCTCAGTGCCTTGATTTTTTCTGGGTTGGCTTCGATACGTAGCTGGTTTACCATGTAGCCTAGGAACTTCCCAGAGATAACTCCGAAGGCACATTTGAAGAGGTTGAGTTTCATCCTATACGCTCGGAGGGTCTTGAAAGTCTTTTCCAAGTGATGTACGTGATCTTCAGCTTTTAAGCTTTTAACCAACATATCATCCACGTAAACTTCCATGGTTGAACCAAGTTGATCGGCAAACATTTTATTGACGAGCCTTTGGTAGGTAGTCCCGGTGTTTTTTAAGCCAAATGGCATGACTTTGTAGTAGTAAAGACCTCTGTCTGTTACAAACGACATGTGCTCATCGTCTGTTGGGTACATAGGGATTTGGTTATAGCCTGAGTAAGCATCCATGAAGCTTAAGAGTTCATGTCCAGACGTGGAGTCTACGAGTTGATCTATCCGAGGTAGAGGGAAGCTATCTTTAGGACAAGCCTGGTTGAGGTTTGAGAAATCTATACAAATTCTCATTTTCCCCGGGCTTTTAACCAAAATCGGATTGGAGACCTACCTAGGGTAGTGGGCTTCTCGGATGAAGCTGCTTTGTAAAAGTTTTCCCACTTCCTCTTTCAAGGCTCCGTACTTCTCTGGATTTAGAGGCCTCCGCTTCTGTCGGTGGGACGAAAAATTGGAATCGATGTTGAGGTGGTGACAGTTTACTTTCGGGTCGATCCCCACCATGTCCTCGTGCTTCTACGCAAAAACATCCAGGTTGTGGCTGAGGAACCTTTTCAGGCCCTTTTTGTACTCCTCGGAGAGATCCTTTCCTACTTGGAGCCTCCTAGTGGGGTTATTAGGATCCCCGCGAAACTTTCCAGTTCCTCGACCAGTGAAGCCTGGGAGTCAGACCCCGTCACCCTTGGGTCCATGTCTTCGAGAGAAATCACTTCTTCCATCACTGTATCTCCCGGGGCCTCCTCCGAGGCATTGGTCATTTCCACGTCTAAGTACGCCATATTTATTTCTTTTTTCTCTACTTTTCTAAGGGCATTCTTGTAACACTTCCTGGCCTCAATCTGATTACCTCGTACAGTCGCCACGCCTCATTCGGTAGGAAATTTTATACATAAGTGGTGGACTGACTTTACAGCCCAAAGTTCTTTCAGGGTTGGTCGGCCTAGGACTCCATGGTAGGCGGATCTTCTATCTACTACCAAGAACTCCATGAAAGTGTGGGCAGCGAGAGGCTCTTCCTCCATAGAAACGGCGAGGCGCACTATTCCTTTCGGGGTTACACAATCGCCAGTGAATCCGTAGAGAGGTTCGGTCGATGGCTCCAATGGGATATCCACGTTCATTTGCTCATATGTACTTAAGAAAATGACATTGACAAAACTTCCATTATCTACAAGCATTCGTCCTAGCCTGTTCCGAGCCACAACTGCCCTTACTACCAGGGCATCGCAGTGGGGGTAGTGCACATCCTTCATGTCTTCTGTGGTGAAGGTGATAGGGTCTACCTTTTTTGATCCTGATGGCCGACTGTTGATGAGCCAATTGGTCATTTGAATCCCTTCGGCCTCTTTGGCGTAGCTCTTCTGGGCGTTCCTGGTTTGGCCTCCAATATAAAGGCCTCCGTAAATGGTGTCTATCTCTTGAATCGGGGACTTTTTGGGACCCTTGATTAGGTGTGGCTCTGGGATGCTTTCCAGTTGAGGCTGTCTGGCTGGGCTTCTCAAATTACGCCTCCTTCGTGGTTCCTGGCCCAAAGGCCTACTATCCTATTGCTGGGAGGGTCTATCTTGGAATGGCGGCCCACGCCCTTTCATTGGGGGCGGATCTCCGCGTCTGGGATTCGTTCTCCGTCTGTGTCCTTAATTGGCTATTCTTTTATTAGCCAGATCTTCCACTTCGCGACATTCATCCGTGCTATGCCCATAACTTCGGTGGACGCAGCAATATTTTGTGGGGGCCATTTGAGGGAGAGGAATCACCGGATGTGTACTGGTTCCGGCTTTATAATATGTGGATGGAGACATACCATAGTTGTAAAGTCCGACTGCCGAGCCTGATGCTACTGGGGCAGTATAGGGAGGAGCATGCCTTCTTGTGCAGAGCTACATAACTCATTCCAACGTTCGGGTCGGATGGGTAGCTTCTCCTGCGCGGATTCTGCTGGAGAAGAGGTCTGCTGTGGCTTTGGGCATATCCAGTTCTAGACGCAGGGTTGACTTCCAACCCACCTCGATTTCTGTGAAGGATCATGTTCTCATTGGTTATTTCTTCGGTGATCATTTCCACCAGTTGGTCAAAGGTCACCGGGTTTTTGTTGAGGACATCCTTCCAAAACAGAAGGTTCGTGTCTAGCCCAGCCTTTAGAGCAAATAGGGCCTCGGCATCGGTTATTCTTTCACAGAATAGCATCTCTTCGTTGAAGCGACCCAGGTAGCTCTGTAGAGGCTCGTTTGGAGTTTGCCTTACGTCATGGAGGAGTTGGACAGGGGCCGAGGCAGGTTTTTGTGACGAGAAGTGATTGATGAACATTTTCTTCAGTTCTGGCCAACTAGAAATACTTCCAGCTGACTAGTTTGTTATACCATCGCTTCGCTCCTCTTGACAAGGTAAGGTGAAAAGTTCTGCATTTCAAGGCCGAGGTAGCTCCTCGAAGACTCATTTCTGTCTTATACGTGTTCACGTGGTCCAAGGGATCTCTCCTACCGGTGTAAGGGGCAATCTTGGGCACGCGAAACTCATGGAGGATGGATGCATTCCTGATTCTGGATGAAAATGGGAGGTTCTCGTCATTGTCGTCTATTACGAATGATCTTGCTGGACTCGGATATTCTTTCCCGATGTTTGTCTCCGGAGGAAACTACGGGGTGTGCTGAGCTTGTTGTTCGCCCTCATAGCCCTGGGGCTGCGGTTGCATGGTTTGCTGAGGTACGTAGGGCTGGAAGTCGAATTTTCCCCTAGCTTCCGCCTCCCTTGCTCTCCTTTTTCGTCTATTTCTAGGGGGACTCTGAGGCTGTTCTCTCCTTGGCAGATTTTCCTGAGGCCACTTCCTGCTTCCCTGTTCGCCTAATCTTTCAAATACGCTAGTAGACATCGTTGGTTGGGGCCTCCTGTCTACTGCCGGAGCGTTGGTCCCTCCCCCGTTTGTCCTAGCGCGAGATGCTTCTCCCCTGACTTGCGAAACACGGGGATGCCCGCTGTCAACTTCCTGCTCTTCCTCTGGATTATCTAGGTCAGACTCATGAGGACGGTTCTCACCTCGCACCTGCATCATTTGGATATATCCTTGCATTTGGGCATGGTGCTGGGCCACCTGCCTCATGCTGGCGGCCATTGTTCTCATTTCTCGCTCAAGATTGGTGGGAGGCTTCCTTCCACGCCTCCTCCGAGGAGCTTCCTCAACCTTGCTCCCGCCACGGTTTCTCTGTTCATCGTGGGCCTAGTTCTTCTTGGGTTTTCATCCTCGTTGTTTCCACTCATTTTGTGGGTCCGTTGATCCCTTGTTTAGGGAGACTCCTTTGTTCAAGGAAGCTAAAGCTTTTAGTTATGTTTCCCATAGACGGCGCCAATCTATTAACCTCCAAAAGTGGCTGCCAACAGGAATCCCAAGCCTTCTTTTCCTACGTGTACTTTCCCTTCTACTTGGACGGCCACGTGGTTTATTCCACCACGCAGATATGTCCTGGGACCGGCTATGTAGGCAACCAAAGATAAAGAAATGCACAATATGGTAGAGATAACAGTCAGATGGCCCCTAACTAACGATTTCTCAGGTGGTTTTGATACTTGAAGAATAATTAGTATAGATGACTTAGATATTTCTTGTGAGAGTAATAATTTAACATCATTTTCTTGTGAAAATGAGCTTAGTATTATATAGGCAAATTCTACAAGAATGATTTCCTTCGATGTGCGACACACGCTGGTTCCATCCGAAGAAGGGTCTTCGAGTCACATCTTTGGTGTCACGTCACTAGTATTAATGAGAAAATCACTTTCACCGCAAAACTAAGGGCCATGATTGTGACAAGTCACCTCTGGCAGCAATCCTCGATCTTTTCATGGCCGAGTGTCGGATTTGTCAGGAGAAAACTTCCTGGTCACTCAATCGCCTCAGCCAAAGGAACAGTTATTTTTAGCCAACCGCCTCGGTCGTGAGGAAAACCGCTTCATACATGAGGGAAACCGCCTCGGACGGGGCGTTGTGGGTTCCTAGCATTAACATTGACTTTCCCTAAATACTCCACGTAGGATTGGGGCGTAACATAAAGTTTAAGTTGTTAAACTATATATTTTTTCTTTAATTTATATTTATATCTTAAGAGACTATATTTGTTATTTATGTATTTATTTATGTTTATATCTTTGACTTCCTCACTTACATCTTGAATTCATTTTTTTAATTTCAATTAAAGCCAAATGCAATTTTTTAAACATACATGACAACGGTGGTGATCTCCTCCCACGGTGGAGAAGAGATATAAAGCCCATCGGACACTTGTCCAATGGGCATTGGACAATTAAAATTCCACCCGACATGACAATAATAAAACTTGAATGTTTTGTATCGCTCCATCAGTCACTCTTCTATATGAATCGAAAAATTCGATCCAGACCCTAGCTCATTGGGGTGAATGAAATCGATTGTCATATCATGTAATCGATTGCAGAGACCTATTCAAGGTCTAGTGGGGGCCACTGCCTGCACTGGGTTTCATATATATATATATATATATATATATATATATATATATATATATTGGTTTTGTTTTTCTTCCACAGTCCAATTTCATCTTAAATTCAATAATTCTATGATTTTAGTTTTTTTTTCAAAACCCAGCCCAAATAAAATAACAACCACTTATTATTATTATTGACTTATTTAAAATTATTTTTTTATGTAATTCTGTATCGCCCCTACTGAACTATAATTCTGGATCCGCTCCTGCATGTAATACAAGAGTTGACACTCGACCTGTTGTGAATCTAGACCAGTTTTTTGATTTACCTTTTAGGATCCACTTTCAAAAATTATCAAATAAAATAGAAAAATAAATATGGAAAATAATAACAATAATAAGGACACAAGATTTACAAAAAATTTCAAAATTGAAGAAAAATAACTAGTTGTAAAAGACAGCTTTCACTGTGTGAAAAACTTCGTATAATATCTCTCACACGCCTAAAACTCCAAGAACACCTACGAACAATCTCCTACCAAACCTCACAAAACAATAACTAGTTCGAAAATTAGGAAGAAAAATATTAGATTTTCTATTCTCTCTTTTTCTCCCTTGGAATCTTTAAATTGTTTTATGCAATTTTTTCAATATCCTAGGCTCTCCTTGAATACCTTTATTTTCTCATCTCCTTCGAATTACTATTCACATGAGACAAAACCAAATTCCCTTTATAAGTGAGATTTGGCTACAGAAGGAGGAAAAAAAGCCCTACACAATGGACCATTTCCTAGTTCGTACGGTGAAAGCTAAGAAATCTGTGTATTGCGATATCATGTTATATTATATCAAAAAATACAAACTCTACATAGGTTATCATTATGTTTTTCGATTCTTTTATTCTATCTTCCACTTAACGGCCTTTTGAAAAGAAGTTACGTCGCAACGAATAAAATTATTCTTTCATTTTTAGAGTAACACAAGTACGATTGTTCTGCACAAAAAATTAGTGAACCAAATAGAGTCCCCCACCAAGTTTGAGGGAACAAGAATAATAACATCATAGTAACCATAAGTATCAATATATATTACTAGAATCTGGTTCTTAAAGAATAAGATTATTGATGTCTTAATAAGCACTTGAAATTTGGCATATATACACAGAATAATTCAGAGTATAATGTATAATTGGTTCATATTCAAATTCTGAAATTTGAGATGCTTATGGGAAATTAAGGCCAATAATTTAATAATTAAAAATCAAATCTCGTCGTTATATATTAATTAATGAGTTTATTAGCTTAATTCCGTGTCACACGCACAAAAGCTCGTTTTTCATTTAAAACAATTATTTGAAAATGAGAATAAAAAATCAAATAAAGTCATAATTCAGACTAAAACAAAACAACGTAATTAGAGACTTAAAAATGTACATTTTTAATTATTTTGTTTAATTTAACGTATAAAGTCGAGTTGCACAACCCATCAAAACAAATGATGGAACCTGCATATAGGCACATAACTAGGTGCTAACAACTTTTTGGTCCCATTTTCATAGAATAATCGATGATGATTTTCGTTGACATATACTATGTACGTGGAATGCTGGACACCGGACATTTCTTGAGGTGACAATTTACAAAGCGTCAACTATTCTGGAAAATTAAGAATTCTTTTGTGGGTACATTGTGCTATCTAAGGGCTTGTTCGGTAGAGAGTTTTTTTTGAAAAAATGGATTTTTTAGTTCTTTTTTCGACTTTTCAAATTTTTTGGTAGTGTAAAATGGGTTGAAAAGTCAAAATCAGTAGACAAAAAAATGGGTTTTTTTGGAGAAAATGGATACCGAACAAGTCCTAAATAAATGTTTGCCCAATTATAACAGGATAAATGAAATAATAAAAATACTCTATTCAATGTATATATTAATTAAAAACAATTGAAAATTGTTGAATTTGGATATAGGGTTGAAATTTTCACTCGTTAAAAAAATCAGATTGAAACCAGTCAGTTTGCTTCGAATCAATTCATGAGTTAGCCAGTCAACTATGGTGAGCTGTGCGAGTTGGATTTTTCAACCAACGACCCATGATGACAGCCTATTAGTTCGACTTATTCAAATAATTATACTATTACTAGTAAGTTGAACTTTTGAAGTACTTATTTATATCAATTAGAGTATTTAGTTTTTTTTTTTTTTTTTTTTGAAATTTTAGATTAAAAAATAAAAGGCCTATTAGCTCGACTCATTCAAAAAAGTTTACTATTACTAGTAAGTTGAACTTTGAAGTACTTATTTATATCAATTATAATATTTCATTTTTTTTTTTTTTTTTGAAATTTTAGATTAAAAAATGTCGGGTTGGTCTAGTTTGACTCGGCTTTCTAGCAATATTTATGAATTTGTGGGCCTGGCCCGATCCAAGAATTAGAAGATGGTTCGGACTAGACTTGTACCATATTTTTAGATGGGCTAATTTAGGCTCATTATGGATACCTACATTCATGTGGGTTGGTCCTAGTCAACTTATCAATTTTGACACCCATATTCTAACTTATCAAATACAAAGAATAACATTAAGCAATTCGACTTGCTCTTACTAAAAATTGTTTCCATGATATATATGCTAAGATATGATTTAGATGATGGTTTCAGCTTATATTATCTTTGGTGTTGTAGTGGGGATGCTATGTTATAAGGTGGATGGCTAATGCATATTGGATCGTGAGGCTATTTGATAAAATCCAGATTAATAACTAAATTCTTGATATATATTAACCAAGAAATGTTGCTTCTTGTTTTGAAAGCTCACATCGAAGATAATATATGCAAGGAAATACTTGTGTTACTATCTAATCGATTCAAGAAGATGTTGGGTGAAATATAATTAATTCAATTTTTAAACAAATGAGTCGCTTGCTAATACCTTTAAAATTAGAAAAGAATTATTTCTAAATAATTTTACCATTAAAATCTCCGAGTCATTTTTTCCTACTATTTTCATTAGTTTAATTTATAGAAGGAAATTTTGTCCCAAAATAAAGTAATAAAATTAAAAGACAAATATTATTGGTGGAAAAGCCTATAAGTAACAAAATAATAATTTAAGATTAACATAATTTTTTGTCCATGATATTCTTTTTAAAAATTATTTTAATAAATTTAATGTATCGATAAAATTTTTGTATTAAAAAATAAAATAGAAAGATATTAAATATAAAATTTCAAAAAATTATGTTAGTAATTAAATAATAGTTAAAATACAATTTAAGTTTACAAACGAATTTCTAATTAGTAAAATTAAAAAGATAAATATCTTCATAAATATAATTTATTTCAAGAAATATTGTTTATAAATAAGGTAATAAAAATATAAAAATACTAATGTAAGAAAATTTTGATGGTAATGACAAATAAAAGTAATAAAATACTTATCCAATATTAATATTATAAATAAAAAAGTAAAACGATATCTTAAGTTGTCAACGTAATATTACGTTAGTAACTTATTCAAAAAAATAAAAATAATAAAATAATAAAATTAATGTGGTAACATCAATAATTTTTCTGTCGGCGATCAGTGAACGAAGCACTATTGATGATCATTGTTAACAACATTGTCATCAATAATCATTGACAGAGGTGCATCGATAGTAACCGATAATATATATATTGATAATTCCTTCCAAAATTATTGACAAATATTAGTTTTCGTCAGAATACCTATAATAATTTTGTCGGTTATCACCGACAGAATTTTTGTTAGTGATGATTTAATTCATTTAAATTTGTTTATTATTATTTTTTAAAAATGTCTCAGGTTAAAATTTTGCCTAAAGCCTCTGAATTACTTGAGTCGCTTATGTTATCGTTATCGTATTCATCATTTCCATCCTCATCACTATCATCCTCCTCATTAACAAGACTAACCCCCAGTTTATCATTATACATGGAGAAAAATGTTAATTAAAAGACATAAATATATATAAGAAAAATTCAATCTTGTTTATTCCTATATATTAAAAGAGTGAATTAAGTGTGAGCACTATTTATAGGAATGCGTGTCCAACTATTATTATTATTATTTTTTTTACTTTTCTTTATTTCATTTCATTTCTTTCATTTTCATTTTTTTTTTCAACGTTTCGTCATTTTTCTCGTCTTTTATTGGTCATCTTGTTCGTCTTCCTTCCGACTTTAATCATGCCTTTCGAAAAATCGTCCAAAATATTTGCAGATATTTTTATTATTTTCGCTACCCAATCAAATATTGTTTATTTTTTCTCTCCAAATAGAAACTATATAAATTCCTAATAACTTAAACTATTAAAACAAAATTCAGTTCACACACACACACACACACACACACACACATATTAAGCTCTAGATTTGGCCTCTTAGACCGAGACATAGTAACATATATCAAGCAACCCACTTTGAACTTCAAAATTATTTACAATCGAAACAACTTTCCTTCAATTAATTACTTATATTAAGTTAGCAACACAGTGATCAAGATTACAAGAAATACATAGTTTTAATTTATTTTTTCTGTTGATTATTCCTATACATTAAAAGAGTGAATTGAGTATGAGCACTATTCATAGGGATACGTGCCCAACTATTATTCATTTTTTGTTATTTTTCCCTATTTCCTATCATTTCTTTCCTTTTCATTTTTTTTTTCAATTATAGATTTTTTTAGCCCAATTTTTTTTCAATGTTTCGTCATTTTTCTCGTCTTCCTTTGGTCGTCTTGTTCGCATTCCTTCTGACTTTAGTCATGCCTTTCAAAAAATCGCCCAAAATTTGTACAAATGTTTTTATTATTTTCGATACCTAATTAAATATAGTTTTTGTTTTTCTCCAAATAGATGCTATCTAAATTCCTAATAACTTAAACTATTCAAACAAAATTTAGTTTCACACACACACACACACACACACACACACACACACACACATATATATATATATATATATATATATATATATATATATAGGCTATAGGTTCGGCCTCTTAGGCTGAGACATAGTAACATATATTAAGCAACCCACTTTGAACTTCAAAATCATTTGTAATCGAAACAACTTTCCTTCAATTAATTACTTATATTAAGTTAGCAACACAGTGATCAGGATTACAAGAAATACATAGTTTTTATTTATGTTTTTATGTCGATTATCCCTATATATTAAAAGAGTGAATTGAGTATGAGCACTATTCATAGGGGTGCGTGCCCAACTATTATTCTTTTTATTTTTTATTTGTCCCTATTTCCTATCCTTTCTTTCATTTTCATTTTTTCTCAATTGTAGATTTTTTCAACCCAATTTTTTTTCAACGTTTCGTCATTTTTCCCGTCTTCCTTTGGTCGTCTTGTTTGTCTTCCTTTCGACTTTAGTCATGCCTTTCAAAAAATTGCCCAAAATTTTTGTAGATGTTTTTATTATTTTCGATACCCAATCAATTATTGTTTTTGTTTTTCTCCAAATAGAAGCTATCCAAATTCCTAATAACTTAAACTATTGAAACAAAATCCAGTTCTACACATATATATATTAGGCTCTAGGTTCGGCCTCTTAGACCGAGACATAGTAATATATATCAAGTAACCCACTTTGAAAATCATTTGCAATCGAAATAACTTTCCTTCAATTAATTACTTATATTAAGTTAGCAACACAATAATAAAGATTACAAGAAATACATTGTTTTAATTTATTTTTCTGTCGATTATTGAATCAAATTACAATCAAGTCCAATAAAATTTACCCACAAGCACAAAATCTTGCACTATGCAAGAAAAAAGATAAAGAGAATATTACTATCAAGGTAGAAAGTTACAATAGTCGAGAAAGAAAATATATTTATGAGTATAACCCTGTTCAATATACCAAGAAAATAATATTATTAATTAACAACTTATGCTAATCTATAATAAGCATTTTTACTACTTATTACCGTAAGTTCACAAAAAATCTTATGCATATCTCACGACACTCGTGTGGCTTAAACTTTTTTTTTAATGTTTGATACATTAGAATGAATAAAATAAAATTGAAAAATTGAAAAAATTTACAATGTCGGGTCATAATGAGGAGAAATATGGAATACGTTTAAACTTTAAAGTAATAGAATAATCTTGTGATATATAATTGAAGTATTTAATTATGTTAGTGAACTACACACCATTTATTACATCATTTAAAAATGAAGAACATTCTTGTTAATGATCAATTGAAGTTATATCGTCTACCTTTAAATAATACGTACTTTTCTCAATAAGTTTTAATATATGTTTTACTTAATCTTTTAAAAGTGAAAGAATAATTAAAAAATTTACTAACAATGACCACACTATTAAATACTTAATTAAAATACAACACGTGCCTTGCACGTGAATTTCACTAGTATAATAAATAATTATAAGGATAGCAAGCTACCTTAATCTTTAAACCTTGTTTAGCTAATCTTCCTGTTATTATCTTTACCAATGCATGCTTCACCTTCATACCATCCTTGAAAGCCTGCACCAAATAAAATTATAAAAAAAGGATAAATATTACCTTCAAAAACTTATATAAGTAATTAATAGTATGTTTGGTAGAGTTTAAAAGTAGTTTTTAAGAAATTTTTAAAAAGGTTGGTGAAATGTGTGGTTGAAAAGTTGATAAAAGTTGTGGGTGCATAGAATATGTAGTTGAAAATGAGTTTAAGAAAAGAGAATTTATTTTAAACCCTATCAAACATGTAGTAAATAATAGTTATGAAAATAATTTAAAATCTTAAATGAATTTTTATCTGTAAAATTTAAATAATAAATAATTTCATAAATTTAACTTAGCGTAGAAAATATCTTCTATAGATAAGGTATTAAAAACATAAAATTAATGATGTCAGAAAATTTTGTCGATAATAAAATAAAAGTTAGAAAAATAACTTATCCTACATTAATATTATAAATAACAAAATAAATAGATATTTTGAATTACCGACTTAATGTTCCGTCAATTATTTATTAAAAAAATAAATATAAACATTGGGCGATGACAACAATAACTTCTCTGTCGGCGATGAGCGATCGAAGTGTCGTCGATGATTATCAACGACATTGCCATTAACAATCGCCGAAGGAAGTGTATCAGTGATAATTGATATTATCCATGTTAATAATTTCATTTGAAATCTGCAATAAATATTGATTTTCGTCAAAATCACTTAAAATAATACTATTGACGAAGACCGACAGAATTTTTGTTGGTAACTCTTTGCTCTATTTATTTTTTTATTATTTCTAAAAGGATCTATATAAATTATTTTGTCTAAGCCTCTAAATTTTCTGAGCCACCTCTAGGTGAAAATATAACCTGTCTTGAAAATTTCACAAAAGTCTGTGACTCTTTTGTCGGATTTTATCCTTTAATAACTAAACTTTCGATAATATAAACGACAAATTATTTAATCGTCATCCTAAAAAAAAAGGTTAACAGTTGTACAACACCATCTTTAGACAAAGAATTTCCAAATAGTAGAGCACAATGAAAGAGAAATATAATTATTATACTATATTTTACAATTATAGAATGGGCTATAGCAAAATGAGACCAACAATAAACTGGAAATGATATAGTAGTGCCAGAATCCATACAGGAAAGATCATGTAAGGGCAATGCTCGTGAAAACACGGTCAACTCCTATGTTGACTACCTAATGCGGGCTTATGTGCATTCTAAAACACAACAAAAAAAGTAATTCCAATTTTTTTGAATCATTTTCTTGGATTTCTAATGGGCAAATGGCTAATGTGAGCCAGTGCACTAATTTATTTTCCAATTTTTCTCTTGGACCCATATACTTTATTTAAGTCTTGGACCCATATTCTTAGCTAGGACAAAATTGACAAGAGTCCTACTATTTATAAAAATATTGAAAAATACCATCAAAATTAGTTTTTTAAAATTTACCCAAAAACTAATCAACCCAATTAAAAATATCCAAAAACTACTTAAAAACAAAAAGAAAACAAACACATCTAAAAAAACAAAAAGGGCGCCACCAAATTGAACACAACCGCTGAATCTGTGGAAACCAAATTACAACCAAAATTATCAAATCTGGGGAATCAAATTTGCAAACGAGTTACCTTCATTCCAAAGTTGTGTTCAATACAAGCTGAAAACTAATTCAAATATGCAAAAGAGCTACCTTCATTCCAAAGATTCTGCAATTTTTTCAAAATACTAAGAATTTGGTGGAGTATTTACATCCGTCAATTGCATTAAAAACAAATTTCTAGATATACGGTGAGCAATATTTAATTCTGTTTGATTTTTTTTTTGTTTATTTTGGATTTAATTTATGATGATTTCCTCATTCTAATGTTTGTATATTATGAATTTCAGTTCATGTATATTAAGTGCGGTTGATTTTGCCTTTAATTTGATGTTGATTTTGTATACGATCTAAATTTGTTGATGATTGTGCCTTCAATTTTGTGTTATAATTCTGTTTGTAGTGTTGTTATAAGAAGTTTTTACTTGCAAAGAGAATTTGATGTATGTTTTCATCCTACCACAAGACTTTGAACTGAAATTATATTTTTGATGGTTTTGGTGAGAAAATTCCTGTAGAAGCTTTTTAATTCCACTGCTTGTATGAGATGCTTAATTCCGGTGCTTTGCTGATGCTTTTAACTTAGAATGTATATGTACAGAACCATAGGGCTGGGGGTGGGGATGAGGTTATGATTTGAAGTGTTTGTCATGTAGTATATATGAATGCTGAATGTTTGAATGTCATGGCATTGCATTAATATTTGATGTCTCAAGCAGTAACTTATATTTACTATTTTTACTATTTTGCTGCTGCTGCATTTGGATTTTAGAATGCATTATTGATTTTTGCCTTTATTTATTTGAGTTTATGGAGAACATATTTTACATTTAAGGGGGGTAAAATCATTTTTATTGAAATATGGAAATAAAATCAACTCCAGGTGTACATCTAAGAGGCCTGTCAATTGCTAAAAGTCTTATAGAAACAACATTTGAAATTAGATCAAATGCATTAAAAAACTAGAGCAACCAAAATAGTGTAAATGGCAACACGCTAAGAATTAAACTAAAGCCATAACTTAGGGGTCACTAAAGGATATAATCTTACCCAACCAAATGAAAATGGAAGATTATTTCCTGTTCCAGTGGCATCGGTTGCAATTGGTGGTGGATGTGCTACTTTAAGATCACAAACTACTCTAAGGAGCCAACTAGTTGTTCCGTCCCCACCAGCAAACTGCAAAAGTAATTATGTTTAGAAGAATTAAACAAAAGTAAACCATGATTTAACTTTAAGCTTACGAAGTGTGCACCACCCCTTTTGGTCTTCCTCAACATTATTTACGTTAAACTAACATCACTTGTTCGACTTACAATGATTCTCAATCGCTTTTGAATTTCACCAAACAACTTATCTCCATTTTGCTTTAGCCTCTCCAAGATGAAGTAAACTTGCTGTAGCACCTTGTCAGGTGCCTTTTTTCTCAAATCAAACACCTGGAAAATTAGGAATCTTGATGTTAAAACTCATTAGTGGCATTACACTCTTAAATTTATTTTTCTTGTTCATCCTTTGAATTTGACCACTAAAAGAAACCAAAAAGGAGAACTAAGACCTGATTTCCATTGAGAAGATTCTGATATGTTATTAGAAGTTCACCCCTAGCTGCCCACCACTTTTGGAATTTATGAATACTATAACAGGACATTCAGGAACTTGGTGGACTTCTCTTATTTCTGAATCTATTAGAATTATGTAATCTGGAATGTAGTACTCTTTCAAAATTTCTATAGTTTCTGAATCACTAGAAGCAGGTTCTTGAATGCAAGATAATATTAAACAAGCAAATAAAACAAATTCAGCTTGTTAGTTAAAATTCCTATAATGGCAGAAGCTCATAAAAATCTATGCACAAATGAAGAATTAACCTGCTACTAGTGAAGAATTAATCTATGCACATATGTCTAACATGTTTCATGCATATTGTGATCATATTAACATAGTGTGTTACTGTCTGATTTTTTGCAGAGATGGAACTTATCAATATCTTTTTACATTACAGTGGTTAATGGAATGAAACCTATGAATACAAGAATTTCAAGAAGGGCGGGATCTTAGTTCCTCTAGAATGTACATTCAACATGCTTGTTGAAGAAATTTATTTGGAATTGGAGTTGAATCAAACAATCATGGAGATAACAATTCAATATCAAGTAAAGCATAATGATCATCCAATAAAGATTAAAACCACTAAGTCCCTGTTGTTCTATTTGGAATTGAAGAGAAAAGACAAGGATTTTACAAGTTTTCCCTTGTGCATTGATTTTTCAACAGTAACAAATAATAGTGCATCATTTAATCTTCATGAAGGTCTTGAATTGCAAAAAACAGTTGCTGCTTCAAGTCTAGACATGCTTCAACTCCAGTTATATGAAAGAAATACCACTACAGTCATAGCCCCTCCAAGATTACCAACTGTTGAAGATATTGCTTATAAGGTTTCTCATTGCTTACCCGGAGTTGACAATGTGATTATGGAAGCTGAAACTACTGTGATTTTTCATCCAAATGTTGATAAAATTGAAAGAAATCAAATTTTCTGCAATAAAGATGTCTTGATGAATATTGTTGCAATATATGCCATGCGGAAGCACTTCCAATTCAAGGTGAAAAAATTGGACAAAAAGGTGTACGTCTTAAAATGCATAGATTCTAATTGTCAATGGTCTTTCAGAGCTTCATTAGTTAGAAAAACGGACAACTTCAAGATAAGGTACATTAGAAAGGAACACGTTTGCTCAATGAATGTGGTATTAGGAGATCATCGACAAGCATCTAGTTCATTGGTAACAAGTTGCATCAAATATAAGTACAGCTCTGCAAAAACTATATACACTTCAGCTGACATAATAAATGACATGAGGAATGAGTTTGAGGTCTCACTAAGTTATAATAAAGCTTGGAGGTTCGAGAGCATGCATTTGTAGAGTTAAGAGGTGATCCGGATGAATCATATGGAAAACTTCCTATGTACTTGTATATGTTGAAATTAAAAAATCCAGGTTCAGTTACAAAACTGAAAATTGATTTGAACAACTGATTCAAGTATTGTTTCATGGCTTTTGGTGCTTCTTTGCAAGGATGGAGTTATTGTAAACCTGTAATTGTAATTGACGCTATGTTCTTAAAGAGATATTATGGTGGTACGTTATTCACAACATGTATCCAAGATGCTAACAACAATATTTTTGTTTTGGCTTTCGGAATTGGAGATATTGAAAACAACAATTCATGGGAATGGTTCTTACACATGTTGAAAGAATTTTATGGACAACAGGAACACTTGAATATCATATCAGATAGACACTATAGTATAGAAAATGCAATATAGACTGTATATCCAGAAGCCATGCATGGTGTTTGTTCTTACCATTGTTGTAAAATTTGAAGAAGACTATTAGCAAGGGTAATAAAAACATAACAACTCATTACAATGTAGCTGCTAGAGCCTACACAAAGACTGAATTTGACAACCATATGACCCAACTTGAGAAAATTGACAAGAAAATTCGGCCTTATTTGGTAAGTTTGATATGGGTAATATGTTACTATATGTGTTACCCTATGTTACTTCCTCATTTTCAATATAATTGATATTTTATAATTTATCTCCTTGTAAATTGTTACCACCCAAATTTGGTAAGGCCTCCATGTCATCAAAGGCCCAGCAAAAGCTCCATAGACCCGGGAAGGCCACAGTGGCCCAACATGGGCCTCGTAAATTCTCAGAAGGCCTCGGAGGCCCATCGGACATCTTAGCACTCTTAAATCTATCACTGCAAAGCCCATGAAGGGCCTCGATATTCTGGCCAATCTGGAGCACTTCGCTGGTCTTCGCATTCTCGTAATATGATATTTTTAGATATCAGAGAAGTAATTAAAGAAAGATTGTGTTTGATTTCCATAAGGATTCTCACAAGGAAAACGAATACCAATCTCCCAATAATTAGGCAACACAATATTGAAAATCTAATCAGATAAGGATCGAAATCTAAGAGATTGTGTCCATGTCCAATTACCCTCTATCCTATAAGGAATGAGAATCTAATCAGAGTTCTAATTGATTGCTTACACAGAATAATTAGGACTACTGCAGCTATAAATACGAAGACTTCGGTTATTCCAATGTACGTATTTTAGTACGCACTCTTTATGTATTATTCTTACCCTTAAACTGTGTTCAAATTTTTGTCTGCTTGTCCCTCTCACACCCATTTTTTTACTATTTTCCGTATATTATCCCATATACTGGCAGTTGACTTGATCATCGGAGTATCAATGATCGCCAGACCCTTTTTCTCCGATGATCTTTGATAAGTACAATTTTGTACTTATCTGGGCTCACAAAAAGGGACAATTATGAGTACTTTTAGTTATTTTCAGTTTAATTGCATGTTGTTTTCTTGTCAATTTCGGAAATAATCAAAGTCAAGTATCAATTGGATGAAAAGAGAGCAAAATGAAGACAATGGGACCAATTGCTAAAGAAATAAAACTTCGAGGGTTTGATGTGCAAATACCAAGGCGGGAAATTCAATTTCAACACAAGAACTACCATGCGATCGCAAGGAAGTACTTTATGCGCTTTTTCTATTATTTTAATGCCCCGATCACCATTAGAATATATTGTGATCTATATTGAAGTCGAGATTCAATATAGATCAAGCACGTCGTGGTATTGAATAACATAGGGTCCAATAATAGATAGAGATTACTATTATGCTTTTATGAAATCTATTTAGGTGTTCTTGAGATTTTAATGCATGTGTTTATGTTCAAGCTTAATTAGAGATAATGAAGTTCGCATAACATATAGAATTGATTGACCATCGAGAGGCTTTCGATTAATTTAGAACGCCGATTTTCAATCTATGGTAATTATAAGCTAAAAATGCTTAAACGGATGTTTGATTAAGGAAAGTGTTGGTGGATTCGCAAATCCTAGAGTTAGTAGATCTTGAATTGCTTCTTACCTTTTTAAAGTTACTTATTGTTAATTTCAATTTTAATTAAAATAGTATTAGAATCACAAAATCAAATTGAATCTGTTTTTATATTGTTAAAGTTTAAATTATAAATTAATTGGTTAAATTAATATCCGGTCCTCGTGGGTTCGACACTTTATTTTATCACTATATTACTTGTCCACGATCCGTCCACTTATGGATATAAATCGCACAACAAGTTTTTGGCGCCGCTGTCGGGACTAGTTTATTAATTGCTACATTAATTGATAGTTTAGTTTTAACATTTTATTGTTATTTATTTTTATTTTTATTTTGATTTTGATTTTTAGATTATTTTCTTTTTATTATTTTAGTTCTTCGTGATACTACTGAGTTGTATATATTTTCTAATTTTTCAGTGTTATGTGTATGCCACGCATAAAAGATCTTGATCTATTTGATTTAGATCCGAATTGAACGTAAGCTTTCACCGACGACAACGTGAAAACGAGAAAAGAAAACACAAGAAGACACAAATGGCGTATAATCAAGTGCATGATCGATAAATAATCAACCACCAATAACTCGACCAATGAAGTTAGTGAACGAGATATTCTTATGGGTGAATATATGATGCCACCGATTGTTGAAAATCGGTCCAAGATAGTCTATCCACCTTATGGGCACGATAACTTCCAGCTGAGGCCGATGTGATGAATTTATTCTCGAACAACCGCCGCTTTATGGGACGACGATGAAAATCCTCATTACCATATTTCTCGCCGATGAATTCTCGTGGTAATTTCAAATACCACGGTGTTAACGGGCTAAGCAAGATGAGACTCTTTCCACATACATTGAAGGATAAAGCTAGAGAATGGCTAGATTCTCTCATCACCGGAGCATTACTACTTGGACAGATCGATCCAGTAAATTCACATTGAAATATTTTCCACCAAAAATGCCCGTGAGTAAATGACTAAAGTATGAAATTTCCAATTTCTAACAACTGAGTTGAAAAATTTTCACGAGGCATGGGAAAGATTCAAACAATTGCTCCTAAGGTTTCCCTTTAGCGCTCGTAATCATTATTTCTATTCCGGACTAGCTCCAACCAACGTTCTTCAAGAGATTCTGCAGCGGTGGCTCTATCCAAAATAGATCCGCCAGTGACCTTTATGATCTATTCGAAACCATGAGTGAACAATTTATTATGTGGCGTAAAAGAGGATTGCGGGAAGAAAGCGGCGGATTACATGAGGTGGACACCAATTCACTTTTATTGGCAAAATTGATGCATTGGCAAAGAAGATGGAATCAATAAAATATTCTCATTCAGCCTAATATGGTTCGGATGCCTTTACCAATCGTGTAACATGTGGAGCAAACCATCAATCATCGTGAGTGTCCTTTGACCAAAGTTGATATATCATCCCCAATCGAACAAGTTGCATATGCTCGTAATTTTCAACGTCGGTGAGAATAATCTTTATGCACGCACTTACAATCTCGGATGGAGAAATCATCCAAACTTCTCATATGGCAACACTCAAAATATTCAAAATCCACCAAATCGTGGAATGCCACAAGAGAAAAAAAGGAGGACTGAAGAAATCATTCTCGAATTGAAGGAGATGCGAGAAAAGACAGGAGGAGATGCGAAAAAGATGTGGATGTCGCTATCAAGAATATGGAAAATCGATTAGGCGGTTGGCTAAATTGTTGATCGAGAGACAACCGAGCACATGGCCAAGCAATACCAAGTCAATCTAAAGGAGCAAGTAAATGCAATTACCACGAGGAGCGGTGTTCGATTACGAGATTTATGTGACTAGGCCGGTGTGTAGAAAAGGAAACCGTGTCCGACAAAGCGAGAGAAAATAAATTAGATGCGAAGTTGCACGAGCAATGACTCTCCACCACTTATATTCCACCACCGGCTTACGTCCCCCTATCCCATTTCCTCGTAGGTCATGAAACACAAGCTAGACCAAAGAATTCAAGAAGTTCCTAGATGTATTCAAAAGCTTCACATCAACATACCATTCGGCGCCCTTAGCTCAAATGCCTAGCTATGCCAAATTCATGAAGGACATTCTTGCAAATAAGCGAAAGTTGGAAGAACACGAAACAAAGATGGCTTAATCGAAGAATGCGGTGCCATATTGCAAAACAAGCTACCACCAAAATTAAAAGACCGAGGAGTTTTAATATTCCTTGCACTATTGGTAGTTTATTTTTTGATAAAGCATTATGTGATTTGGGTGCTAGTGTGAATTTAATGCCTTACTCTATTTTTAAGCAACTTTCGGTTTAGGAGAAGCAAGGCCGACAACAAGAACACTCCGACGAGATAGAACAATCAAACGCCTAGGGAATAGTTGAAGACATATTGGTGAAAGTTGGCAAATTCATATTCCTACCGATTTTATTATTCGGATATGTGTGAAGGCAGGGGATGTACTACTCATTTTGGGTCGACCTTTCTTGGAAGCTCTTTGGTCGGCAAGAATTGATGTTCCAAAAGGAGAACTTATCTTTGAAAGTGAATGATGAACACATTACATTCAATGTGTTCAAAGCAATTAAATTTCAAGCTCTTCAGATTCTCGCTCGAGATTGATGTCATTGACGTAAGAGAGGAGCTTAGATGATAAAGTTGTTGCCCAACACCGGGAGGCACCACTTCGAGAAGAAGAATATGTGCAGAAGAGGAGTTTCATCCGTCTTCGTGACCAAAGTCGATGAAGAAGGTGAAATTTTCTTAGTTGAATTCGAGCATGACGGCAAAACAAAATCATATCGGTATGATAAAGGAAAAATCAAGCTCGGAAGGTAAACAAAATTGTTCGTGGTTGATCAAAGCAAGAAGAACTGGTCCTCCAAAGATTTATTCAAAGTGTCTTGAGCGATTACCACGACAAAGTCAAGCTAATGACTTTAAAGAAGCGCCAATGGGAGGCAACCCATTTTCTACCCTTTTATTTATTTAAATTTCGTATTATTTCAATTTTAGGATTTCAATTGATAATTTACACGCTTTTAGGTTTTTAGGATTTAAAGTAGGTTTTAATTCTTAGGCTTTGAGGCTACAATCATCGTCATCTTGCATAAGTACGTTTTCCATAAATTTAAATTTATAAAATAAAAAAAAAAAATTTCAAATTTTTGTACCATGCGATCGCATGGTATAACCCTCTATGATCGATGGCACAGCGTAAAGCTTTACTTGCCCCAGATTTTTATTCTTCGCGATCGCAGACATTTTGTCCTTGCGATCGCACTATTTCGAAAAAAAAAAAAAAAAATTATTTTATTATTATTAATAAATTCCTTTTTTTTTTTTTTTTTTTTTTTTAGGTTACAACCTAAGGACTGGTGGATGACATTCAAGCAAAGATTTGTCGACCAACTTGTATGCGAGATCTCTCCACCAATTGTTCATACCATACTTCTTCTTGACACCATTCGATCCACATCCGGGTAGTCTCGATCTTTATATACTCCTTTGAATTATACCTACATTGGGGACAATGTATCTTTCAAGTTTGGGGTAGTGAAAAAATGTGTGGTCCGATGATAATACTTGATATTGATTGTTAAATTATTTAAAAAAAAAATAAAAAAAAATAAAATAAAAAATTATTATTTATATTTATTTGTTTGCATATTTATATGATATGAATAGTCTTGCCGCTAATGATGCAACTTTTTATTATTTAGCTTTAATCCATGACTTGTGAACAAATTATTACTATTGGTTAAATGTGAGACTATTTGACCATGTTTGATATTGTGTTGTGTCGGCCGGTTAAAATGATTTTTAGCTATGTTGGTGCACTTAAGTTGAAAATAATAGGATACTGTTTAAACCTAAAAATCATCCGTATCTCGAACAAATAACCAATATAGTGAGAAAGTGTGGTAATTAAACTGTGATAGTGGCTATCTAGGTTATGATTGATTCCATGTACGTTGCAAATTTGTGTGGAGCACTTTAGACCAGTTAGAGGAAACTAAGTAATGACCGAATATTAGGAATCTAATCCTCACGCATGAACTTATTGCACGCAAGGAACAAAAATTATTATTATTTTTGCTTAACTCTTTTCGTAGCCTAATTGACTTGAGTGAAAAGGTCCGTAGGGGTTTCTCAAAACCTGATGCCCTAAGGTTCGAAAGACCTGGGAGTCATCGACATCAAGCTCGTTACATGAGTCATTTAGAAAGCTTAATGGACTGAGTTTTGTACTTTATTAATATCTTATAACTCCTTTCGTAGCCTATTTGACTTCGAGTGAAAAGGTCCGTAGGGGTTTCTCAAAACTCGATGCCCTAAGGTTCGAAAGACCTGGGAGTCATCGACCTCAAGCTCGTTACATGAGTCATTTAGAAAGCTTAATGGATTGAGTTTTGCACATAAGATCTATATAAAAAAAAAAAAAAAAAATTATTTATTTATTTAAATTTAATTTTTTATTTCACAAAAAAAAAAAAAAAAAAAAAAAAAAAAAAATTTTGTTTTTGCAAAGTAAATTTGGGGATTAGATAACTAATGGGTTTGACTTATTTAGTAGAAACTTTACGGTCGAGAGTGCTCATAAATTGGAGAATCTTCATATACTTAGGTTGTCACGATTATTAGTTTTCTCAACCACCTCGAAAAATAATGAGCAAAGTGTTACCTTTGAACCAAAATCTCGGGAATTGAGAGAAAACATCATTTTGGGGAAGTGTACCTTCGAGAGGGAAAGGAAAAGTTGACCAAGTGGTTGGGCTATCACCACTATAAATTTAAGTTGATCGATTAACGGTCTCACACACATATCAAGTGTGGTTTGAGTATAATCACATTTGCAATAGTAATACCCGAACACTAAATCATGAATTATAAGTTTTTCTTTTGCAAAAGTCAAGTAAGAACGGCAAGCTATTTATATTGTGAAGTATATTCTTGCTTATTTTATTAAGTGCATGATTATTTTAGCTAGTTTATTCAAGACGAATAAAAGTTCAAGTTTGGGGGTAATTGATAAGTACAATTTTGTACTTGTCCGGGCTCACAAAAGGGACAATTATGAGTACTCTTAGTTGTTTTCGGTTTAATTGCATGTTGTTTTCTTGTCAATTTAGGAAATAATCAAAGTCAAGTATCAATTAGATGAAAAGAGAGCAAAATGAAGACAATGGGACCAATTGCTAAAGAAATAAAACTTCAGGGGTTTGATGTGCAAATACCTAGGCGGGAAATTCCAATTCAACACAAGAACTACCATGCGATCGCAAGGAAGTATCTAGGTGCGATCGCAAGGCACTGGAAAAAATAACAGAATGTAAATCTGCTGAACCATGCGATCGCAGCCATCACTACCATGCGATCGCATAGCATATACGCGGCAGCAGTTGGCAGATTCCTGATGGATTTAGAACTCTACGAAGTCCATATTGATTCAACAACTTAAACACACGTCTTGGAGTCTTTTTGAGAGCATTACAAAAGGCAGATGATAGCCATAACAAAGGAGACAATTTTGGAAACAAGATACAAGAGGAGAATCGAGGATCAAGGCTCTGGATTGAGGATTCTTCACCGGAGTCACGAGTTGTATTTATTTTCTTCTTTTTTCTTTCACGGATCATGATGAAGTCAATTATTATCATAATTGACGAAATCATGTCCGCTTAATTTACTTTTTCTAGGATGAACGATGAAACCTCATGATTTTTAATTAATTAGAAGTTTTTCTGTTTTAGTAATTAATTGCTTTTTGGATTGATTATTCTTTATGCGGTTTTTCTATTATTTTAATGCCTCGATCACCATTAGAATATATTGTGATCTATATTGAAGTCGAGAGATTCAATATAGATTAAAGCACGGGTATTGAATAACATAGGGTCCAATAATAGATAGAGATTACTATTATGCTTTATGAAATCTATTTAGGTGTTCTTGAGATTTTAATGCATGTGTTTATGTTCAAGCTTAATTAGAGATAATGAAGTTCGCATAACATAATAGAATTGATTGACCATCGAGAGGCTTTCGATTAATTTAGGATGACCAAAAAATTATAAGCTAAAACAGCGTGTTTGATTAAGGAAAGTGTTGGTGGATTCTACCCTAAAGTAGATCTTGAATTGCACCTTTTTAAAGTTACTTATTGAATTTCAATTGGAAGAAGTATTAGAATCACAAAAATCAAATTGAATCATATTTATATTGTTAAAGTTTAAATTATAAATTAATTGGTTAAATTAATAGCGTTCAAGACTTTATTTTATCAATATTACTTGTCCACGATCCGTCCACTTGCGGGATATAAATCGCAACAATCTTCTTAGCGCCTAACGAAGATTATCCGATAAGCGAGGCGGACACATGGTTGAGCAAACAAATTGGCGGGAAAACAAAAAAAAAAAATTACATGACCAAAAACTTGACACCCATGCCGAAGAAGTGGATCATACTTGACTTACGGCGAGAAAGCGTTGAAGACTTTCAAAATGTAACTGGAGAAAACAATAATGCTTTGAGCAATATAACCGACCAAAGCGTGACAATGCCGGGATGAAAGCGGCACTTGAGTTGTTGGAGAATCCGCTTCAATATAGACCAAAGCGTCTAGCTCTCTTCAAGAAAGCTTTTAGTCTCAAGATGATTCGCCAATCCTCAACGGGCGAAATCCCAGTAACCAGGAGAGACCTCGTGCGCGAGTGGAAAAGCCAGTTGCCTCTACTAGCATATTTGACAGGTTGGGGGCCGGGTCGTCTATGGCTCAATCTCAATCATTGAGTAGCCGGCGTAGCGAGCCCATCGATGACCACCAAGAGAAGAGAAGGGACTCCAGGGCTGCGGATGTGAAGCCCGAAGATGAAAGACCAAAACGGTCGTGCGACCTTGACAACGACAACGAGGACCTCCCATTCTCCAAAGAGTTGAAGGCTAGTGAACTCTCCGCAGGGTTCAAAATGCCTCATATAGAGAAATATAACGGGAGAGGTGATCCCACGGATTCCATTGGAGGTTTGCTTTCTAAAGGCCTTCGTCCTCATTTAATACTCCTTCTTAAAGTCCCACGTCTGATATAAATAATAGGCTTGGACTTGGGGGACTATTGTTACAACTCGATTTTGGTAAGGCCTCCATGTCATCAAAAGCCCAGCAAAAGCCCCATAGACCCAGCGAAGGCCTCGGTGGCCCATTGAACATCTTAGCATTTTTGAATCCATCACAGCGAAGCCCATGAAGGGCCTCGATATTCCTGGACAATCTAGAGCGCTTCACCGGTCTTCACATTTTCATAATATGTTATTTTGGGATAACCAGAGAAGTAATTAAAGAAATATTGTGTTTTATTTCCATAAGGATTCTCACAAGAAAAACGAATACCAATATCCCAATAAATATGCAACACATTATTGGAAATTCAATCAGATAAGGACCAAAATCTAGGAAATTGTATCCATGTCCAATTACCCTCTATCCTATAAGGAAGAAGAATCTAATCAGAGTTCTAATTAATTGCTTACAAAGAATAATTAGGACTCTGTAGCTATATATACGAGGACTCCAGTTATTCTAAGGTACGCATTTTAGTACGCACTCTTTACGTATTATTCTCACCCTTAAACCATGTTCAAATCTATGCCTGTTTGTCCCTCCCACTTCTATTTTTTTACTATTCTTCGTATATTATCCCATATACCGGTAGTTGACTTGGTTGTCGGAGTACCAACGATCGCCAAACCCTTTTCTCCCTAGTGATATTGGTGCCTAACAGTCGTCCTAGTGTTCAGGTAACATACAGGTTGGCATAAGAGTGACTGGAGATTTGTTGACACGTGGTTGGTGCGGAATCTGACGTCAACATAAATGCTTTTGAAAAATATATCAATTTGGTCTAAAATCAAATACTTCCTATTTTTATTTCTGAAAACAATATGTTTACGCGGGTAGCATATATGTTACCGTATTTGTTAACCTATCTTACTTTTTCAATTTCATTAAAATCAATTTTAGCACATTATATTCTTCTATAATTTTCTAAAATACACATATATTAAATAAAAATCAAATATTTAATTATTTCACTTTTAATATCAACAATTTGACACGGGTAACACACATGTTACCACATGTGTTAACCTATGTTACTTCCTCATTTTAAATACAATTGCTATTTTATAATTTATCTTCTTGTAAATATTTTTAAAAAATACATTAATTTTGTCTAAAATCAAATATTTCAAATTTTCATTTTTGAAAAAAATATTTTTACGCGGGTAACATTAATGTTACCGTATTTGTTAACATATGTTACTTCCTCAATTTCATTAAAATCAATTTTTACAAATTATATCCTTCTACAATTTTCTGAATTACGAATTATTTTAAATATAAATCAAATATTTAATTTTTTCTCTTTTAATATCAACAATTTGATACGGGTAACACATATGTTACCACATGTGTTAACTTATGTTACTTCATCATTTTCAATAGAATTGTTATTTATAATTTATCTACAAACATCATTGATCTAAACGGGTAGGAATACAAGCCACAAACAGTCTCGTTTGGTCCTTATCATCACGACAAGAAACATTTGAAGCAATGAAGATGGCCAAGTAGTAAGTTGTGATGCATTTTGTGCGAATGGGAAAAGAAATGAGTAGCTATGTCGAGGCCTCGACTGAAATCAAGCAAGCCTACTTTGATAGACACATATGATGAATGTGTCAATTATCGTAGCATCCATCAACTCAATCTGACCTGTGAGCTTGCTCAAATAACCCTCAAACAATGTTGGGATAGGCATCAATGATCCATGACCCACATATTTGTAAATAACTTCAAAATTTTATCAAATGAAAAAGGATATAACTGGTACATTGTTCCTAGTTTTTTAAAAGAATTCTGAAGTTCTAGCAAGACTATGAACATCACTGTAAAAGAAGCTCAAAATGATGAATAAATGTTAATATTACAGGTACATTTTGATCAATTCGGGCCAATCACCAGTTGGTTAAATATGCACAATCATCAAGCCACATCCACTGGCAAAACTTTTCTTGTGGCCAAACAAATCAACTTGTAAGTGTGGAATTGTACTAAGGATAAAATAATTGCTCCTCGGAATCCTGTCATCTGCTAGTCTCGCTTCGACATTGTACTGGTCTTTCACTGCACTGAAGTGGAGTTGCCCAACCAATATTTTTTAACTGCAACCAGCATTTTCTTGGGAACTAGATGACCGTCCTTGTAATCAATCAACTTCGAGTCCCACCTCATACCTCCTATAATCTTCTTTACCTTGACAAGCACAAAAGTTTTCGATAAACTTTTCTTCAACAATCCAGTTTTGACTTTAAGCTGTTTTGAATAACCAGGAGGGAATACTAGATTCACCTTCGGAAGAGTTGCTACTGAATTTAACTTAACTGAACAATACATAATCCCCTTCAATCAACGAACATCTCAAAAGATAAACCACAAAGAACTTTTGAATGAGATCGTAAATAATATTAATTGACTATCTATGCCCAACAAAAATAATAACATGATACGCCAATTACTAATACTAACATACATTCTTAACCATTTGTTTAAAACACTGTAATAACACTTTTGTTACTTCAATACATCATATACAAAAAACTAGAATCTGACAACACTTTGTTACTTCAATACATCATATACAAACATGAAATATGTGTTATAAATTTCCATACTGACATTAACAATTAAATGAGGTATCCTCTACCTAACTCTGTCCGCACTCTTTCTTCATCAGTATCAAACCCTTCATCCAATTTTCTCTTTGCATATCTTCTTCAAGCTTGAATGTGTTCAATATTTCTCCCAATTTCTGATGAGCAAAGTACTCGGCATACTTGATAACATATACACCACCATTACTGCTGCATAAAAACAAATAAATGATTATCACAATGTATTATTTGTAAGTAATAAAATCTGTTCCAATGCATACACTTGCCATCATTCATACTGCTAACCTTTGGTATTGCTGTGGTACCTTATCCAATATATGAATGTCTAATTCATCAAAGGGATCCTTGCCATCATATGCACTCCAATCAACAACACTAGAAGACCTAGCCTTATAAAAACCACTATAGTGAAGAAGAGAAGGGATTATTTCAACATATGGCTTCATTGTTTTACGAATATGTTGTCACGAATTATTTTACGATAAGAGTTGAACACATTGAGGCATCGATGTACAATATCGAAATGTAAGAGGATCCAATGTGCTCTATCTTGCATCATAACATGAAGTAATACATGGTCAACGTCCCACCATGGTGTATTACAAGCCATTCGACATCCTCGAACATAAGATAAAAGAGTTTTATTCCAACCAACCACACCTTTATTACTCAAAAAATTTTCTGTAGTCATTCTAATGAAACAATCAAGTGCAAAATATGTTGTAGTCAAATGGACTTGAAGTCTATCACTGTGCCTTATTGTTTTGCGTAGATAATAAAACACCACATCGATATGCTGAAAAATAGAAACAAAACAGTCGCCCAATGAAACAGTCAAATGCATAAATATTTAGTTAAAAGGTTGACATAAATTACAAAAAAGAAACCAAAAATTATACACTGTCTGTTAGGCACTGTTCAAGTGTACGCAAGTCATAAAACCATCTCTTGTCCGCCACTTCAAGTATTCCAAAATTAAATGGTGGATTGAGTATCATGTTGTTATCATTATATTTCTTTTTCCTCCAAATATAATAATTAAAAATAAAACATCATTAGATTATTACACTATCTATTTGTGAATAAAAAGAACGCAACTTACTTGTTGTTCTTGCACTACCCCATATTAAACTATTCTTCAAAATGAACAATGTCATTAACATCAACAACATTAATCTCGTCACTTAATGCAGATGTACCACTCCTTATCTCTTGAATAACAGCTTTACTCTTTCCTGATGATATGAAGTATGAGATATAAAGAAATCTGTACACCGTTGCTATTTTTGTTGTCATTCTCCCTGGTGCACTAGGAGTAATATCATCAATTTGAATGATATCATCATCTTCCTCAATTTTCTGAACGCTTACAACAAAATTTATAAAATTAATTAATATTATCAACTTCCATAAAATGAAAGACATCAATTATTTTTGAATAAAGTAACTTGTATTGTGAAAACTCTACCTCTGCCTTCTTCGAAGTTGACATATTTCTCATGTAAATAGTTTCATCAATCATTTTCAGATCATGGTCAGTAAATTCTATATCATCTAATTCAATATTGGGAGCAGCAGTATCCAAGCAATCCATAAGTCAAAACTGGGACTAAAGTTAAGCATATTGCACATTTTTTGACTAAGAACTGTCTTATGAATTAAATTTTTTTTGGGTCCTTCAACCTAAAAATAGAAATAATGAAATCATGATGCCTTAAAAAAAGAAAATTGATAAACTGAAATCCAACACCTTACTAAACAAATTTTACTAAAAATATGTTAAAATTATTAGGTGTACCTCAAACTCAGTAGCACCATGATGAATACTTTCATTGTTGGTTTTGTCACAAAGTACTGCTTTCCCTTTCCTATCATAAAGATATAAAATTCATAAATTAAACTTGTTAAGAAAAGCAAGTCAAAAACTCATTCAGTTTCAAATTTTTTTTAATGAAAGTAACAAATGTGTTACTCATTTGAGACTAAAAAAGTATGAGTTTTTAAATGTACATACCTGACTTTCAACTTCATTTCAATTGGGACCCATCATTGTCCTCAACTTGAACCTATAAAAACAATTATCATGCGTAGTATTTGGGAAGAATCTAAAAACTAAATCAAAAACCATGAAGAGACTATGTGAGAGATGTTCTTCTAGACCATAGAGAGAGTACACAAGTGATATTACTATTAACTGTGGCTCACAGTAACGTGTGTGTTACTAGTTTGAAAATGAAGCATACCAGCATTGGTTTATCTTTGAAAAGGCAATCAACTGTGGCTCATAGTAACATGCGTGTAACTAGTTTGAAAATGAGCTAAAACATCATCTCGGTCAAATAAAATGCATTTTACATGATAGTTATTACTCATTCATTTAAAATATCATTATCATATAATCATACAATGATTTATGAAATTTAATACATAATAACATATATGTTCAACATGCACTGACAAGCATGAAATACATGATACTAAAAAGTTAAATAATTTTAAAAATCCTACCTCTGTCTCAAATTCAGTATAGTTATTGAAATCATTATTCTCAAATTCATCCTACACAAATAATAACAAGATAAAAACAACATCATGACTCCACATAAAAATAGTAAAATATGTGTTACTATTTGAAATATAGTGCTTTATTTACATACTAAAAAGAATTAAAAACACATGAGAAAAAATACCTCTGTCTCCAAAATTAGAGAATATAAGATAATTTGTCGATTCAAAACAACTTCTTCTATGTTAGAATGGAATTTTTTGTCCATCTGATTTAAGAAATCAGCAATCATAGATTGGGCATTCCCACTAAGGCTATTTAGCTAGCTTTTCAAATCCCGCTGAAATGATAAAATTTCAGCCTGCTTAGCTTCAATTTCTGATTGCTTTGATTTTATTTTAGCAATTCGATCCATCACAACTTTATTTAAGTTGCAGCAACCCTAGAAACACAAACAAACAAACACAAAGCTCATATTAAATTATATTTATAAAAAGAAGATCAGAAACTTAATTCAAATCCATACTATACAAAATTAAACTCAATGGAACTTAAAACTAAAAAATATATAAAAAACTGTCACTTGTTTATTTTCTCCATCCCCAGTAAAACCTCTTGAAGTACTAGTGCCATCAAATGCACCAATCGGATTTCATTGAGGAGGATCGACAGAATGAGCATTGAATTCAATGCTTGCCTGGTTCTTTTCAAACAACCTAGAAGCATAGACTTCAAGCTTCTCTTCATCAGTTGCCTTGAAATTATTGACTTGAAACTACAAAACAAAATAATTGATATAATTTTAAAAAATGTAACATATAATGTATCGAAAAAAAAAAAATATACATATTTATGAAAAAAAAACATTACTTACAATCAAAAGATCAAATAGATCATTCTCCAATTGTGACCTTGAAACAGTCACGTCGGCTTTCCACTTTAGCAAACGAGGTGGGGCACTTCCATCTCCAACCCTCATACAAATGGTACCATTAAGGGAATATATAATCTCATAAGCCCAAATCTGGAGGAAAATTGGAAACCCATTCAGTTTGTAAGACCAAGCCTTTTTACCACCATCCAGATTCTTATTTTTAGGATTCATTGCCGACTTCATGTGCCTGATTGTAATTTGGAAAAGATCATAAACCCATGCAAAATTGACCATGTCATTAGAATCAACCAATCTCATGTGAACGTCAACCACACATTTCTTGTACGAAGTTGTATACAAGAAAGATGATATGAGATGAAGAATTGCCAACTTTACAACATTTACATCAGGCACTTCATCATTTAGGTTTAGGAAAAACTTTCAAAGTTCTACCTTTGACACACTTCGAAGACCTCTAAAATACGTGTCCTCTAATCTATTTGGCCCCCTATCATATTTTGAAATATGATCACCACCTGAACATTGTAGTCCAGATAAAAGGTAGAATTCTTCAATAGAGAACTTCAAGGCTTTTCCTGACAATTTGAACCAAATCTCGTTGTTGTTTGGATGTTGAATTTGCCTTAGAAGTAACGAGTGGATTAGCTGGGGTTGTAGAGATATACTTTTCATGTCCAAATAAGCATAGAAAGGGGATTGTCTAAAAATTTCTTTTTGAACATCGTTCAATTTTCCCCTAGTGTCGTAAATGATGTCATAACTGAATGATACCAAAACTTTCCCAGGAAGCCTTTTATCGGGGTTGCTAGTGAATTCTCCATCATATAAATATCAACTATATTGAGAAAATCAACAACTAGAGCAGATAAATATCAACTAGCTTATATACAATGCAAGGCTAATTTCAGTCATAAAAAAAAAGAACTGAGAAAGCCACAAATGGGACAGAAAATTCAATTATAAGCATTTATCCACTGCTGAATTGCAGTCTCTCTTCATTATTTCATCGGATCAAGTCCGTCGATAAAAATAACAAACAATAGAATGTGAGATAGATATCTGAACTTCAAAGCTTGCAACTATCACTACATCCCATCATAGTGCATATTAAATCTAAGCAGTCGTATATGACTGAAACTTTCAAATTCAGCATAACATCAAATTTAATAAACTGTAGAGTATTGCCATAAACAAAATATTAAGATTGATAATCCCATCCCCATCACACCCTTGCAAAAGAAGTTGATCTCAGTATTAAGCCTTTGCATTTTGAAACATAAAATAAAACAACATAAATGTTTATTTTGCTCCTAAATCCCATAATGAATAATGGCATCAACAGAACATTCAGCCACATGCCTTTCATTGGGGACTATGCCATTGTATTAACCTATTTTCTCCCTAAAAACAAGGTCAAATTTAGAGATGTATGGTGTCGAGTGATTTCTTGGTCCTTAACAACAATCATTTATGTGTTTTTGTGTTCTCGTGTTATTATCTTGACTGAAAATCATTTATGCACATAGCAACATATATGTTACTCATTTTCCAATATATGTCTCTATGGTGAAAAAATGCTCAATATGGGCTGAAGCCACAACTTGTATTAAAAAAATGCATATAGTAACACACGTGATAACATATAATAACACGTGTTATTAATGACTTTTTCAATTTTATGTAATTTAAGATGAACCAACACGATACAAAACGCAATTAAAAAAGCATATGGTAACACATATAGTAACATATATATTAACACATATATGTTACTAATGACTTTTCAATTTCATGTTTAGCACATGGAGACCTATCAGAAGTTAAAAAGGGGTAGTGTGACTCTTATGTATGTCTGCTTGCTCTGCTATCTCTTTTCCCATAAAATAAGGATGAACATGTACTAATTGAACTTGAATCTCATGGCAAGGAATTTCGTAGATAACTCAAAAGGCATAAAAAATAAAATTACACAACATGCATAAGAAATTATAGAACATATCTACAACAATATAGCAAACATAAATAGATAAATTATAGAAAATAAAAACTAAAGGTATCTTCACGATCTAGAACACTAAAGAAATTTGAACTATTAAATAAATAAATAAAAGCTAAATAGGACATGCATTTCGAACATGTTCTCGTTTCAACATTTAGAACACTATAAAAATTTGAAAAATAAAATATAAAATAAAGAAATGGAGAAATTGGACATAAATTTCGAACATATTCTCATTAAAATATGTAGAACAATATAGAAAATTCTAACAAAAAAATAGAGAAATAGAGAAATAGGACATACATTTCGTACATTTTCGAGTTCCTCAAAGTCTTGGATGGAATTTTTACTCATCTTGGTTCTATTTCCAGATGTAGAAGTCTTCCTCTTCGACCTTTTCGAATTAATGCCTATTTCAAGCTCAATATTATCAGATTGACCTTTTGATTTCACCATTTTAGAACTCAAATGAAGAAATTTTGATTGTATTAACAGAGATGAAGAAATTTCGAACTCGAGCGAAGATGAAGAAATTTTGATGAAGAAATATTAATATATTTTGATTTGGTATGTGAATGGAGATTTCTGGTTCTGTTGCAATTGGGTGGGTGGGTGGGGGGTGGGTTGTGGGAGTGGGTGTCTGGGTGTACAGTTGCCTTGGGCGCGGGTTTAGGTATGGGTATCTACAAATTAGTCCTTAAAAATTACAGGTAAAATTGTTAACAGAAATATTAAAGTAGGGTTAAAATTAAAAAATTAGAATTGGGGGTATATTTCAACTTTTTTTAAAAAAAAAGGTATTGGAACTAATTATCCCTAGTTAATACTATCTTGATTTCCCTAGTTAATACTATCTCGACCTTTTGAATTCTTACATATTTGCAGAAAGTGAATCCTCCAAATGTTTTCCTTGTAAAAGGAAGTGTCATGTAAAATATTGTTCTAGGGTTTTAATTTGTAATATATATATTTTTGAATTTAAAAAAACAAACATAGGGATGAGGTACACTTCTTCTTTGTTTTTTATTCTATTTTATTTAATAAAGTTTTTTTTAATTAAAATTGATAATTAAAATACTCCAATACTTGCATGATAGTAATATTTCACCAGTTATATTGGACGGCATCTACCTTTAAAAATTATACCGTAAGCACTATAATTGTCCATATTTTGGATTATGCCAAAAATGAACAAGGAAAATGGAAATTATAAGAAGAAAAAGCAAAACAAATCGAACAAACATGCACCAAAAAGGACTGGGGTTGGAGGAGCCAAGTAGAGAATGCGATCAAGTAGCAATAAGAAGGATGCGGGCCTAGGAACAATTTTTTTTTTTTTTTTTTTGTGTAATTTTGCCACATACTTGATTTTATATTAAAATTCCACAATTATTTTTCAACATTTTAAATTTCAAATGTACTAAATGTAACAAATATAACACACATTTTTTGTAAGAAATAACAAACGTAACAAATGTAACAAGTGTTACAAAAAGTAAAAATAATATTTTTAGAATAAAAAGGTGAAATAGTATTTTCTAATTTTTTTTTTGTTTTTTATGGTTTATGGTGAACTATCCTTTAAAAAAAAAAAATCCAATTTTTTGATCATTTTCTTGGACTGCTAATGGGCTAATGGCTAATGTGGGCTTGGGCACTAAGTTATTAAGTTATTTTTTAGATTTTTATACAAATAAGCTAATATTTAAAAGAATTATAGGAAAATATAAATGCATCATATATTGTAAAAATATTGGTGCCTTCATTTTGTTTATAATTAGTATTATTATTTTTTAATTATATTTAATACTATAACTGAAAGCTAAATAAATGACAGTCATCGTTATCCAAAATTGCAGAATCTTTAATTATGGGATAACTCTTTCAATTATTCAAATATAACTTTGATATATCTGTTTGAAAAAAAAAATTCTATCTCTTCACAAAAACAAATTCACACGGATATTGAAATAAGAAGAAGAAGAAAAAAAAACTCAATTCTCTAAAATCTTCAACGACTGCATATAATCATACATGTAAGTTTCGTTTTGATTATATATATATATATATATATATATATATATATATATATATATATATATATATATATATATATACTGATGATTGTTAATAATTATGAAAAAAGATGATATGATTTCGGTTTCTCTTCTTTTACCATTTAATGATAAATTGATACAATTTCGTTTTGATTATGGAAGAAGAAGATGATGTGATTCATTTACTTTGTTGAAATGATAAATTGTGACATTAGGTTGCATTGACTGTTATGTTAGTAAGCGTACACAATCAGTTGACATAAAATGGAAATAATCAGAAATTACACATGGGCAAATTTGTTACAATTTGTGATACATATGGTACTATCAATTGTAATAGATAAATTCACAATCATGACACTTCTTGTCACAGAATAGTTACATAAATAACATTTGTGGCATGCCATTAAACATTAATGTGGACAATTCTATGCAAACACTATCGCACAATTGGAAAACCTATAACTATCACTTGAAGACCATTTGTAACACTAGCCGTTATATATGGCTAACGGTTTGGTGTGAATGGCAAGAAAGTTTCATTGTACACAACCACGAAACCAATGATATTATATAAGTTAATACTAAAACAATTGGGAGGTGAACACCCCCACCTCGGGACAAATACATCATATATTATCACTAAGCATAACAATGAAGCTTATGACAATTGCAAAGCTATAATGTTTCAAAAAGAAATAACTGTAATTAAATTCACATCTACTACACGTAATATGAATATTACGAGGTACATGGGGTTCAAATTTTTGACGCTCTTGAGTCTTTTTCGATATCGTCATTTGTTTGGCATTGTCTAATTTCGTTATATCAGACCTTTGATTTTTTGAAGATTCTTTTGAGGTTGGATATTTCGTTCGCCAATGACTGGAAAATTTACAATCAGGCCATTTTTTGTTCAATCGGAGACTCATTTTTCGACTTGGAGCAAGAACCGCGAGCATCCTCTTGATGTATTCAAACAAATAACTTTCTCCTTCGAGCCAACCGGCAAATCAACTTTGGTTATGGACCGAGTAACCTTGCGATTTGGGGTATCCAATACTACAATTTTTATTCTCCAGATTGTGAGCTTCAAAATCCTGAAGAAGACGATAATGAGCTTCAAAATCCTGAAGAAGACGATAATGAAGTTCAAGGTTTTCACAATTACAAAATGGATGAGAAATCAAGTATACTAATTCAAAATTGAAGACACCTTCAGTTTGAGATTCTATTAAAAAAAGGAACATGGCTGCAATTTAGAGATTCATCTTGAATTTTGTGCGCGAGAATGTAGAAACGTGATAAAACTACTTCTCATGTTTTTCAAACTATTTTAATTTAATATATTAAAAATATAAAATAATATACAATATTTTTAACAATAAATGACAATATTTGTAATGTTTCAATTATTTTTAAAAATACGAGGAATGGGTGTAATTTTCACTTTATTTTTCAAATTTTCTCTTGGACCTTATTGAAGTGTTGGATCCATTTACCTCATTAATATCATCTTTACCTTTTGATGTCCTAAAACCCAACCTCTAAATTATAAACGCAAACCACCTAACCTCTGCGATCTAATCCATGAATGAAGCCGTGAAGAGTGAATAACATCAACTCCACCAATCGATTTTATTTATCTTAGCCAAAGTCCAAACCCATGGTATTTGTGTTTCTATTTTAGAATTTTATTATGTTTTTATTTTTTTCTTTCTTTTTTTTCCTTAAAAATTTGGCTATGCTTGGACATTTGACATAAATAAAATAACAATTTGTATTGTGTATGATTTATATATACATTAGTGTTTTAAATGCTATTTTAGTATTTTATTGTTTGCTAAGTGTTTGATCCTCATTCATTCATGATTAATATTTGTCATTCCATGTATAAATAAAATAATTAAACCCCAATGTAAATAACTACTTATATTGTTTCAATTTTCTAGGAATCAAACAAGAATTCCATGAGATCTGTTATACCTTGTTTAACTAGGCGAGGGAATAGCTAGCTTAGAAACTTCAATTGAATGGAGCTTATATAGTTCGCTTAAAAATAAACCTTCGTCCACAAGTAGACGAAGGTAAATAGTTATAAATTGACCATTTAACTATTTAAAGCCTAACTCTGATGTGGGCTATTTTAACCTTCGCCAGTTTGAGAACTCGTGTTCGGCGAATGATATGAACCCAAGCCCTTACGCTATTTAATAATTTTGAATGAAAATAATATCTCTGGGACCACTAGAGAATCTCCACGTAGTCATATCAGCTAAATCATATGTGAAAATAACAACCGAATCTAGAGAAAATGATAGCTGAACCAATGACCTTCTGCCATATGTCGTAGAATCTTCTAGAATTAAGAGCTTTCCAATAAGAGAGCGACATGTGGCAGAAAGGAAAAAAGACAAAAAATCCCTAAGCCTTCAACACCTATAAATAGATAGAATTAAATCAAAGCAAAGAGAGAACAATTGAAAACTTTAACCAAATTCTTGCTCTTTTAATTCTTAATCTTAGAATGGCATTATATTGGAGGATTGAAATCGTTATTTTAGCAAGGAGGTGGTCGAAGATTTGTTGACTTCAATTTTAGTGGTCAACAAGATCTAATTCTAATATAATGTTAGTCAACTAAAAAGAGATTTCAGAGATGTTGGATGAAAACTGCAGTTCTTATAGATCTTAATAATGCTAATGATGTGTAATGCATATTGTGTGGTAAAGTTATGAAGGTAGGAATTAATATGCACAAAATCCACATAGCATATATCAAAGGAAATAAAGGGTGTAAAAGCATGCCCTAGAGCAAATAGCAAAAAACTATGCGTCTTGAAGTGTTTGAAGGGAATAAGTCGAAAAAGTTGGAGAAGTTATTAAATGGTGCTAAGTTGAGGGATGATGTAGTTATGTAAATGCCTACAATAAATGAGGAAGAAGATGATGGAATTTCTATATTACAGGAGGGAACTAGGAAGATTCCTATTAATGGGACCTACGGACAATTTGCAAGGTCAATCAAGGTTAATGATGCTTCTATGAGTGCAAGTAAGAAAATTAGACAACAAAATGTCATTGATGCAATTTCTAAGAAAACATCATTAGAGGTTCATCATGGCAAGATGGGTATATGTAGTCTAAATTTTTTTAATGCTTGACAGTTAATACTTCAAAAGATTTGTTGAAGCTCTTGGTCAATATTGCCCGGTTATAGTCCTCCTTCTCAATACCAACAAAGGGAGCCACTTTTGAAAGGAGAGGTGGAAAGAATAAAATAAACTCTTAAGAAGCAAGAAGAAGACTGGAAAAATAATGGGTGTTCTATCATGACCGATGCTTGGAGTGATAGAAAAAGAAGAAGCATCATGAATTTGTGTTGTGAATTGTAAATTTGGGATCACATTTCTTTCATCAAAAGAAGCTTCGGATGATGCTTACACCAGTCAATACATATTTGACTATTTCAACGAATGTATTAAATAGGTTAGGACTAAAAATGTGGTTCAAATTGTAACTAAAAATGCTTTCAATAATATGACAGCAACAAATTTGTTAGCATTACAAAGGTCTAGCATATTTTGGACATCATGTGTCACTCACACCTTAAACTTTATGCACGAAGACTTCCTAACTTCAATGGAGTAATTAACAAGGTGAAATTCTTCACTATTTTCATCTTTGCACATCACAAGACTTTGACATTGATGAAAAAGTTCACAAAAACAAAAAGAAAAAAAGATAGTTAGCCCCGTAAGTCACTAGATTTGCAACCTATTTCTTAACAATAAAAAGTTTGCTTGATAAAATCAAGAGTTGAGAAATATGATGAATATCAATGAATGGGATAACACTAAATGGTCTAGGAGCATAAAGGGAAAAGAGGCGTTTGATATTGTTGTTCCCAACGATTTTTGGAACTTTAATGTTTATAGAGAAATAGGCAAAGGATGAAACCCAAGACATTGAAGAAAGAGTGTGACTATAAATCTTAGGCGTTATTGATGAAAAAAGCAAAGATCGCCTTGATAGTCCACTTCATACAACGACTTATTTTTTGAATCCGTTTTATTTCTTCAAGAATCTACGTATTAAAGATGATGAATTAATAACAAATAATGTGATTGTTTGTGTTGAGAAGTTGTTTCCTGATACTCGAACGCAATATTATGTGATAAATACCGAGTTTCAAAAATGCATTATAAAAGAAGGTGCATTTGGAAGGAAATTAGCATCAAGTTGATGTGAGAACAATGATGCAAATTACAATATGAATATGTTAACATTATTCTTTTTGTCTTTTGTTTTAACACACACACACACACACACACATCTTATAATACGAGATGGTCTTACCAGTAGCAGAGGGCTTGTAATCTTTTTTCTCCTTTTCTTTTATATTTATTAGTTAGTTGGTGGAACTTCTATGGCAATGAAAAACCAAATTTAAATACAATGGCAACATATATCCTTGATTTGACCACTAGTTCAATGGGTTGTGAAAGAAATTGGAGCGTCTTTGAAGGGACAAGTACTAATTACGTTGTTATATATTACTTTGGTAGTAGTTTAATAATTATTAAGTATGCTAAAATTTTCTAACTTCTTTATACACACCAACAAAAAAGAATAGACTAGATGCTATAAGGATGAACAATCTAGTTTATGTCCAATTTAATACAAGTTTGATAAACAAGAAGAGAAAGAGGGACAAAATAGAGACTCAATTAGCAAGTGATGCTAGTAATGCACAATCTTGAATTGTTGACGATTGTGATGATGATGAGGAGGTGAAGAATGATATCTTACAACCTGAAAAAAGTACTAGAGATGCTCAAGTTGATATAAGGAAGCCCGAGGAAAATGATTTTGTATCAGATGACAAGGAAGACAAGTTAGATGAAGATAAGGAGATTAAATTGGAGTTTGATAAAGAGTTAGACAAAATAATATTGAAAATATGAAAACACCTTTTTACGCCTATGCTTGTAAGGCTTGAAGCTTAACTTTACCACCTTGTCACGTCTTACGCCTCTTAGAACAATAACATAAACTAATTACAAAGACATTATATGGATAGTGGTTGACATTACTGATTGACTTGAAAGATCATCCATGTTCCAACTATAAGGCAAAGCACTTTCTTTTTGGAATAGCTCTTTCTCTTCCATCATTCTTGTGGCAGTTTAGAAACGATGCGTTCTCATTCATTTAGATACTCTTGAAGGTTTGCATTCACCCGACAGCAGCAGAGGGTGTTTGATTCTGTTATACACGATGTGGCAAAAAGACTGATTCAACGAGATATGCCTTGCATACATTAAGATTTAAAACTTGTTACCTTAGATGGGTAGTTCAAATCAAATTGTTTGAATGTGACAGCCTGGATATGAACAAAAATTGGCCAATTTAAGGAAAACTTTTGAATGAATACGACAACATGCTTTGAAAATGAAAATCCATTCAATCGGGGCTGAAATTTTTTTAGGATTTCTTGTGCATCAAGGACGAGGTATAACAGCGCAAGGGCTCCGGTGATATTCTTGTTCTTAGTGCGAAGCCCTCTAATTCTTTGATTTGTTAAGGGACATCTTTGCCATACACCTGTGCAATCCAATTTTATCATTGATTGAATCTCTCGTATCAGGACGATCTTTTTGCTCATCAAATATCAGCCTTGTCACTGAACTCTCTAGTAGAACCAAATTGCTATCTCGATATAGAGGCCACAAAACACATGGCTGTCGATGCCTGAACCTTCTCCTCGTCTTATACATGTAATGTCCCAAAAATGTCTACCGGTACCTAACATGGGAGTATTTCCAGATGATGCAATACTGGCCTTAGTTTGTTAGTTTTCAGCTTGAGGATCTTTTCTTTATTATAAAGGTTTACAATTTCTTAGTCTAACCTTGGCGGATTTGTACACTTTGTTGTCAAGCCTATTTATTACAAAATCTCTCTATGCATTACTCCTTTGGAGGGAGTTACTCCTTTTCGGATGTGCTAGTATCAACAAATATGGTTGTCCGAGCTTAGCAAAAGGGTGCACCTAAGTAAAAAGAAGAAATAGCTTCTCTTGCTGTAAATCATCATACCATTCAAGAAGTTGCAATATTACATACGTCCAATATTTTTCGCTATTTTCAATGAAGGTAATTAATATATTTTTAAATAGATTGAGTTATTAACATGAAACCTCTTATTACTTGGGCAAATGGAATGCTATCCCAAGCCTCTACTATCTATATTCGCTCGCTCTTCTAAATAATTTTATTTTTCCTTTTAAAATTTTTAGAAGTAGAAAATACTTCTTATTAAATTTTCAATTTTTTTTCAAGTTCCTTAAAAATGTATTGCTAGAATTTTTGAATCTTTCTCCTATGACTCATTGCATTGCTTTATCTGGCTGGAGTGGCAGGGGAGCCGTGCAAAAGAGGGATGTTAGTTTTATCATTCGCTTCAACAAAAGAGATTACAACATTTTCTGGCTAGGGCAGACAAATGGGCTTTACATAGTTAACTTTCGCCAATTGGAAATGGAGGCAAAAGGTCGCCCAAACTCGTGTTTTTTGCTTGAAAAAGACCACTACCAAGGAAGAATGGAAGAGAGAGGCATACAAATGAGAAAGTAGGAGACATGTAGGTGAAAAAACGAAAGATAGAGATGGGATTTCTCTTGTTTTTGGTATAGCGAAGCAACCATCCTCCGAAGAAAGTGTAATAGCTCAATGTCTAGTTCCATGGCACCGAAAATGTATCAGGGCTCAAGTGATTCATCGAAGCGACGAGCGATAGGTCACTATAGGGACATGAACCTCCATAAAGATCATTTTTTAAGATAGGGATCTTGTTGAGTAAACTGGCCATCTTATATAGTATAAGCAAATGGGTTCTAAGTCTCTCCTCTACTAACATCGGATTGAGTTCTCCACGTTTCGATCACCAACACTTAGTTCCTCTTGATTTTTTTATCATAAAAAATCATAATCGACAACAAGAATTTGGTTTCTTGTACGAACTTGATGTCGATAAATCTGCGAGTCTAGAAATTCATTTCGGCCAATTGAACATTCTCAAACTGCTTCTTTTTAAGAACCAAAAAGATTTGTGCCAAAATAACTTAGCTCTTGAAAGCAGTGCGAGTTAGGGGTATGCCCGAATCTAATCCATGAGATTGGAATGAGATATCAAAAAATTCATTCAACTTCAAATCAATATTTTCTTTGTGTTCATTACTAGTGGGCCCATACAGTATTGAAGAGTAAAACTTATTATCTAAGAAAGGAGCCCAACGCATGTTTTGACCGTTGAATGTGGTTGACCATTAGGCTTGGTTTAACCCATCTTCAATGGTGGTCCTAACTAATAAAGAAAGGGCAATTCGCTCACAACCTCTACAACTATGAATATTTTTAGCTTTTCTATTCGGATATTCACTTTTACTAGTATTTTCAATAGGACCAAGATTGTCTTGTCTGAGGCCATCACATGGAAAATTATAATTGAAATCATTTTTATTTGGCATAAACTTGGAATCGCTTGCATCTAAAGCACCTTTTACTAAGATCAATGTAGTTGTATTTAAACCAAGAGCAATAGCATGATAAACTAAAAAGTCATAATACATAATTGTTACCCACATCATTCTTATTTTTTGAATTGAAACAAATTAAAAATTTTAATTTTCTACGACGCCTAAACGATAATTTTTTTTTCAGGAACAAGCAAATTAAAATGATTTTTGTTTTGAACTTATTCATCGGGCTCATATCATGTCTCCCGAACCATCCCAGTACATATGGCGCAAGATGATTCCACATATCGAGGTCGGCATGAGATCTAATCCTCCATGAAAAGTAAGAAATTCTACATATTTTGACCAATTCAAGGTGAAAAATGGGTTCGCTCCTTCGGGAAAACTTGGATAAAATTGAGCCAAAAGTTCTCAATTCTAATTCATCTACTAAGATTTTTCCAAAAAGTCGAAACTAAGTGATAAGGGCTTTGTGGAATCTTATAACATGTTAATGGGTAAAAGGATTGGACTTGGTTGAATATATTTCCTGAAATAACTTAATCATTTTTTGGTAAGATCCGCATAGAAATATGCCAGGCTCTTTATGTTTTTTTTTTAATTCATGGATAAAATAAATACAATAAAAGTAATATTATAAAGAAAATAAAATAATGTTGTTACATTTCCACATCAAAGTGAAACTCCATTAATCTCGGTAGTTACGCCACCCACAGAATTTAAAGAACCTAAAGGAGCACGAGTCATATATTATGTAGAATGTCGATAGTTGTGAGAACATCGAACTTTCCAAGAGAAGAACGTAAAGGAGGACATCTAGTGGCAAGGCGTCTCTCTTCCATAGAGACCTCGTGGCATACAACCGAAATGACTGCCAGGTTGGTTGTTGAAACATCTATCTGAAGAAAGAGTTACTAATCTCAATACGATGAGTTATAGGGCGGGTATCGAAAGGGGTAGATTTGAGAGAATCCTTTGTTCGATAGCTCTGGGGCACTAGAGCTTATACAGGCCCGATGGGAAAAGTCCTCGGTACGTTGCTCAAAGGTTAAGCTCAACTCAAACTAGTAGCTCAAAGGGGATTAGCTAGGCTGATGAGCAAGTGAGAAGTTCTTGAGTGCACTGGTATACATTAGATTATTTGGACCAGGGAGACGATTGAAATTAAGGCGATTTTCCATCTCTTAGTAGAGGGAGTTTATCGCAGTGATTAGTATCAACTGATTTTCAGGTTTCATGAAAAAAAGAAAATAAAAAGAATTCCCACCAGACAGAGAGTCGTGCCAACTCCGATTTCTTATTGAATTAACTAATCGCCGTACTATTAGACATTTATTTTGAAGTTGATAATTAAAAAAACACTAGTTTTCTTGAAGCTTTTTGTTCATATCTCTCATCAAAAGGCACTATTCGATAATACCCCCTACTAACCCTACATTATATGTAGAGGTGTTAATCCGGGTCGACTAGCCTCCGATTGAGCCAGGTGAAGGCCTGCGTTAGAAAAAGCTCGACCCGCGGAGGGTTGCAGGCCGAGTCAACCTAGCCCACAAAATTTGAACAAGAACTCGGTCCACCCATAGGCCCATTCGGGTCGAGCCCATGTGGGCTGCAGTTCGACCCGGTTCATCCCGTCTAAATAATTTTTTTTTAAATTACTAACTTATGTTACTTTAAAAAATGTGTTAAATTTCTAAATAAAAAATAATAACAATGATAAATTCACATTTATTATTTATAGCAAAAAATGTTTACATGGAATTTATATCTTATTTTACATTGAATTATTTCTAACTTTGTGAATTTAAATACAACGAAAAAAAATAACAACTAAATGTATTACTATAATTAAAATACATCCTAACTAGATTGACACGTTATACACATATCTTCCGCACAAATTCAAAATTTCAAATTGTGTAAGTGTGATGGGACAACACACTTACACACACAATTATTTTATTTTTTACTAATTTTTTAATTTTTTTTTCTTATTGGCTGCATGCCTACAAATGCAGCCGTATTTTCTATAGCGAGTGGGGGACATGTCCCTCTTGTAGTAAAGGTGATGACAATTGCTTTCAAACGACTTGTCACATCAACGGTTCTCTGTCTCAAATTTTTTTTAAAATTTAATCGCTAGCATGTTAGATGCTGAACGTGAACCGCATGCTCGATTCACGGGTTGGCCCATGGTTGCAGGCCTCCACGGGCCGATGCGGGCTTGATCGGCTGTCAGTCTTGACATTTCTAATTATATGAATGAAAAGCAACTGATTGAGATCATTCAGTACAATGGTATGAACATGATACCAAAGTAAACCCATGGAAAATACCTTTATCAAAGGTAAATAGACATTACGTAGCTTTATTTCTAGTTAAAGCAACACAAATGCTGCACCCTAGATGACAAAAGTCAACTAGTTGAAAGCATCACTAGCTTACGCTCTAACTCGAGTAGTATGGGACACGTGGAATCTCGTACGAATCAGCAAGGACCACATTGCAAGGCTATATACTCGCGAGTGACCGATAGCGAAGTAGTACTGTGATGAATGTAAAAAGAACATGAAATCGTAAGCAATTCCACTTCTTCCTTCCTGAGTTTTCGACTGCGAGAAAGCGTTAAAATTCTCTGCTCGAGTAGAGGTGGCCCCATTCTCCCAAACTGGGACTTACTCAAATAGAGAACAAGACGACTTGGAATGAGAATTCAACTTCGAAGGAAGCAACAAACTTGTGCTGAGGTAGAGGGTCATTGAAAATCCCCATGTTTTTATTGGGGTTTGATAGAAGATTCTCTTGAGGCATTGTCATTTTCTCTTGTCTATAATATCAAAGATCTTGTGCTTAATAATTCCATTTAAAAAAAATTAAAGAAGGGTTATGTTGATGTAGTATCAAAGACTCTTTATCCCATCATATTTCAAAAATTATACCCTTCATGATCTGAATAAGATTATAGCATCTAGTTTTTCATACCAAAAGCCTCCAAATGAGTCTCTTTGATCTAGATACAGAGGCTATATCTAGATAGTGAAAAAGAAGTAGTCTCATAGTGAGGGCAAGATGAAAGACTTTAAAAAATAAAATTAAGGAGATAGCTCCATGTGCTCTCATTGATTATTTGGGATTCTTATCCAGGAGCACTAAGAATGTGTGGCATTTGGTGTCTACTCGAGTCAAGAATTGAGGCCTCATAATCACTAGGCAATAGGCTTTTCTCTAATGCATTTTCTTCTTTAAAAGTTCGATATTCTTGTGTCCTAGCTACCACGATTTGAAGTGTATGCCAAAATCGAGGAGTCATCCTCACTGCTTGGAGATGGCAAATGCACCTGCTCGATCTCTTCTCTTTGAGTTACAACAAAGGTAATTCGGTAAGTCTCGGGTCATAATCTAGTATGACTAAAGCACTAGCCCTGTCTTTATCCTTTAGCTAAGTGCCCTAGATTGGATTGAGTACGGTGAGGTAGCTTAGGATGATGAAACTTGCTCCTGAGCACAGCTAAGCCCTTTTGAGCTCTTGGTTTGAGTTCAACTTAACCTTTGAGCGACGTACGGAATAAAAGACTATTTCCTCAAGATCAATTTTTCTATATATGTCAATGAGAGATCCGATTTTATGAAATTTCTCTCATCATCAACGAAAACTCTTTACTATAGCTCGAATAGAAGCTTGTCCCATGTATTAGACAAACAACAACCGCAACCATCATCAGTCCAGTCCCCTACCTCACAAAGTAGCTTGATGGCTGAACCACTCCCAAGGTGAATAATGCCTTAGGGTTCGACCCGACACCATTTAATAGAACGGATTTCACTAATAAATGGAAGAAGGCTAATTCTTTTTACTGATAAAACCCGTGCTCAAAATATTTTGATTTGATTTTGAGCACGGGTTTCTCTGGTCCAAGTTATTAAGATCAATGTAGTTGTATGCAAACCCAGAGCAATAGCATGATACCTAACTATGGTAGAATATTTCCGAGATGTTAATGAACAAGACTTACTTTTATTTATCGAAAATATCTTCTGTTTTGTCCAAGAAGGATCCGTAGTATCGACCTTATTGGGTAGAATGCCTTTCGCTGTCAGTTATCAACCTACCCCGAGTACCGAAAATGGGTACTTTACAAGAAAAAATTACGTGTACACCAAAGAAGGGTACATAACTTCTATTCAAGTAGTTTATGTACATGCAGACGATTTGACCTACTCATGCTACGGCATTTACACATTTAGATGCTACTACCGTCTATCAAGAGGATTAGTACAAATTTTTAATGTGCTTGGACAGCCTGTTGGTAATTAGGTTCTATAGATGCTCGTACAACATCTCCTATTAATAGATCTGTGCCTACCTTTATATATAGGGGTACTGCAAAACGGCCCCTTCTAATAGAAAAAATCAAATTCAATGACGATTTGGTTCATCCAACACACGTACACGTAATGGGCATCTCGTCTTTCTATGTTCTATAGACTTGTATGTAACTATTGAGAAGCTAAATAATTACATACCCATTTCATGTTGTAACACCACTTAAAAGTGCCTCACTAAGCTAATAGCTAATAGAGTTTAAGTTGTTCTTGGTGGGTTGATTTTGATTAATCCATCGCAAACTGCCTTTCTTTGTTCCTTGCAGAAGTCTAACGGACAACATTATGCTATCTCAAGAGTTACTAAGGAATTATGATAGGGAGTCCCCCGGCCGTAGGTGACTATTTTCTAGAGAAAATATAAGGTTTTTATTTTGTTTAATATTGACAAAAGAGCAGCCTAAATACTCTTCTTCCTTATTTTTTCCACGAGATGTTGCAAAGTATATGTTGTTTAGTATCACCGTCATTCCACAAAGACCATGTTTGTTAGTATTAACTTAGTATTGTCCCACATTGATAAGAATTAAATTATAGTTTCCTACATATAATGTGAATTGGCTCATCTCCTAGGTAGAAGATGATTTGTTTTGTCTTATGTATTATCAGAACTGATTTATTGCTTCCTACTAAAAATAGAATTATTTAGCCATGTCATATAAATAGGAATATTTTTATTTCATTTTCTCCATCCCAATTCATGAGATAGTCATGAACTAATTTGGAGATTTGTCTCACCCGAAGAGTTTTTCTTAGTAGGTAAATGATAAGTTTAATTTATACATTTATATTTATTCCTTAATGAAGAGTTTTCATATAGTTCTAAGTATTTTAGAGTATATATATATATATATATATATATATATATATATATATATATATATATATATGAGTTTTTGTTGATTTTTGTGGTTGTAGGATGAAATATCCGAACTCGAGTCACATTGGTAAAATTTGCAAGTAATTGAGAAGGAATTGAAGATTTGAAGTGCAGATCAAGAACCAAATATTTGAAGATGGGAAAGAAGATAAAACAAAGAAGTTTAAGGTGCTTCAGAGTGGCAATGAAGATTTGAAATGAAGGAACAAACACCTGAAAGCCGAAGAAGCAAATTGAAAAACCTACGACTAGAGCATATGGAGAAATTAGAGCACAAAGTTTCATACAAAATTCTCCTTAAGCCAAATAATATACTATTGGAAATATAATTGAATTACGAGTCCAACATTTTACGAATTGTAATTCAAAATTTTCTACAAGAAGTCATGACCGTTAGAATATCAATTGTTGACAGTGCATCTCTTCTGTCTCGCTCGAGTGGCCTTTCAACGCAAAATCATCAAATTTTTGTCTGCTCGAGCGGACTTTCAACGGTCTAGAAGGGCAAATTTGGCTATTTTAAGACTCTTTTTAAGGGGATGGGGTAGGGGTTTGGCACGAATTTTAATCCCTAAATTGTGACCTATATATACCAAAACTCTTGTAATTTATGGGGTTGAAAAAATTGGAGAGAAAAAGAGGCAAAAACACGAGATTTCCTTTGGGAATTGACATCAACATTGGTTTTCAATTAAGAATAAGAAGAAGAAGAAGAAGAAGAAGATTGTTCAAGAACTTATTGAAGACATTCAGGGGGTTAAGATTTATCTTCTATTTTCTTCCATATTCATAGAATCTGGGTGATATACTTTCAATTATTTAAGTGTTTTCATGATTCCAATATGATAGGGTGATTTTTTTTTTTGGCTATGGATGATGATATAAACGATATGTTGAAGTTTTAATTCAAGGATTCCAGTTTCTAATCTAAATTTGTGTTTTTAGATTTTTTCCATAGTTTTAATATCCGTTAGGATGATTTATCACCGTTTGAATGTGTTTGTGATTTATTTTGCTTCCGGAATGTTCGAAATAGGTTTAGCTCATTATAGCGTTAAACACTAAGTCCTATAGAAGTTATGAATAATCTTCTATGATTGGTGCAATCAACATTCAACGTAGATAATCATGTTGTCAAATGCTTTTTTATATATTGAAAGGTATATGAAAATAGATTTAATTCTACTCAGAAGAGATTATTAGATAACTCAGGATCATCGATTAACAAATTAAGCATAAATTGGATTAAAGGTGAAATTAGGAGAATAAAATAGATCTCAACGGTGGAATCGGATTCCTAGCATAGCTTTCTACTTGATTTTTTCTCCAATAATCATATTTGCACATAGTTTAAATATTATTTATAGTGTAGAAAATTTTATAATCTCTTGATCCATATATTGATTGTATGTATTCGAGTTAAGTTCGAATTAATTGAATTTAAGTTAAAGTCTAAACCCTCGTGTGAACGATACTCTATTATTCACTTTTACTATTAGTACTTGTCAACGAACTCGTGTTCTTGCTTCACCGAACAGTAAATTCTTGAGTATACTTGGAAGTTTGAGATGAGAGATATAATGTGATTGTATCTTTTATTATTAACCGTGAGAAATAACAAGTGTTGCCATGGAAAAAAGTTATAGGGTTTATGGCTCATTAAAACGTGTTTGATGGGATGCACAATATAGAGCATTATTATTCAATCCAACTAACCAGACATCAATTAAAGATTAAGCTTCCTTGAATGAACTCAGTACTTTCTTGCTTTATAACTACGTTACCACCCAATTTTGGTAAGACCTCCACATCAGCAAAGGCTTCATAGGCCTAGTAAAGGCCCAGGTCAGGCCCCGTGAAGGCCTTATGAGTCCAGCGAAGGCCTCATAAATTCGTAGAAGGCCTCGAAGACAACATCTTAACACTCCTGAATCAAGTGCAGCGAAGCTCATGAAGGGCCTCGACGTTTATAGCCAACCCAGGGCGCTTTGATAGTCTTCGAATCCATCATAGCTTACATACATTGTGATATTTCGAATCCATCATAGCTTACAGACATTGCTGCACGAATTCTCACAAAGAAATCAAATCTCAATCTCCTAATGATTAGACAGCGTGATATTGGAGATCAACTCAAATAAGGAATAAAATCTAGAAGATTGTGTTGACACCCAATCAGCCTTTATCCCAAAGAAAGTGGAATCCCATCATAGGTCTAAATGATTGGTTACCTAAATCAATTAGAACTCTGAAGCTATAAATACAATATCTCTGGTTATTCTAAGGTACGCATTATTCTCACCCTTGAACTCTGCTCAATTTTCTGTCTGATTGTCTCTTCTACGCCCAAATACTCTCTATCGTATATTATTCTATATACCAGCAGTTGACTTGATCGTCGGAGTACCAACGATCACCGACCCTTTTTTCCAGTGATATTGGTGCCTAACAATTGTTCTAGTGTGCATGTAACATACAGATTGGCAGAAAATTGACTAGAGATCTGTTGACATGTGAATAGTGCAAATTCTGAGGTCAACAGATTGATGCCGTCTGTGGAAAACAAAAATATGTTACACAACTAAAATACTTGTGGTAAAATATATTTTCTACCAGAAAGAGCATGGCGACAGATAACTCCCTGGATGAAGAAGTTGAGTCTCAGCACATGGACCGCGGCAGGAAAGCGTTCAGGATCTTCAGAATGTAACCCGCCATAAGAGAAAGAGACAACGACAAAGACGGACAATCGAGCAAGATATTTTGGACTTGAAGAAGGACAACGTACGGATGAAGGCGGTGCTTGAAAGATTGGAAAACCAATCTCCCAAATTTGGACACAAGCGTAACCGTGGTTGGCAAAACCCTTCGAGGTCCGAATCAATCAAAAGCCGTCGATCTTAGGATGACCCACCGATTTCAGATGGCCAAAACCCTCGGAATCTAAATTTGAAACCCTTGCATAAAAATCAACATAGAAAATCTCTACCAGTACGGGCCAACCAGCCAGTAACGTCTGTCAATGTATTTACAGATTGGGGGTCGAGTCCACTATGGCACGTCTCCAATCATTAAGCAGCAGGAGCAGCGAGTATAGTGAGGCTCGCCCGGAAGAAAGGAGTGACCTAAAGGTTATGAATGCGAGGCTTGAGAATGAAAGGCCGGAATGATTGTGTGACATCGACGACGATGATGAGAACCTCCGTTCTCTAAGAAATTGAAGGCCAGAGAACTCTCTACCGGATTTAAAATGCCTTCTATGGAGAAGTACAATAGGAGAGGTAATCCCACGGATCACATCAACATGTATAAAACGAGGCTCCAAGGATATATTCCAACAGTCAAGTGCAAGAACTTTTACACCACTCTCGTCTCTGATACGAAGAGGTGGTACAACAAGTTGAAACCTGGGAGCATTAGGAGTTGGCCACAGTTGAGCGAATTCATCAATGCCTTCATTGGCAACCGGACGATGATACCAGAACTGGCCCAGCTCCATGACATTCGACAGAAGAAAGGAGAATCAATGAAGGGTATTTCAAGAGGTTCAACAATGTCACCAACAAAATCGAGAACATCACTGACAAGATGCTTGATGCACTGGTAGCTGGGCTCCATATGTGAACCCCTTTTGGTGAGACATCCAAAATTGAGAGCCCAAGACCTATACTCAGTTGGTGAATTTAATCCAGCTAGAGATTCACTTTGAAGAGACCATTGAGAATAGGAAAAAAGTTGAAAAAGAGAAAGAGGAGCGCTACCGTCAAGAATGACGACATTCTCCATAGCCTCGCAGTAACCGCTATTGTTGTGAAGGACGACGTTTTCCTGAGCCTCGTACCAATTGCTTTCGGAGATTCAATCAGACAGAGATAATCCTGGTTCTCTTTATCTGGACCACCAGCTGACAGTCTCTCTACCAATTTCTTATCCCAAGTTTTGTCGTATATACCAGAGTCGGGTACACAACATGGAGGACTGCCCTGACGTACGAGAATTGATTGATCAAGAGAATCATTAGCAAAGGGAAGAGAACTGTCAAGTGGAAGGAAGGAGAGGACCACCCAACTGGGAGCGAGGACCCCAAATCAACGCTGAGATGACAGGGAGAACATCAGGTACATAGATCCGCTTAGACTAGATGAACCCGCAAGATCTCTTCCAGTCTGGGAGATCAACACTATAATTGGAGGGCAATACGTTGAAGGGCATACAATGAACTCCCGACAAAACTACATAAAAAAAAGCAACGAAAGAACCAGTAGAAAGCTGGTAGATTCACGGACACCGACCCATGCCCCTATTTATCACGTTTACGGAGGAGGATGATGATGATAGCCCAAGAATAACTAACCAAGAGGGGGGGTGAATTGGTTTTCTCAAACTTTTTTTCGTAAAATATTCTCAAAATAAGAAATTTAAGAAATAAGAATTAATCCACAAAAATATGAGCACAATGTAAATAAATAAAAGGGTAGAGAGAGTGCAAACAATATTTTTATAGATGTTCAATCCAACCAATGATCTATGTCCCCCGTTACCAAGCTCTCCGACACGAGCACGGCCTTTCCACTTCTTGATTGTCTTATAGTACAATCCAAACCCTTACAATGTATCTTGTGACTTACAAACAAAGACCACCAATCCTTATACAATATTGAACTTTCAAGGGACCTCAATATGACCCAAAGATATAAAAAGATAGATTTGAGAATGTATTTCTCTCTCGATGAATGATAAATATAAGTTTGGTTCTAAGAGAGACTAACACTTTAATGAATATCAATAGATAAGAAAGCTCAAGTGTTAGAAGAAAATTTGTTGATAATGATGAATCAAAAGTTTAATTTAATTAAACAAAGTTTTTGAATAAGAAATATTGAAGATATAAATGTAATAAAGCTTTGAATGAATTTTCTCAATATGATTCTCTCTATAAATACTCTTGTAAATGTTGTTGAATGATAATAAATGAAGAGGTATTTATAGAGATAAATTTTTGTCACTTTCTATTGAAACGGATGACCAAACGGTCGATTGGTCAGACGGTCAGAACTAGCCGTTGGCACAGAAAAAATCAGAATGGACACTTTTTTAAAAAGTGATTGTTAGACGGTCAACCAGTTCACCCAAACAGTCGACCGGTTAGACCAGTTCATCAAACGGATGACCAATTCTACAGTTTTAAAAAATTAATTTTTGACTTTGATAAAAGTATTTTATGCAAGTGAGAATGACATATGTTTTGTGCATAAAAATATTTTGAGCTTTCATTCATTTAATTGCTAAAAATCAAAGAGTTAATACCTTTACAATTTTATCTAGAAAGCTATTCTTTTATCTTGATCTTCGAATCTTGAATTTCGGATCTTGAGATACTTGAACTCTTGTATTGATTTTGACTTGATCTTGACATTGTATGAGAGTTCGATTTGTAACGCTTTGAATATTACTTGAAAATAGATTGTTAGTAAACACAACTAATTTGTTTGTTATAATCAAAACATTAAGGTTTAAAGTTAACCATAGTGACAACGATGAGGCCGATGTCCACTACCCACATTATGATGCCTTGGTAATCCGCACCATTGTCACCAAGAATGGTCTAGGACGAATGCTAGTTGATGATGGTAGCGTCGTGAAAATCCTATTTGGCAGCGCCTTCGACCAGATGGAGGTAGACCACGAGTTGACAGCCATCTCAGAGCCTTTGTTCGGCTTCATGGGAGATAGTTTCATCCCGTAAGGAAGGATCACCCTCGCCATGGATTTCAGAGAATTCCCGTGCCACTTAAAGAAGTTCATGGAATTCTTGGTGGTGGATACTCAATCCGCCTATCATGGGGTCTTCAATAGGCCCGCGCTTAAGGATTTGCAGGCGATCACCTCCATCTATCACTTGGCGATGAAGTTTTCAACACTAGGCGGAGTCACCAAAGTTCGAGACAATCAAACAAAGGCAAGGGCGTGCTCCATGAATGCGCTTCAAAAAGTGGTCACTCACGGAGACACTCCATCCGCAATCATGACTACACAAATCGAAACAATGGATATTGACCAAGGGAAGGGTAATGAGGACATGGTCCTCGATGAAGGCCTTGACCCATGAATCGTGGGTCTAGATTCATTAGCTTCACCGTTGGAAGAGTTATAAGAATTTCGGGTAAGCCCTTCAGACCCCTCCTAAGTGCTACAGTTGGGACAGAAACTGGAAGAGGGGATGAAAGAAAAACTAAAACGGTTCTTGTAGGAGAACATTGATGTTTTCGCATGGAAGCATGCCGACATGGTGGGGATAAGCCCATCTATAGCTTACCATGCCCCGAAAGTGGACCCCAAAATGCACCCCAAGATACAGAAAAGAAGACCCCTGAGCACCGAAATGTATGGCACCTTAATGGAAAAAGTGGACAAATTACTGGCAAACGGGTTCATCCGAGAAGTAGTTTACCCCCAATGGGTGTCCAACCCTGTGTTGGTGAAGAAAAATAACTATAAGTAGAGAGTGTGCATAGACTTCTCTGACGTGAATCAGGCGTGCCCCAAAGACAGCTTCCATTTGTCGTGCATTAATCAGCTGGTCGATGCAACCGTTGGTCACAAGCTACTCAGCTTCATGGACGCTTACTCTGGTTACAACCAGATCTCCATGTTTTTGGGAGACGAAGAACACACCTCGTACATAATAGACCGAGGGTAATACTACTACAAGTTGATGTCTTTTGGCCTGAAGAATGCCGGGGCCACCTACCAAAGGTTAGTAAACCATATGTTTGTAGAACAGATCAGAAATACCATAGACATCTACGTCGATGACGTGCTCGTAAAGAGCGTGGATGCTGAAGATCATATCAAACACCTGGAGGAGATGTTTAGAATTTTTTCAAATATCGAATGAAACTCAACCCCCTGAAGTGCGCTTTTGGAGTCGCATCTGGGAAGTTCTTGGGTTATATGGTATATCAGCGCGGGATAGAGGCCAAACCCGAGAAGACCAGAGCGTTCATCGACATGCATTCGCCAGCCTCTCCTAAGAAGGTTCAGAGGTTTACGGGAAGATTAATAGCCTTAAATCAATTTATATAAAAAATGACTGATAAATGCCAGCCTTTCTTCCAGACCATCAAGAGAAGAGAGGAGAAAGTAGTTTGAATGGACCGATGAGTGTGAGAGTGCCTTTCAAGAACTCAAGATCCTTTTCGAAAATGGCCCACTATTATTCAAGCCATAGACCGGAGAAAGACTGCCCCAATATTATTCAAGCCCGACGCAACGCCTTGTCTACTATGTTAGGGTTTACAGGATGTAGAGACGAGGTACGCATATATGGAGAAGCTCTCCTTATCTCTCATAGTTGCATCCAGAAAGCTTCGACCATACTTCCAGGCACATAGCATCGACGTTCTGACAAACCTCCATTTGAGACAAATTCTCCAGAAGCCAGACATCTCTGGGAGGTTGATGAAATGGTCTGTAGAGCTCAATCAGTTTGAGATTTCCTACAAACCAAGGCCCTCCATAAAAGGTCAAGAGCTGGCAGATTTTATGGTTGAGTTTACCCACATCCCATAGGGATGCTCGATGCCACATGATGTACCAACATGGAAATTATACATTGATAGATCCTTAGGCAAGGTCGAGCAAGAGCTGGGATCCTGTTAATTATCCCCGACGGTCATAACTTCAACTATGCACTTCGCCTGGTGTTCAAAGCCTCAAACAACGTCGCTAAGTACGAGGCACTCCTTATAGGCTTGAAGTTATCATAGGAGAAAAAGGCAAGAAAAATCCAAATCTACAGTGACTCACAGCTGGTGGTTAGTCAAGTTAATGGGACTTTCAAAGCTCGCGAACAGTCCATGGTGGCCTACTTGAAGAAGGTTAAGGATTTCCTGTCTCACTTTGAGGAGTTCAAGTTACTCCAAATCCCCAGGGTTGAAAATGGCTACGCAGACGCTCTCTCCAAGTTGGCGAGTTGCAAAAACTCCGACTTGATGAAAGCTATTCCAGTTGAAAGCTTAGCCATTGACCATCGATGAGGCTCTGCGGCAGGATGCCATGATAATATACGAATTTCCCAAATGGATGAAGAAAATCGTCGCATACCTGACCGATCAGGTCCTACCAGAAAAAAAGGACGAAGCTCAAAAACTCCATAGGAGGGCCACGAAGTTTGTCCTACAGGATGGAATCTTGAACAAAAGAGGATTTAGCCATCCACCGTACGCTGCATTACCGAGGATGAAGCGGACTATGTCATGGAAGAAATATATGAAGGAGTCTATGGTAATCATATAGGGGGGATGGCTCTAGCGCAGAAGGCCTTGAAGTAGGGATATTGTTGGCCGACTATGAAGAAAGACTCACACGTATATGTGAGGAAATGTGACAAATGTCAGAGATTCGCCATTGTGCTGAAGCTCTCGGTTCAAAACCTCACCCCCGTTACCAGCCCGTGGCCTTTTTCCAAATGGAGGATTGACTTCATAGGTCCTCTTCCAACTAGAAGGGATGGTGTTAAGTTCACAGTTTTAGCCATAGACTACTTCACTAAATGGTGCGAGGCTGAGCCCTTGGCTAAAATCACGGAAAAGAATACATGGAAGTTTGTGTGGAAGAACATATTATGTCATTTTGGGATACCTCACTCCTTTGTCTCAGACAATGGTATGCAGTTCGCCGGGAAGAAGTTTAACTTGAATTGCAAGGAGCTCGGTGTTAGAAGAGACTTATTCACCCCTACTATCCCCAATCCAACGGTAAGGTAGAGACTGTCAATAAAATCATCAAGCCCACTCTGAAAATCATCCTCCAGGGGAATGGGCTGAAGAACTTCTCGAGACCCTATGGTCATATCAGACTACCTTCTGAACGGCTACTAGTGAGACTCCTTTCACTATGGCAAACGGGACGGAGACAATGATCCCCGTTGAGGTAGGATTGCCTTCTCCAAGATGCTTGCATTTCGACGAGGTGGTCAATGAAGATTTGCATAAAGCAAACCTTGACTTACAGGAATAAAGGCATGCCAACTCACAGCTTCGCCTGGCGGTTTATCAGAGAAAGATGGCTAGGTACTACAATTCGAAAGTCAGGGGGATTTTTAGTCAATGATTTCGTCCTCAAAAAGGTCTTTCTCACTAATAAGGAGGTGGAAGTCGAAACCCTTAGACCCACATGGGAAGGACCGTACAAGGTTATTGAAGAGGTTCGACCTGGAACCTACAGGTTAGAAAACTCAGAGGAAAATGAGAAAAAGCATCCTTGGAACACCACTCATATTCGTCCGTACTACCAATAGTTTTTGTTTTTATTAGCACCAAGGCGCATGTCAGTTCTACTTTCAAAATTGTTTAGCCGTAGTATTGTTCCAATAAAGTATAGTTTTTTCAAATTAAAACTCTCTCAACTCAACCGCGCCAACAGAAAGCAATGTAGTGAGAGAGTGTGGATCGTGGCCAAATCCTTAACTCGCTGGGTAAAAACTTAACTCATGTGCAAGCAAGTAAAGAAAGCAAGGTATCAAGGGAGTGTGGTTCGTGGCCAAATTTTTAACTCGATGGGTAAAAAATTTAACGCGTATACAAGCAAGTAAAGAAAGTAAGGCAACGAGAGAGTGTGGTTCGCAGTCAACTCCTTAACTCGTTGGGTAAAACTTAACGCGTATACAAGCAAGTAAAGAAAGCAAGGCAGTGAGGGAGTGTGGTTCACGGCCAACTCCTTAACTCGCTGGGTAAAAACTTAATGAGTATACAAGCAAGTAAAGAAAGCAAGGCAGCGGGGAAGTGTGGTTCGCGGTCAACTTCTTAACTCGCTGGGTAAAAACTTAATGCGTATACATTTAAGTAAAGTAAGTGGGGGCAGCGATGGAGTGTAGTTCGCGGCCAACTCCTTAACTCGCTGGGTAAAAGATTAACACGTGCGCATGTCGGTAAAACAACGCAATAACACTTGAAGGAAAAGTAGATAGAGAAATAATCTCTTTTCATTAATGCATTTACTATAATTATAGGAGCACCAAAACTACACAAAGCGAAATATAGGCCCTACGGTCCCGTCGCCTCTTTAAGGTCGGCACCAGCATGGGCCCCTAACCTAGCCAATGATTCATTGGCCTTCGAGATCTCCGCCAGGGCTTCAACCAACTCCTTATGCTCGACATATGCCATATCTTTGTACACTTTAAGTTTCAACTCCACTCACCTTCGGGCATCGTTATACACCTTTTACATTGTTTCGGCTTTCATCGCCTTGTACTCGGCCTAATGTATGGCCTCTTTGGCGAGGTTGAGCTTCAAACAGATGATCTTATTCTCCGAGCGGAACTCATCCGTGTCCTTAGAACCCACGACCTTTGACTCTTCATAGCCCGCCAATACCTTGTATAACTCATAGTTAAGTATATGGCTTTGGGCGGTGCTCATCTCTGCCATCTTCACCAACTTCGGCAGATTTACTTTCTCTACTGCCTTCCCTTAGGTAGAAGTCCAATACTTATAGATAGAAGCCGTCACCATCACCGATGGAACTAGTAGCTTATCTAGAACGGCTGGGTCCAACTCATCACGTTGGGACACAATTTGACATTCTCTAATGGAAGTGGAGGTTCTCCAGAGGAAAAGGGAGAAGAGACGCCCGTAACCAACTCGGTGCCAATGAAGTAGTGGCAACTAAGATCGGTGCCGCGTCCAGTACCAGAGGTTGCTGAGAGGGAGTCACGTTCCTGTCGTCTTCTTTTTCTTCTTCTTCGATGCTAAAATTAGGGATCTTGGAAAAAATAAACTTGGCCATCGGTAGAGATTCGTTCACCAGAAAGGGTTTCTAGAACAGTATGGATGGTTGGGTTCTGGAAAATCTATGGAAAGGGTTCTGGGAGTATATATAGGCTCAACGCCTGATCCCAACCATTAATGGGAAATCCAAAAGCTGAAACGTTAGATAAGAAATGTGTAGAAGGTGGGCTGCATTAATAAAAAGCCCTAGAAAGACGTAAAGGCTGCGTGGTTTAAATATGCTTGGGGACTTCCACCTTCCACGCCCATAATGGTGCCGTTACCCAGTGCCAACTTTGGAGAGTATTTATGACATAAATGTCAATCTTCGCCCATTGTAAGGATCATCACTCACAAAGAGCGCCCTAGATGATATGGCCTCGACCAAATCTGCGAGGGCATCTCGACAATTGGTCCCTGACCCCCTCGCCAAGTTATCTCATCGACTACGAAGAATAAACAGGTTAGAACACTGTTCAGATAAACATGAAGATTCGACAATAGCTTAGGTGAGGCAGTAACACTTGGGAGTAATTACATCAATGATGAATTATAAACTGAATAAGCCTAATGGAGCTTAATCGTAAGTTGATCATACCATCATAAAGAAATAAATAAACGTCGACACAAAGACAATGATGATTAAGCTGATCTTCAATTTATCGAAGTCTAAATTACAGAGTAAATGGATGGGTACGTATACAACATCCTACCGCCCCGTCGTCTCTTTCAGGACGGCACGGGAAGGGGTCCCTAGTCTAGCTAACTGTTATTTGGTCTTCGTAAGTTCTGCCACTGCCTCGTCCAACTACTTAAGCTTCGCACAATTCGTTGTACGGCTTTGTCAGTAACATAAGTCTGACTTCATCATGATAGGGAGTCTCCCAAATATGATATCACTGTGATAATCATTATATGAGTTGATTTGGTGACTAATTAGGTCATACTGCTAAAAAAATACTGTTGATGCCTTTTGCAAATATCTTTCAGCCTCGTCATCCGAATCAGAATGACCAAAACATATATAATCAATATCGATGTCCATTGTGAAAGTACCATTTGAAATTTTCTCGCCAAGACTACTGGGCCTCCAACCTCTTCCATGGCATCCAAAGCACCCATCAAATTCTGGGATTTCTATGGAGGCATATCTGGTCATCAAAACCCTTGATCTTCTACCTTAAGAGAAATTTAAGTGGAATGCTGGTAGCAATTGAACAACTTGCCGAGAAATTTTCTTTTCCCCTTCCGTCGGGAAAGGTTACTGCCATCTAAATGGAGTATTTGAGTTCAAAAAAGTTATGGAAAGGTAACACTAAAAATAAGAGATTCTTGGTTTTATATAGAGCCAGGATCTGAACCGTTGCAAAGGAATGGTGTGGAGAATGTAAAGCATTAAAGTGGCTTCTAAGAAACGCGCTATTTAATGGGCATGTGGACCGCCACAAGCCACGCGCGCCCCTTCAACCTTCCCAGATAATAATGACACCAACCCTTAGGCAATGAAAAGGCTGCACCATTAATGCCTTTGAAAATAAATCCTCAGATTCAGGTTCAACTCTTTAGATTCAACAAAAAAGCTACGCCGTTAATACCTTCGTCAAAGGCTTGTCATTTATGAAGGTCATCCCCGAAAATAAAGCCTCGTCACAAGTAAGAAACTTGATTGAATACGTGCTTTCGTTACTCAAGATAAAGTATACAAAGCAATTATACTTGAGATAAAAAGAAATCAGTTTCATTAATAAAGTCCAACTGCCCGACCGTCTCTCCAGGGCCAACACATTTTGGGTCTTTCTTCTACAATGGGAATGGGGATACGGGCCTCGCCTCATCTTTGATGTTTGGCGTAAAAAAGAACTTGATTGTCAGAGAATCTTTTGGAGCGGAAAGAGTCGGCGGGGAGTCGATAGTATGAATGAAAGGTCCCATTCTGGATGGACCTTCCTGATCCTTTCGACCAATTGCTCTTGAATGAAAACGTGGCTCCAATAACAACAAAACTCCAAGATGTCAAGAATCACTACTGTTACAACTCTTACACGACTCAGGTCACGAGGCTTACCCATTAGCCCAAAGAGGATTAACAAGTTGTGATCTTTGAGTAGGTTGCTCTGAGGCTTCTGAAGTCACTCTCAAGCTAGTGAACTTTAGCCCACTTCGACCTCAACTCTCATTGATCCCTCTTTGAGATCGACGGCTTACCACAATCTGTAAATACAAGAAAAATATTAAGTCAGGAACAAGGTTAATAAGCCATACAAGAAAAATAATATATACCAATTTCCCCAAAGCGACGAGGAATAGAAACATTAAGAAGGGAATTCTCTGGCCTAAATTTCCAGTCTTCTCCTCCGGCGAAGAAGAATCTCTCCTTCCAGTTGTGGACTTTGTTGGGATCACGTGGTCAGTCCTCCACTTTTACCACCCGACAGAGACATATTGAGACACCGATCGCGCCGATAAATTGATTCAAACTCCTTGAAGGATAAGTTGCCCCCAACCTTAACGACCCTCATCCATAGCAAGAACGTAGCCACCATCTAGCCCTATCCATTTGGTGTTATCTGACAAGGGGCCAGGTTAAAGTCTCGCAAAATTTTGTGAAAGAACAGATGCAGCAGCAGACGAAGGCCTTGCTACAACGCTAGCTCGTAAAGGGCGACAAACCCTTGTAATGGGTCATCGGCCCGCTTCTCTGGGTTGGAGGCCCTAAGCACAACAGATTCATGGATCACATAATCAACCTTGATAGCTTCTAGGTCCACCTCCTTGATCCTCGAGTGAACCATCGAAGCTTCTGTTGTCGAATTTGTTAGCTTCTCATCTAGGTGCCGGATGTTGGGACATCCATTTTGTCTAATGATGCTCTCATTTCAGGGACCCTAGTGCCCCGTTGTTTCTTCTTCGCCTTCGTGATTGACGGGGTTATAGAGGTTTCTTCCCTCCCACTCGTGGACGTTGAAGGGATAGATAATAGTCGGTATTTGTTCAACCTCATCCTGCCCTTCGGGCGAAGATGGAACTTCACCCCTAATCTTAGGGTCGGTACCAGTGGCGGACTAGTTCTATGAATCATCATTTTCAAACGACATTGCTATTTTTCCTTTGTTTAAATGGAGAATTTTCTGAAGCTGCCGGAGAAGATTGCGGAAAGAGTGGCTGGAACAAGAGATTTCGAAAAATACAAAGGAAATACACGAAATAGCACAAATCAAACTCTACAACCTCACCTAACAAACTCAACGAATAGCAAAGTAGAACTCTTTACTCGCTGGAATTCTCTGAATCTCTGTGGTTTTCGCTGGAACACTTAGGAAGTCTGAAGAAAATGCACATGTGAAAAGAAACTAAAGGACGGGCGCAACGGTTTATGTAGACGATGTCCTTTTCATCCTGACCGTCGAATTCAAATCACATTATCTAAACTGTCCTTATAGCTAACATGTGTCAAGACCAGGGCAAAGGCGAAATCTAAACCTTAGGCATTTAATGAAGGAAAAGGACAAGCAAAACACCCCCCACGCACCTACAGTAATGATGGCGCTAACACTTCGATTCATCATTGTCTGTCCTCACTGATAGTGCTGATTGACGGCTCGGTCAGAGTCACACCTACCCCGAACCAAACACTCAAAGCCTTCGCCCGCTATGAATAAACATGCTTCGAGCTTGGAGGATCGTATATAATCGCTTGAAGATTTCATGTATATATGTGCGATGAACTCCATCGCACAATTCCAATCAAGGCAACCCCCCACCTCTCTCCCTCCCCTCCTCCAAATTAGAAATTGAACTTCTGAAGACGTCTTCGTCGTTGTAAAAAAAAAAAAAACTTATTCTCAAAAGTCTCACGCTTACCATAAATAATAGGCTTGGACTTAGGGAACTATTGTTACCACCCAATTTTGATAAGACCTCCACGTCAGCAAAGGCTTTCATGAGCACAGCGAGGGCCTCGTGAATTTGTAGAAGGTCTCGAAGACCCAGCAACATCTTAACACTCTTAAATCAAGTGCAGCGAAGCCCATGAAGGGCCTCGACATTCATAGCCAACCTAAGGCGATTCGTCGGTCTTCGAATCCATCATAGCTTACAGAAATTGTAATATTTCGGAATGACCAAAGAGATATTTAAAAGAAGATTGTGTTTGATTATCGTACAGATTCTCACAATGAAACCAAAATTCAATCTCCTAATGATTAGGCAGCGTGATATTGGGGATCAAATCAAATAAGGGCTGAAATCTTGGAAATTGCGTTGATACACAATCATCTCTTATCCTATAAGGAAGGAGAATCCCATCAGATGTCTAATATTACTTACCTAAATCAATTAGAACTCTGGAGCTATAAATACAACATCTCCGGTTATTCTGAGGTACACATTATTCTCACCCTTAAACTTTGCTCAATTTTCTTTCTGCTTGTCTCTTCCACACCCAAATACTCTCCTCCGTATATTATTCTATATACCAGCAGTTGACTTGATCGTCGGAGTACCAACGATCGCCGGCCTCTTTTTCTCCAGTGATCTTGGTGTCTAACGATTGTCCTAGTGTGCAGGTAATATATAGGCTGATAGATGATTGACTGGATATCTGTTAACACGTGGATAATGTAGATTTCGAGGTCAACAAACTGCTTCTTTGTTTCTTTCATTCATTGAAATAGAAAATATGTTCAACGCAAAATTAAACATGGCATAAAATATTTGTTCATTATTCATTGTTTGCATGACATCCTTCATTTCACAAAACCACTCCCCATTATGCAATCCACTAGTTATGGAGAATAATGATGGTATGTTCTAAAATTTACACCTCAATTTATCTCCAAATAATAATGGAAAACATAAGAAAGAAAGTCGAAATTGTCAAAATTTTCACTCAACCACCTCCTTCCCTAGGCACCTCTTGTCATGTTTGTACTATTTCAACCTAATCACGAGGCATGGAGTAGCCAACAAAAATTGAATTAACATGCACGCCACATGGACAAAATCCTTTGTGGTAGGGATGAGCACGGTCCGGTTTGGTATGGGTTTCGAAAGAACCAAAACCGAATTGCCATATACATGGCATTTTTAACAGATTGCCATATGTGTTTAATTTTTGGTTTTCTTCAGATTGCGTACCAAATTGTCATTATGATGTATCTGCCTTTGATCCGGACTTTGTAGCACCTAATTTTGACATTGGAATTTTTGATACATTGTATCGCGATGGATATAGGCAAAGTAACATGTGAGATACTTTACTATTTCATTGTATTACATTTGTGCAGTATTTTTATTTTTCTTATAGTTCTATTGTAGTTTTCTTATGATTTTCTCCCTCTTAGTGAGTTAGGCTAGATTTATTTTGTCACTAGGATTACAGTGAAACATGTAATATAATTCTCTAATTCTTTGAACATAATCTTTGATATTCAAACACGTTTGTAATTTTGAACAATTGCTATTGATTTCTTTTTATCTACAATTATATGCGCAATGATTGTATGATTTTTATGGTTTGTTTTACCTTCGAGACATTGAAAATAAGTTAGACATACTATCATTTGTCGTAGATTCCAATAGAGGATATAGATATACCGCTATACTTTACGTGATCTTTAAGTATTCATAAATTCTAATGCATTATTGTATGTTTGCATCCGTCATAGAGATATAGTCAGGTCACATATAGGAATATGTTTAATTTTACTCAGGATGGATTGTTAAACAAATTAGAAATATTGATCTTCATAATTAAACCGTGTTACTAAATTCAACGGTTCGGGTTAAAGGTGGAATCGAGATTTTAGTAAACTTTTCTTTATTAAATTTATTTAATATTCGTATTCATCTCAACTTTTCATTAATTTTAGTTAATTTAGGTCTTGCATTGAGTAGTTAGTTAAGTATTTTGATAATTAAATCTTAGAAAATCTATTGAATTCTATAGTTTCAGTTAAGGCTAAGTTAATTCGAAATTAGACTAACATAATCTCTGTGGGTACGATACCTAGACTCTAAAATTTACTTTATTATTTGTAGAGTCCGTACACACGTGCAATTATTATTGCTAACAGCAACCTTAAAACTAAATGTGATGCTGCTATAAGTTACATATTCAAAACAAATGATTATTCAAGTCAAATTCAGCACGTAAACATAAAACGAAATCCAAAAAATAATTATTAGAATTCTATTTACATTAGAATACCATATAGTAGGATACCATCTATGTAATATTCCTATTCTAGGTAAAACTCATTTCTTTTTATTTCTTTACTTATTAGGTTTCTATTAGCCTATATATATATATATATATATATATATATATATATATATATATATATATATATATTATATATATACTTTTACATCAATATACAGAGAGAATTATTTCTCTACATATATTTTCTCTCATATTTTACATGGTATCAGAGAGACGATTCTGAGCAACGATGTCTGGTACAAACACCATAGAAGTGACGATTGTCCAATCGGATCCCATGGCTCTACAACAATCCGATCATCCCGGCTTAATCCTCGTTTCTAAACCACTTGATGGAAACAATTATGGACAATGGAGTAGATCTATGAGAATTGCTCTAATTGCCAAGAATAAGATTGGTTTCATTGATGGAAAGATCGAAACACCAGAAGCAGAAGATGAGAAGTATTCCATATGGGATCGAAGTAATCACATGGTGCTGTCCTCGATACTTAATTCGGTACATCCAAATATTGCTGAAAGTATCATATACTCCGAATCTACCACAGAGGTATGGAATGATCTACGAGATCGATTTTTCAAGGTAATGATGCGCGAATATATCAGATTCGCCAAGAAATTGCTGAGCATTGACAAGAAAATCAATCGGTGTCAACCTATTATACCAAATTAAAGGGACTATGGGATGAATTGGGTTCTTATCACAACCCAATTGGATGTACTTGTGGAAATCTTAAAGCACTGGCTGAAAGGGATGAGAAGGAGAAAGTCATGCAATTCATGATGGGGTTGAATGATTCTTATTCTACAGTTCGTGGAAACATACTCATGATGAGCCCCTTTCCAGACACCAAAAAAGTCCACGCTATCTTAATGCAACATGAAAGGAAAGTTGAGGTTACAACAGATCGTGAAGGACAACATTCAATCAATTGGGAGAAAGTCGAGCAATTGGGGGTCTGACAGGAAAGATAACAATCGGTCAAATTGATCGATCGTTTTATCCGACCGATCAACCACTACGATAGAATCTGGCCAGAAACGATGCACCCACTGTGGGATGATTGGCCACATCATTGATACCTGCTATTTCATCCATGGCTTCCCTCCAAGGCAAAAGTTTTATGGGAAAGACGTGAAGCCACGAAACAAACGCTTCACAAATACTACTACCACTTCTACACTTGACCCAAAGAAAGGCAAAACACTCACAACCAAAGAATATGAACAGATCATGACACTTCTAAACAACAACTCGGGTAATGACAAACCTTATGTTAACACCTCAGGTATCAATCTCTCTACTACCCCTTCGAGTAATTCATGGATTATTGATAGTGGGGCTACTGACCATGTGACGAAGGATGGAATTCTTGAGAATAAATTCATGCCAAAACACAAAACTGTTCAAGTACCAAATGGGGGTCATGCTTCTATTAAATCCATTGGTGCAGTTAAATTTGAAAATAATATGATTGTTGATGATGTGCTTTATGTTCCCAATTTCAAAGTCAATCTATTATCTATCAGTAAACTTACTCAAGGGTTAGGTTGCTATGTGACATTTTTCCTTGATTTTTGTGTCATGAAGAATTTGACGACGAAGAAGACGATTGGCTTAGGAAGGCAGAGTAACGGCATATATTACCTTTCACAAAAACCACAAATACATCATACTACTAGTGGATCAACCAACTTATGGCATAGACGTCTTGGACATCCTTCAGCTTCACCTATTCAATTCTTAGCACAAAGTACCTTAGATATTAGTTTTGATTCTTAAGATATTTGTGATGTTTGTCATTTAGCAAAACAATCTAGACTTCCTTTTAAAGTTAGTCAAATTTTTAGCAATAAACCTTTTGATTTGATTCATTGTGATATTTGGGGACCTCATAGGATTTATTCTTATTCTGGTGCTAAATATTTCTTTACAATTGTTGATGACTTTTCTCGTTATACTTGGGTACACTTCATGCGTCACAAATCCGAAACTCAAAGCATAATTAAAAATTTCTTTGCTTGGGTTAAAACTCAACACAACCTGACTATAAAAATTATGAGGTCTGACAATGGCCAAGAGTTCTTATCCTTGCAAACATTCTTAGATGAAAATGGTACAATTTTCATGCCCTTATACCCATCAACAAAATGGAGTCGTCGAGAGAAAACACCGACACCTCCTTAATGTGGCTCGTGCAATTAGATTTCAAGCCAATCTTCCATTAAAATTTTGGGGGGAACATATCAAAACAGCTTGTTAGCTCATCAACCGTATACCTTCGTCATTACTCTCATACAAAACACCATACGAAAGATTACACAAAACACCACCACCTTATTCTCATTTACGTGTCTATGGTTGCCTATGTTTTGCCACCAACCTCAAACCCAGCCATAAATTTGACACGCAAGCCAAACGGTGTGTGTTTCTTGGATATTCCTCAGGACAAAAAGCATACACATTATATGACCTAACCGACAAAAAGCTAGTAGTATCTTGAGACGTCGTGTTCCATGAAAATATATTTCCATACACTTTCCAACAACATGATGAAACCAACTCCATCCCATTGCCACAATCTATGCCTCTAGATGTTGAAACACCATATTTCACAAACCCTGAGAACCAACACATAGCAGAAACAGATAACTTGCCTGAAGATCCCGAACTATCATCTGGACCAACCGGTCTACCAGACAGTCGACCGGTTCACTCATCCGTTTCAACAGAGAGTCCAACCGGTCGACCATCTGGTTGACCGGTTACCTCATCCGGTTCAACAGAGAGCTTAAACTGTCGACCGTCTTCACATACCGGTCGACCGGTTGAGCAATGTCCAACCACTATTGATCCATCTACCTCTTCTCACCCTCTAGATGACCAACTTAGAAGATCCACAAGATCAATATAAACCCCATTTCACCTGAAAGATTACTATATCAATCATACTCTGCCTACTCAAGCCGAGTCTGTTCCAGTCAAATCCAGCACTCAACATCCTATATCAAGGTATGTATCATATAGTAACATTTCTTCTATTCATCGTGCTTTTACATATAATATTTCTCATATCATTGAGCCAGCTACATATGAGGCAGCATGTCAGGATCCTAAATGGGTCGCTGCTATGAATGATGAAATTCGTGCCTTGGAAGAAAACAATACTTGGTCACTTGTACCGCTTCCTCCAAGTTCTCATCCTATTGGTTGTAAGTGAGTGTTCAAAATTAAATTTCATTATGACGGTACAATTGAACGATACAAAGCACGGTTAGTGGCGAAGGGGTTTACACAACGAGAAGGGATTAACTATAATGAAACTTTCGCTCCAGTTGCAAAATTAACTACAATCAGATGCTTACTTGCTATCGCCTCTATCCGTGACTGGACGTTTCATCAGATGGATGTACACAATGCCTTTCTTCATGGTGATCTTGATGAAGAAGTCTATATGACTCCCCTCCTGGATTTCGTTGACATGGAGAGACACCGGTTGTATGTCGACTTCATAAATCTTTATATGGATTGAAACATGCATCTTGTTCTTGGTTTCAAAAATTTGTATATGCTATTATTCACTTTGGGTTCAAACAGTCACATGCAGATTACTCACTCTTTACAAAGGTCAATGGTAATTCATTTACGGACAGTTCTATTATATGTGGATGATATGATTGTCACAGGAAACAATAGAGAAGCAATCTCTACTAAAAAACATTCTTTGCATCTCAATTCAAGTTGAAGGACCTTGGCACATTAAAATACTTTCTTGGAATAGAAATTGTTCGCTCAAAATTAGGAATTTCAATAAACCAAATGAAATATACTCTTGACATTTTTCAAGAAGCCGGATTACTTGGATAAAAACCTGCAGCATTTCCCATGGAGCAGTTATTGAAATTTAATTTGACTGATGGAAAGTTATTGAAAGATCCCACATACTATCGACAGTTGGTAGAAAAGCTCATTTATCTCACCATTGCTAGACCAGAGATCTCATATTCAATCAATACACTCAGTCAGTTTATGCAGACACCTAGACAACCTCATCTTGATGCAGTTCACCGATTGCTCCGATACTTGAAAAGAGCACCAGGACGAGGATTATATTTCCCATCAAGTGGAAAATTGCGGCTAGCAAGATTTTGTGATGTAGATTGGGCCGGAGATATTAATACACGATAGTCAATTACATGATATTGTGTATTTTTAGGAAATGCACTTATATCATGGATAAGTAAGAAACAAACGACTGTGTCCAAATCTTCATTGAGGTTTAGTATAGGCAATGGCTTCCATTACATGTGAGTTTATATGGTTGAGACAATTGCTGACAGACTTATGTGTAGATCATCCTCAAGCAGAAATATTATATTGTGATAATCAAGCAGCAATGCATATTGTCGCTAATCCAGTATATCATGAAAGAACAAAACACATTGAAATAGATTGTCATATTGTTCGTGAACGAATTGATAAGGGAGAGATCAAGACTGCCTATGTTCCCAACAACAATCAGATTGCAGATTTATTTACTAAAGCATTGGACAAGGAGGTATTTCACAATTTCACTCACAAGTTGGACACTCTTGACATACATGCTCCAACTTAAGGGGGAGTATTATAATTCTATTTACATTAGATTACCATGTAGTAGGATACCATATATGTAATATTCATATTCTAGGTAGAACTCATTTCTTTTTATTTCTTTCCTTATTAGGTTTCTATTAGCATATATATATCTTGTAACCTCATTCATTATACATAATTTTTACATCAATATACAGAGAGAATTATTTCTCCACATATATTCTCTCATATTTTACAATAATGGTTCAAAATAAAGTTAAACTATTCTCTAGTTGACAATTTACTGATTTTCCTATTTTTGTTTAGCATGTATAGCATGTATTTGGTGGCAACAGATTCTTGCACGTTTTTCTATTGTAGTATGTATTTAAAATTCACAAGAATTTTATAGAATTAATTATTAACTTAAAATTCAATAATAAAATGACGAACAAAATGTATTGTACAAAATATTTATATTATAATCTAATAACAAGATCGAAAATGTTACAAAATGAAAAAAAAATCAGTTAAAATTCAAAATGCTAAAAAATCATTATGACTCAATGATTAACCTAAAAAATTAATATAAAACATTTCAACCATCTTACAATTAAAGTTAGCTAAGAATTCAAAGTGTTATATTTCTTGTATTTATAAGAATTCGTTAGTATATATTAAAGGAAATTAGAATCAACATAAGAATTCAAACTATTAAAATATTCAGAATTTCAAGCCTTCTTTATTTTTGGGTCTAAGGCAAGTTCCTCACCAGTCTCATAGCAAAACCCGCTATGCTTCTCCAGTGTATCACTTTCTTCTTTCTCTCAGTCTTCTTGATTTTTATTATTATTATTTTTTTTTAAAAGTAGGAGCTAACACCATTATGTGCTCTAAATTTTCAGCCACTGCCCAATCAATTCAATTCCTAAGCAGGATAACACTTCCTTGGTATAATGCAGTGTAAACTTGTGTTGTATGATAACTCAAACAATAATTGTATGCTTCTAAATGTTGATTAGCTATAACAATTACTGCGTGTTAGCATGGCATCTCATCTATTTGGAATCTGTTGTAAGTGATATCTTTTTTGTTTATGTCTACTAGGTATTGTGTATTCTTGTTAGTAATTTAATATATGTTTCGCGCAGAAAGTGTATCCTTCGCTAACAATTAAAAGATTCAGACGATGTGTAAGGGACGTCAAACCTCTTGAGACAAAGTCCCAACAAGGGGTGTTTGATTTACGAAGATTACAATAGTGACAAAGGATGAAAGAGCAAAACAATAGGCCTCTAAGGGGCACAAGCACACTAGAATTCACTGTAAAGAAATATTTAAGACTAAAATGGAATGAAATTACATTTCTCTGTTTTTTTGAGAGTTGTCTTCTTTTTCCTTGTCATTCAATCTTCTTTCTTTTATACTTTACCAAACGGTTTTATCACGCGTTTTCCTTCAATCTTATGTAAAAACTTATCGTCGTCCGGTTTCTACCTCATCGCCCAATAACCACTTAGGTAAGCCCAATAACTACCCATTTCCTCCATAATGATTCAACTGTTTATAACTCTCCCATGATGATTCAATTGCTTGTAACTCCTCCATGATAATTCAACCGCTTGTAACTCTTCCATGATAATTCAACTGTTCAGTAACTCCTCCATGATAACTCAACTGTTTGTAACTCCCGAAGCGTGGGAAAAGTGATAAGAGAAGAAGAAAACTGTTTAAGAACAGTTACTCTTATGCGATTATTGACCGTTCTAATAAGCAATACAGGCGTTTCTAATCTGGGCGATATCCATTTTGGGCCCTATCGCTGGGTAATTTCCATTGGGCCTATATATAAATTTACACGGACATCCATTGGGCACTTTGGCGATATATATTTCTAGGCTTATATGCTTGGGTACTTTTTATGGGCCTATATGTACAATCTTTCTTAAGTCTCTTTTTAGGCCCTTGTTATTTCGTATATCAATGATTTACCCCCAATATGACTTAATTAATATTATCACTTATTAATTAGCCATATTCACTTGGTGGCGTTCCATCGTCTGAAAAAGTAAGTTTGGCGCCTTAATTCTGCAATCCTAAGAGCACGACTTATAAAACCCAAAAAAGGCGCCATTACCAATAACCACGTCCGGCCTCCATCACGTCGCCGTCCTTTTTCTCCCTCTATAAAGGGACACTATTCATCTTTCCTTTACTTCTCACTTACTTTCCAAAGCCGGTCACCTCTTTTGCCATCCTCTTGTCCATTTTTGAAACAATGTCGACGTCAAAGCTTCTTCAAACAATAGCATTACTTTCGAAGATTTCCGGGCCTTCCTAACTAAACCTTATGTAAACCCATCGAATCTTCTACCCTCTGGGCTGATATGATGAGCGAGTTTCTATTTGGGCCCGTCGTTCGGGATCACGAGACTCCATTGGGCGACCGGCTACGGCCCAATTTTTTCCTTGCACCCAAGAACCTCCTTTCTTGGACCCATTCTCGTTGAAGCCAATCCGCAAGAAGAGCATTCGCACATGGCCTAAATCTGATACCACTTTCCGCCTGGCATGCGGCGTATGATGAAGCATGCCCCCACGAAGGTGCTTTTTGATCGTGCGAAATCTCGATCTTACGAAATTGCCACGCGTCCCCGCTCTATGACCCGAGTTCTCTTCCCAATCGCCTAAGCTTCTAGTCTTCCGAGTACAATACCTTCATTTTTCCTCTTAACCCATGTCGGTTACTCTAAGGGACGTTGGTGCTTTGAATCAATCTTCCTCCTCAGGCGATACCATTTCTCCCGCCATACTTGATATCCTCCCTTGCTCCAAAGTTTGATAAAAGTATACTGGACTCCTATTCGGGGCATGCGGGAGCTTTATGACAACACGGGCAAAGATCCCACTCATGCAGAGCACGTAGCCTTCCTCCAAGTTTGGGCCGTGTGGGTACATTCTTTGTGTTCCTAGTCTTAAACCTTCCATGGCCTATTTGCCCATCGCCCATGAGTTGGCCCTTGGTAGGTCTTTAAATCTTTGCTCTCTCTTACGGCCGCCTTCTATAGAGGTATGGCCTACCTTCTACATCAACTTAGGACCAATGCTTCTCCCTCTGGGCCGGTGTTCCTTGATACCTCCTAGGCCGGTGAGTTGCTATGGGCTAGTTATCAACCAATTAGCTCCGTTGATATGTCTAACCGGGATGTCTTCACATTCTTTACAATTTAAACTCGATTCCCTCTTTCTTTCCTTTCTCTGCTCATCAAGTCCCGTCTATGTCCAACCCCTCTTACTCTGAGCGAGGTGAGTAATGTCTTGCCCGTTTGGGTCCAATACTTATTTGGCGAGAATTGTTTCATGACATTCTCACAGACACCAATGCCAAGGCTGGGGTTGAGGTCTATGCTCTCCAGTTCTTTGCTGACGACTTGGTTTTGGCCAAACTTGGCCCTTCCTCCTCCTTGTTACTCAAAAAGTTTTCAAGAACGCTTCCATACCATCACCAAAGTAGAAGCGCGTGCTATAGATGAGCGTAATGCTTCTACGATGAATGGGTTCTCTTTGGCTCCTTTCAATCCCACTTTGGCGTTCATCCTCTTTTGAGCAGTTTTGGCCTTCGGTGAAACGTAGATTCTTTACTACTAATGTCAACCATGCATTTTATATACTTGAGGGGTCGGGGTCTTCCAGAACTTCCATTTCTTCTACTCTGATTCCTATCCCTGCTGTGCCCATATCCGTTAAACAACCTGCTCCTTCGTCTTCTCCTACAAAATCTTCGACAGTGCGTACTAGACGTTCTGCTGCAATTTCCATTCAATCCAGTTCTCCTCCCGCCCAAACTGGAGTTGCGAGAGGTGCATCCAGCCGTAAACGGCCAGCATTGGACCCATCAGATCAGCCTGATGATGAAAGTGATGACGATGATGGTGCTCCTCCTATGACCAGGAGAAAGGTAATATGATTTCCCCTCATTTAAAGAACACTTTAGTATAAATATTGATATTCTCTTTGTACTCTAAACCAGAAGGGGGTCACTTCTCCTTTGAAGGATTCTACGTCACCCGACCCTTCAATTCTTCGATCTTCCGAGCCATCCGTCGAAGTGGATTTGCTCAAGAGGATTTGGAGACCAATTGCTTGATCGCCCGGATAGTTGAAGAATCTCCATCATTTCAGTATTTCCCCTCGGTGTAGAGCCGGATGGTAATATGTGCCTATAGTTATAACATTTTTCTAATTCCACCATTTGACATGGCTTTATTCTTGAAGCACTTATCATCATTCATCCTTTGCGGAAAGACCAATTGATTTGCGGTTGTACGAGCCCGACGTGTTCGGATAAGGGTGAATCTTCACAGTCATCAAATCACCCAAAGGCACACTTCCCTTCTTCCTCCAAGACCACTGATGAGGTAATTTTTCTTTCGATTTCTTTTACTTTTCTTATTGCCATAAAGACACTAAGTAATCATTTTACCTTTACTGGGATCGATACCATCTTGCGCTCTATTCGGGACCTGTTTCGTCATGGGAACAAGTGAAGGCTAGTCGGACCGCTCGTTCGCCTTACGCGATCGTCCTTCTTACGCCTCACGGTGCTTTTCTATAGAAAACATGAACATTCTTAAAAGCGTTGACTTGAATACACTTCCTTCATGGACATGGATATCTCACACGCCCGATGTTGCTAACCAAGAGACAAATTTGAGCGTTTAAGCCGCCCAATGGCTCAAGCACTTGAGCTTCCTCGCTCAAACTCTCCACGGATCTCAAGTTATCTTTGAAAGTCATCCACCGGAGATAAGCGCTACCATTGGCCAAAATGTGGAGCTCAAAGCCAAGAAAACTCAATACGTCAATGCTATGACCGAGAAGGAATCTCTTCACCGGAAATCGATCAAGCCAAAACAATCTGAGCGAGATATCTTCCGAGGTCATGGTTGAGGATTCTTTGATGATGAGTTTGGCTACTCGGATAAAAGAAATTCAAGAAAAGATGGACGATCAGTAAGGCGGTGGCGGTACCAAGCCACAATGCTTCTCGGGAAATTGAACAGGCTAGATCCTTGCTTGGCGCGTTATTCGAGTCTAGAAGTGGACGATGGAATTATGGATGAATTATCCACCGCCTGTGAGCAATAGCGATGAGTGGGAGAAACTTAGAGAGCGGATCGCTCTATTTGGGGTAGGATGTAATTAAGATTCTAACGTTTTAAGGACAACTTTTGTTTTATTCAATTTCTCTTTTGTAATGGTAGCCAATTATGGCGGCCAAATTATCCGATGAAATGAATAGCTTCATTCGCTTATAGAATCGTGTCCTTTAATGTTAAACCTCTAATCGTTCAAAATCCCAAACCCGACGGAACGTACTTCTTTAAATATTTGCCATTAATAGACCTCATGTGCCTCATACCATCCAAATTTTCTAAATGATATGCCCCGTTTGGTAACACCTCTTTAACTCTGTATGGTCCTTCTCAATTTGGTGACCATTTCCCAAACTTTGGATTACTACTATCCAATGGGAGTATTGTTTTCGGACCAAATCCTTCGTGCTAAAACATTTGGCTATAACCCTTTTATTATAATAATGAAGCCACTTGTCTTTTTTGAATTTGCAACCTATCTAAGACGCTCAACTTGACTCGTCTAATTCTAATAAATTACGAGCAGTAGTTCAAGATGCTCATTTTCATCTATACTATTTTGCAAACGTACTCGATTGATTGTACATTAATTTCCATAGGCAAGACTTGCTTCTTGCCCATAAGTTAACTGGAAAGGAGTTACTTTAGTACTAGATCGCAGAGAAGTTCTATAGGCCCATAACACTCTATTCAAGCACTCATGCCAACTTCTAGTATTTTCGCCTATCATTTTCCTTATGATACTCTTTAAAACCTTATTTGACGATTCCGCTTGGCGTTGGATTGGGCGTAATAAGGTGTAGAGTTTGCCAACTTGATTCCAAACTACGCCTGAAATTCTTTCACTTGACTCCCATTTAAAGAAGTTCCATGATCCATCACTACAATTTGAGGTATCCCAAATTTATATATGATGTGATCACGAATGAACTCTATGACATTTCCTTGAGAGATTTCTTTTAAAGGTATCGCTTCTACCCATTTAGTGAAAAAATCCGTAGCGACTATTACAAAGGTGTGTTGTTTGGACGATGGTGGGTAAATCTTTCCTATCAGGTCTATCGCCCAACACTTGAATGGTCATGGTTTAATAATAGGTACCATTTCCCTTGCTGGCACTCTTTGGATTGGGCCATGTTTTTGACACTCCAAACAACTTTTAGCATACTGAACGCATAACTCGCCCATTTTAGTCCAGTAATACCCACTTCTGATGATCAACCACCTCATCTTTTGGCAAGCTTGATGTGCTCCACACTCCTTCATGCGCTTGACCATAACTACTTTAGCTTCTTGCAAATTTATGCACTTCAAAAGTACCCCATCCGAGTTTCTTATATAATTCTCCCTCAACCAAAGACATAGTTCGATGGCGTAATTTTACCTTCCTATCGCTCTTCTTATCGGGTTCTTCCAAGAATTTTTGTATTTCTTCTCTCCAATCCAATGTGTCTCCATTTTGTATACAATGCACGTTAAACTCCTTCGCCCTTCGTTGAACTACAGGCAATATCGTTCCATACTCACAAGCAGAACCGTTATTTAACATTTTTGAATAACCTGATGCCATTTGGGCCAGCTCATTTGCCAGATCGTTATACATCCTATTAACGTATTAAAGCTCCACTTGGTCAAATTCGTCCAAGAGCTCTTGAGCGATGCCATATTGACTTATGACAGAATCACTTTGGCATTTGAAATTACCATTCAATTGATAAATTATTAATTGAGAATCACCTCTGATAAGCACATTTTTCGTCCCTAAATCTAATAATAGCTCTAAACCGACAATCAATGCTTCGTATTCGACGATTATTAGTACACATTTCGATCGAGGCGAAAGAAAACTTGTAACAAACCCTAGTGGGTTTATTAGCACTACCCTACCCCTCCTACTTCCCTAGTAGTTTTGGTAGTCAAAGTATAATATCCGGGTTTTCAACTCGGCGAATTGACTTCTAATTCAATTTCTTTAGGCACGCGTCTAGGCATGGATGATCGGCGAAAAAGTTAGCCAACGCTTATTTTTGACCGCCTTTTGGGGTATGAACTCAGATTTCAAATTACGATAGTGCTAAAGTCCAAAGACCAATCCTTTGATGCAAAAGCAGACGAGAGAACATGTACTTAACCAAATTTACTTTAGAAATTAAGTAAATAGTTACAGGCCGTAAGTAGGCCCTTAATTTAGTACATGTAAAATATAAAGCAAGACATAATTTTTCAATAGCAGAATAATTACATTCACATGCAGTTAATCGTCTACTAAGGTAATATATCGCCCTTTCTTCTCCAAACTGGTCGTCTTGGGCGACTAGTCCAGCTATTGATTCCTGCTCGGCCGATATGTAAACTTTCATTGGCCGTCCTTGGATAGGTGAAACTAACACTGGTGGATTTGATAGATATGTCTTCAGGCTATGAAAAGCCTCTTGATGCTCTTCCTTCCAGACGAAGTCGTCCTGATTTTTCAACTTCAAAAGAGGCGAAAAAGCTTTCGTTCGCCCTGCACAATTAGAGATGAAACGTCGTAAAAAGTTCACTTGTCCAAGGAATTTTGCAATTGCTTTTTATTCTTAGGTGGTTTAGCCTCTAAAATGGCTTTTGCTTTATTTTATCAAGTTCAATTCCTCTTTCATGCACTAGGAATCCTAGGAAATTTCTGCATTAACACCAAATGCACACTTCAACGGGTTCAATTTTAGTTTATCTTTGTCTCATCCGTTCAAATGAACATTTCAATTGTTGGAAATGGTTCTCTTCTTTCAACGATTTAACCACTATATCATCAACATAAACTTCAACGAATTCTCCTATTATGTCATGAAAATTAAATTCATTGCCCTTTGATAAGTGGGCTCTCCTGCATTTTTAAACCAAAAGGCATGACCACCCATTCAAAACATCCTAGAGCACCGGGCATCTGAATGCGCTTTTATGTACATCTTCTTGACTATATAAATTTGGTTGTATCCGAATATCCATCCATAAAGGAGTACATCACATGTCCGTGATTGAATCTACTAAGGAATCTACTGTTGGCATTGGATATTCATCTTTAGGCGTTGCCAATTCAAATTCTGAAATCTATGCAAACCCTAATCTTGCCATTTTCTTTGATCTGAGCACAATATTAGATAACCATTCAACATATATGGCCGTCTGATAAAACACCGCCTTTAACAATCGTTCTATTTCTTTCTTTACTTGGGACAATACATTAGGAGTAAAGTGTCCGGAGAGGTCATTATGCGGTTTAAAGTGTGGTTTGGTTGGCGACTATGTTCTACCAAATCTTTATCTAACCCGGGCATGTGTTCATATTCTCAAGCAAAACAATCTTTGTACTCTTTTAACAAAGCGATTAACTGGTCACTTACCTCTTTGCTAAGCATCTGACTGACAAACGTTGGGCAATCTTCTCGTTCATCTCCAATATTCACTTTCACCAAAGGATCTTGTGCTTGAGCGTGCCCGGTCTTCATGACTCCTATCACACCATCGTCCAAGTTCCTTGTAGTGATGTCTTCTGTATCCAAACAATCCACCTTATTCACTTCTTGGCCAATATTCTCTTCTAATTCGAACACTGCTAATTTGTTCCTTAAAATTTTTAAAGTCGTTTCCTTTTTTATCTCTCCTTCGCACCTTTTCTCGAAAGCCATTGACTTGGCTTCGACATCCTGAAAGCTAAACACCTTCTTCAACATTTATTGAATATCTTTTTTGCCAATCATTGGCTCTTCAATGGCCACTATGTTTGGCCTCATTTGATCGAACATTTCAGTAAATGCATCTCCTGATAATGGCTCCTCACTCGCACGATGATCCGAGGTTTCTTCGCCATCTTGGACTACTCTCACGGGTCCATAATTTCTCTCATACATGAACTTCTCGATCGAGGTTAAACCAGTAACAAAAAGGTCTATGATCCGCTTGCACCACCTCTGCCTCACCTTTATCGTTCCAAAAACTAGACATTGATGGAGCGGCGAAGGTATCTGCAACGATTTCCATGAATCCGGGTCTCTTCCTAACAACACATTGTAGCTAGTCGGCCCGTCTATTACAAAGAATCTGTGGTTTTGGTGATAGTTCCTCTCATCACGTCTAAAGGCATTACTCCTTTGGTCAAGTCGCCCGCCATTGAAGCTCGTAAGAATAACCTCGATGAGGGATCAAATCGCTCTCCGTCTTTTGCAAATTTCTTTATCATTCGGATGGAATGGTATTAATAGCGGCCCCATTGTCGATGAGAACTTTGGCTCTTGGGATGCCATTGACTAAAGCCTTTACATATAATGGTCTCAAATATTTGGTTAAATTGGCGTTGGCTTCTTAAAGATGACCTTTTCAGTCGCCTCTATCTCTACCCCTTGTTTCCCATCGTCTTTTGGATCAAGTTGCTGCTTCCCATCTTCTCTTGGATCAAATCACTGTGTCAAGTTCACGTGCAACATTTCGCACTGACCTTCCGCGCTGGGTTTCTAAGTTTCTATGTCGCTCATTTCTTGCCAACCTTGTAGGAGGTGGCAATATCGTCGAGGTGGTCCATACTTTTGAGCGTGGTACCCTCATTTTCTCTTAGGCGTTCGTTATAACACGTAATAATCAAAAGATCGTCCGGATGGTTCGCCCAACAAATCTACTTCTCGGACGCCTTCTTGATATAGTCGCTTTAGCATATTGTTATATGAAACTCCTCTTTTTCTTCTTTACGATTCTAGGTCAATCTCTTCTTCCACATCGGTTGAAGCCATCATCTTCTTCTTCCTCTTCACATATACCTCTAGAGGTTTGCCCGAGTTTTCCTTCACATTCCAACGTGCATGCTTCCTCCCCTTATCGTCTTGTGTCTCATCATCCCTTTGCTTTTTAAACTCATTGGCAAGCAAATAATTATTAGCCAATATTGGGGCAAAGAACCAAATTGAATGGTGATGAATTGTCCCGGATCATCTTTATCTTAAGTCTTTCTTCAAGTCTTTCAAATTTCGACCTATCGGAAGAATCTTCCCAAGCAATTCTTACGTTGAATCGCTCACATTATGTTCTTTCTCATCTTGAGATTTTCCTTAGCAACAGCGTTGGAGAAGTTAGGCGGTTTGGGACGTATCGCCTCTTGTTGCTTTGTCTCATCATTCGTCCATAATTTCTCGATGACGTCTTTCTTTGTGTCCTAGTCATTTGATCAAAGGGTATCACCTTCCCGCCCGTATTGGAATGAGTGCCATACATTCGATCGATGGGGCGTGGCACGAACGTTCTCTGGTGAGCATCGGCTGCGCCGTTGTACATCGGCTGCCATCATACATCGGCTGACTGTCTTTCAAAAGGAGGCCTTGATACCCTTCGTCCTTGGATAGGCTGGAAATTTAGGGTCACGTTTGGACGATTATGACGCCCCCACACTTCCATTTTCTCCTCATCTTTATCTATTTCTCTACTACATCTAGCACACAACACTTTTTTGTTCCTTTCAACTTCTTTACCTTTGAGACGTTCGAACACACTGGGATGCTGTTCAAGATCTTCGTCTCCATTATCAACTACCAATTTGAATTTAGGTAAACCACTTTTGAAACCTGCTGACAACATATTCACTCCTAGTGGCCGCGGAAAAGGATTCTCATCCACTGCCATCTTCTTTTTAGCTTCAAAAGTGATTCGCCCTGATTCAATGGCATCCTGTAATACATGACGAAAAACCAAACAATTATTAGTTGTATGAGACCATGCATTATGCCACTTACAATATTTTTATCCTTAACTTGCTCGAGATTTGGCAATTTGTGCTTATCGCTCGCTTTTATTTGTTTGTCTTTATACAATCTATCAAATATAGTATACGCTTTGGTTATATCGAATCAAAACGTTCTAGCCTTCTTGCTTGTATCTCTTAGAGGCTCATTTTTCGCCGTTGTCCCTGAGTTAATTATTAACGGGCATGCATAAGCATCTCCTTTAATCAATTCGGCCAAACATATTTCGGTTTGATCATAATATTCATCTACAATATGAACGTCAAAGTTTGGGTCTCTATAGTAAGTCCCTTTGCTAGAATTTTTCATTTGTTCTTCTTCCCTTATCAAACGCTCATACCTAATCACATTGGCCGTTAATTGGAAGAGATCAGGAAACTCCCTATCCTGAAATTTCTTTTTCAAGTCGAAACTTAAACAACTCTAGGCGATCACGAAGCATTTATTCCTAGCAGTTTTAAATCTTTGAAGGAAAACTTCCGCCCATTCGGGTTGGCATTTGACGTAAATTCGCCAAATCGGCCAAGGTAACTTCAGATTCGGTTTTATAGAATTGAGCATGGAACAACTGCTCTAATTGTTGCCATGTCTCGAACAAAGTTTCTGGTAAATAAATGAACCATGAAAAGGCTACCCCTGTTAGCGAACTAGGAAACAACCTTATTTTATGATAATCACTTACTTCACCACATTGCAGTGTAAATCGTCCTACATGTTCCAATGTTGAGACTTCTCCTAAACCTGTGAATAATGAAAATTCCGGCACTTTATATCCTCTAGGCCACGGATACGCTTGATCTATCCAATCGGGATATGGCTTCCTATAGGTCGGCCTAATGAAAGGACGCATTCCAAAAGCCATCTGATCTTGCATTATCTCGGTGATTTGGTTTCTTAAAGCCATGTTAGGATCGTACGGGACTCCTATAGGTTGATTCATAGGTGGGATCATCTGAGGTCTATTGTTTAACCCTGGGTTTGTGGCCAGATTACAATTATTCAAAGTATTATTGCCATTTACTTGGACATTTGCCCCTTCGCTAACACGTGTTGCGTTTGTCCTATATTTGGCATATTTTCTCTTGCGTTTGGGCTACCCCCCAAGTTGGACAATCCCATATTATGACCACTCAAATTGGTCATGCCGCCTCCACCCACATTTGACGTCGATGGTATAAAAGGCGTTTCTATTCCCTGACTAGGATTCATAGGGTTCATCGTTGGTGAATTGTGTCCCACAACCGTCCTGGCTTGGAAATGATTCCCTATATTTGGCAAATTTGGTTGACATGTTTGGCCTACTAACCTATTCATAAGTTCATTTAAAGTACTTAATTGTTTGGCCATGTTGTCATAATGCACATTTTCAGTTTGAACAAATTTTTCCATATCATGAACATTTTGCGAGCTTACATCCGTCCCACGACATCTTGTGTGAGTTCGCCAAACGCTGCGCGCGATGGTTCGTGGACTCAATTCCGTCATCGGTTCATAACGGCTTTGATTTTGTCCCTCCGTTGCTGGTGTATTTTGCTGTTCTTCATATCGCTCGATCACGGATTGAATTCGCTGGCTTGCTGGTTCCTTATCTGAGTTCTTGTGAGGCATATTGTTCCACTTTCTTGTATCTTCTAACACCAAAAGTGTCCCACCGGGCGTGCCAAATTGTTTCGGAGAAAGTGTGTCTTTCGCTAACAATTAAAAGATTCAGACGATGTGTAAGGGACGCCAAACCTCTTGAGACAAAGTCCCAACAAGGGGTGTTTGATTTACGAAGATTACAATAGTGACAAAGGATGAAAGAGCAAAACAATAGGCCTCTAAGGGGCACAAGCACACTAGAATTCACTGTAAAGAAATATTTAAGACTAAAATGGAATGAAATTACATTTCTCTGTTTTTTTGAGAGTTGTCTTCTTTTTCCTTGTCATTCAATCTTCTTTTATACTTTACCAAACGGTTTTACCACGCGTTTTCCTTCAATCTTGCGTAAAAACTTCTCGTCGCCCAGTTTCTACCTCATCGCCCAATAACCACTTCGTCGCCCAATAACTACCCATTTCCTCCATAATGATTCAACTGTTTGTAACTCCCCATGATGATTCAACTGCTTGTAACTCCTCCATGATAATTCAACTGTTCGTAACTCCTCCATGATAACTCAACTGTTTGTAACTCCTGAAACGTGGGAAAAGTGATAAGAGAAGAAGAAAAACTGTTTAAGAACGGTTACTCTTATGCAGTTATTGACCGTTCTAATCGCCCAACGCCCTGGGCGTTTCTAATCTGGGCGATATCCATTTTGGGCCCTATCTGGCCTGGGTAATTTCCATTGGGCCTATATATAAATTTACCTGGACATCCATTGGGCCTGGGCGACATATATTTCTAGGCTTATATGCTTGGGTACTTTTTATGGGCCTATATGTACAATCTTTCTTAAGTCTCTTTTTAGGCCCTTGTTATTTCGTATATCAACAATATAAGACCTCACTTGAAGCCGACACCGGCAGTTTTTGTAACAAATATGTACATGTCATGATAATTTTGTGAAACTAATTGTGACACAAGCTACATGAAAATTATCCACGAAATAGCTTTCACGTAGTAACATAATATGCATCATAGTTTTGTAACGTGACATGATATAGGTCAGGTTACATGCTAATTTTTTTAATTATATGATCTTACCTTCATTTTTATAGAGTTCTTTGAGTTTGCTTGCAATGATTTTTCCTTTTTGCTTGCAAGTGTAGTAAATGTTGCTTGTGTATTACTTCGATGTTTGTAGAACTAACTTTGCAAAATATATCTCAATGATTCCAACAAAGTTTCTATTGCATAATGTTGTACAACCTTTGTTGCCTCATTCTTCAACTATGTTTGAAGCCATTGTTGAGCACTCTTGAGTCTTGACCACTTAGTGATATCCAACATCTTTCTAAATAAATAAAATTGAATGTCAAACACAATTTATATAATAGAATTTGAGATTAAAAGTTTTCGATCTCACCAAGTATGGCATGATTTTCCTTTTTTTTCTTGTCTAGTTGTTGCATTTAATAATTAAATTCCACAACCCTATATACCCTTTGCAGCCGCATTAAATGGCTTGGTCATGTTTTTACCACCTATTCCAAAATTTGCGTTGAAGTTTTGTAACAAATGGTATATGCACACAAACCGTGCATTACATTTGAATATACTTTTTTCAATCACATTCTCAATTCTTTAATGCCCGTATGAAACAATGCAAATAATTTTCCTTTCCCCGTATGCTTTCTTGAATCTTGTAAGGAATCATCCCCATGAGAATTATTATTCTCCACATCCCCAATTCTGAATGCTATCACAAAAATACTATCATTTGCATGATTGCATCTTGTGGGCAATCTGTGAATAAAATCCAAGCATAATTAACATCTATCACAGCAACTGGTTTGCAATGATTTCATCCTCGTACTGATTCCCGAGTGCCATAAACATGTATTTGAATTTGTTCCCCTCATTAGTCTCAATATGTGTTATTGATCCATATTTTTTTCTCTTGTAACATGTGATAAATTGGGATATTTCCAGATTTTTTGTTGTTGTCATGTCATTTATGATGTCGTTTAGAGTGTAAATAGTTTTTGCAGATGCATACTTGTACTTAATGAAATCTCTAACTAGTGTACTTGTTGCATGTCTATGATCTCCTAGAATAATATCCATTGAGTAAGTATGTGCATTTTGTATGTACCGGATTTTAAATAAATTTGCTTGAAAGCTATAAATTTCCACATGATATTATTGGAGTCATGTCATCGAAACACTGGTACACTAGTTTTACTTTATTGGAGTCATGTCGATATCAATTGAAGTAAATATCGACATGACTCCAATAAAGTACAAAATTATTGAATTTCCAAATGATATTAAATGTCATCGAAACACTTTAGTTTAGTTCGATCTATAGACCTGGAACTTGAAATAGAGCATACAATACAATAGCCTTCTTCGACAAATCTTTATTTCAAAAAATAGTCATTTTTGCAATTGTTTCAATTGATGCGTAATCATAAATGTGTTCAGGTCACTATCCACTTCCTCCAATTCTGAGATGGATTTATAAGCAAAAGAAGCAAAGTGTTCAATCATTTCCAGCGATGTAGTTGATGGGATCACAAAATTTTGTAGGTTCACCATCAAAAGCAGTCAGACTTGTAATTTGCAATTCTTAATAATTTTCTAACAATGGTGTAGTTTCTATGCACAATATTGGATTAGCATGTAGTTACTTTTTTATCTTTGTTTTTGAATTCAATTGGTAGACTGTTTTTTATTTTGATTGTAGTAAATTTCCGAATAGCGGCAACTTTTGTGGGATTTAAGATATTTTGTTTATGCAATAGTTTGAAAAAATAAAAGTTCAAAATTAGTTACGGTTGTAGTGTTATATATGAAAATTTCCGATTTTTCCTTTTATGGGGCTATCCTTGCTGGGCCGGTTTTGCCCTTTAGCTCAAGTGGATATTACACCAACCACTTACCAATATTAAAATAAGGGATAATTAGCTCATACACCCTTTTTTTAATAAAAAGTTGAAATACACCCACTTTTTTAAATTTTTTATTTTTACCCCACGTGTAAATAATATTTATAAAAAATACTCTCCTCTAATATATAAACTCTTTTAAAAATATTTATTTATTGCATAGTAGTCAATGTACTTTATATAATATTCACTTTAGTCCCTATATTTCAATTAAGTCCTTCAAAAATTACATTTTAGGTCCTTAATCTTTTACATCTTAAACAATTTGGTCCTCAAATTTTTAATTATCTTTCAGTTAAGTTCTCCAAAAATTGCATCTTATGTCTTTCAACTTTTTACACATTTATATTTTGGTCCCCAAATTTCAATTATCTTTCAGTTAAGTCCTCCAAAAATTGCATCTTAGGTCCTTCAACTTTTTATATCTTTATACTTTGGTCCTCAAATTTTTAATTATCTTTCAATTAAGTCCTCCAAAATGTGTATGCGTTAATTATCCCTTTTTTTTTTTTACCTTGTCCAATAGGATTTGGGCCTGCACTAGGCTAAAGCTAGGTGAAGAAGCTTCTTTAAAAAATTGAGATATTTATGGTTGAAACACCTGCACCCAAATATTACTTTTTATCATCCTTTTGTCATTCTGCTATCGTCTTTACATTTATTTCAGTCAAAACAAATGGTACCAACTTTTGTAGGTGGTAATTGTACTATTTTGTCTACGAAACTTCCAAAAATAGAGTTATTCATTTAATGTATAATTTCTTTTTAAATATGCATTTTTGTTTATTTGTTTATTATTTACAAACAAATAAATTGTTCGTGACCATATTTTAAGAACATATAATTTATTTAAGAAATATATTATATTTTTCATTTTAATTGGGCTTTATTACAAAAAAAATATATCGATAGTTCTTTTCGCGTGTAGCGTTTTTGTGAAACATGAAAAAATTCAATGAAAATATTTGAAAATTCTAAAAGTTTCAAGGAATAAATAAACAAAAAATTAGTAAAAAGATTAGGAGAGTGATAATTGATGAATATATATAGTTCAAATGAGTCTTTTTTTTTTTTTTTTTTTTTGGAGAAATTTATGTTCGTGAATAGAGTGGTAGGAAATAAACATAGGTGTGATCAATATTTTAGAAATGGTTATTGCTATGTTTATTACACAACACTCATGAGAGTTGTTCCATTTAGTTTGTTCTAAACAGAATCGAACCAGAATCGAGAATCAATGATTATTTTTTAATATAACTATTGGTTCTATCTCAAATTATGGAACAGGACCAAATGGTTATGGTTTGGTTTGATTCGGTTCTATAACTAAATTTTTAAAATAATAATAGAAATAAAAATTACAATAAAAATTTCGATCGCTAAATGAATAAAAAGAATAAAAATTCGGCCATCCTGAAATTCATATGTTCCTTCTCTGTTTCGAGGGGACTAAATGTAATTTTAGAGTTTCAAAATGCAAAATTTGGGAAGAGGTTTCTTTATCATAAATCTCACTTATTTGAAGAAAGATTAAACTCTCTTTATTTACACAATTATAGGACATTCAAATGCAAGAAATTTCCTTTTGGAACACATGACGTCATGTACACTGAGAAATGTCGGAGAAAGACTAAACTCTCTTTATGTACACCATCGAGTCATTCCACGTAACAATATTCATTTATACCCATCCAACATTTGTGTTAGTTTTAAATCTAAATAACAATCAACTTAAAAAAAGATTGCATAGATTGTTACTGAAAATTTTTAAATATTTTTTTTAAACACAACGTTCACTTTAATATTCTAGATGTTGATGAAAGTTTGTTGAACGTCAAAATATTTCACTGAACGTTTTCACATATTCGAGACAGTTAATGGTAAGACGATTAAAATATTGATTAACACCAGATATAGCGTGGTAAACCCCTAAGGAAAACATCCATGAGCCCCTATGCCACGAGTAAATAAATCCACTATTTTAGAACAGGTTACACATGTATCAACTTTTTGAAATTACAATTTTATACCTAATCTAAAACTTTATCAGCAATTTACAAAAAGTAAAATTCAGTTAAGAATAACAATAAAACTTTCTTGATTTATATCTTCTTTAACTAGTTAAGGAATGTAGTCAAGTACTTCGGTCTTGATCTTGGTTCATTCCACAAGTGTCCCCAGATTGATTCTACAAATCGGAATAAGGACACAGTCCTTATTTTTCCGTCGAAATGACATTCTCTCTCACAATGGATTTCTACAACGCTCAGTTTCTCAGAGCCATTCTCAAAAATAGAATTTTGATCGGATTAGGACTTTTGAATATTTTTTTGAACTCTCAACTCATAAATGATTTGCTCTTAGATGCTTAAGTATCTTTGCTTTCAAAGTCCATAGAATTCTTGGAATACTACATGTCTTATTGTACAAGAAGTTTATCTAAACTTAATAACTTAGTATTTATCTTATACAGAGATAAAACAAAATAAGTCTTTAAGTTTAAATAGATTTTATAAAAATAAGGTGAGATATATCACAAGAATATGAAAATAAATCTAGTTATTTATTTTCATTTAAGTAGATAAATAAAAAAATAATATTTCAATATCTTATCTACTTAGAAACCTAGTTTAATTAGAATGCTTAAACATGCAATTTACTCAATCACTTATTTTATCTGATAAGGAACAAGAGTTTTAGAATAACTAAAATTGATAAATAGATTGTGATAAATATATCATTAAAGTTTCCAATTTCTATACAACTACTAGATAATCATTGAATCCTAATTGGCTCATATCAATAAATAAAATATAATTAAGTATGTCAAAAATCGGATTCTCCTACAATCTCTCCCTTTGGCATCTCTTAATTACCAAAACTTATATCAAGTTGTTTTTGAGGTGATCAAGCAAGCAAATTAGATTCAAGAACATGAGATTCATTAAAAGCAATAAATCCTAATTACCAAAGTCAAATGCAAGCTATTTAATTTAAAGCAATTCATAATTACTAAGCAAAAGCAATTCCTAATTAATTAAGACTACTCCCCCTTTTTGTAATAAAGAGGTGGCCAAAGCAAAAAATGAAAGCAATTAAAGAAACTAACTTAAAGAAGGGTTCAAAAGCAAAATGGAGAAAATAACCAACCACATGATACTTAGTGTTAACCACTCTATGAAGTGCTCTTGCGGGTCATCCTTTTCGAACCACCAGTCTGGGTTCTCTTCTTGCGCTTAGTGGACGAAGGCATAGGAGCAACATCTGGATGTGGAGACATGTCAGCATTAAGGTCAGTACGCAGAGAATGCTCAAGACCAGTGTCAGGATGTTGAGTGCCATCAGGACCAATATCAGAATTTTGAGGAGGATTCATGGCAGCATCTTGATGCTCTTCTGGAATATGAGTTCCAGTCCACTCGGCCAAGGCCACAAGGAAGGATCTCATGAATCTGTGATGATGCTCAAAATTATCAAACAGTGTAGTGACCAAAGTAATTAAATGTCTCGCCTGAGTTTCAAAAGAACTTGTGTGATCTTTTGAGAGGTTTGGTCTTGCCGGAGGCATTAGTCTCTTAGTGACTTTCTTTGAAGGACGAAGGAACGGAATTTGTGTAGTGAAAGTGTCACCCTGAAGAATAGGAACCTTGTGATGCTGGAGATAGGCATGAAGTAAACCAGGAAAAGGCAACATCCTGGAGTGTGCTTGACGGGTAATCGCGAACACAATTTTGTTAAAAATAATTGTAGCAATATCCAGCGGGTAGAGGGTGCCCAGTTTGTACAAAAACTCAACATTATCCATCCCAATGTCTGACCTATGCTGAATTGGATCAATGTTGTGCAAGACAATTTTGTAAAGCACCTTATACTTAGGGGTTAGCAATGCGGCAGTCATTTTTCCTGTAGGCCAAGGATTTCCAGTGAGTTCTAAGGCCAAAGTATCAGTGGCTCCTTCAAATTCATCATTCATTCCTTCAGTTATGGGCGATAACTCAAGCCAACGATGAAGATTTGAAGGACTAAATGATACTAGCAGACCCCTAACATAGACTAACCACCTAAAATTATTACCCGGCTGTTTAATCTGTCGAGAAATATTAGCTAAGAATTCTTTGATCAATGTTTCACGAGGTCTTCCAGTCCAACCCAACAGCTTTTGTATACCCCAATGCTCAATTAATTCAACAAGATCTGCTTATATAAGGACATCCTCTTTGACATTAAATTCCATCACAAAATCTCGATTTGAAATAAATTTGTGAAATTGAGCTTGCGCATCAAGAGTCCCAAATTTGTAATTCAGAGGAGTGAAGACATGGTTACCTTTACGGAGCAAACTTTGTTCGAACAACTGAGGATGGGTCGGTGATGTTGGAACATCGAAGGATGGGTGCCCAACGTTCTGATGTTAAGTGGAAAGATCAGAAACGTTTGAACGTTCATCAATTTTCTGTTTACCCTTCTGTGCGCGTGAGAGCCTGACAGGGATAGATTCTTCAGTACTTAAGTTGTCATCTTCCTCATTCGTGGACTCTTCATCTTCTTCAATATTTTCATCTGCAAAATCTGAGCCTGATTACTGTTGTTCTTCTTCAAGATGCTCAGTCTGTGGAGACTCTCTCGAACTATCATCGGACTCACTGCCAGATTGAGACTCAGTTCCATGATTAGAACACATGTCCTCATCAAACTCTCCATGACTGGTGACTTGCGTGGGAATGGCAGCGGTGGAAAGAACTTCACTGGCGGCGGTTGTTGGTTGAGGGGCGAAGAAGATGGAACAGGTGGCGGCAACAAAGCCGGTGTTGCAGACGGTGGAGGTGAAACCACTGGTGCCGGTGGTGGTGTGGACGCCGGATGAACAGTTGTGGTACATTGCACAGCGGGCAATGCACGACAAACTACTGACAAATCTACGGGTGATGAGTGGTGGTCTTTGACCTTGCCATTGATTATTACCTAAACAATCTTGCAAGATCAAGTTATATCAAAAGAAATTAACACAAGAGAAATTTGGAGTTTAGAATTTTGAAAGAAAAGAGGAAGATGAAGATATAAGAACCTATTTGCTAAATGAATGAAAATAATGACTCTTTTTAAGAAAGGACTCTTTTCAAGAATAGATACTTTTTAAAGTGAGACATGAAAATAAGACTTCTAATCCTAAAACAATTTGAATGCAAAAAAAATAAACAAATAATTAATAAAAAAATATTTTTTTATTTTTTTTTAAATATAAATGCAAAATTTATGAACAACTTTGAAGAAATCCCATCATCTTCCTGGTCAACCCTGATCATAGAAAATTGTTAACATAGTTCAAAATCTCATATATTAATCATGAATAGGAGTGTAGTGCGTGAATAAGTAATCAAAATAAGATCAATAATATCGAGACAAATAAGCACTACCCTCTAAATCACATAACCATTTATAGAATAGAGCTTCAAACATGCCATTATCTTATTTGTCATTTTTATGAAGAAAATATTTGACCTGCCAATTATAAGTGAAATTTATTTATTTATTTTTTTCAACTTTGGCTTTTTTTTTTCTTCGTTTTAAAGAATTTACACATTTATTTTGTGTTTGCATAGCCAGTTAAGTATATAAGAATTGACTTTCACACTTTCAAGGCGAAAGCCCTTTTCTCATGATTTTTATTTTATTTTATCAAGGATGGCTTCTCATCATTCAGAGAAAGGTAGCCCTCCTTCAAATATACCAGCTTGTTTAACAAGACAGAATATTATGGTGCCGAAAGACATAAATACTGACCATAGGTCTTGAATCCATATTTAGTCAGTAAATCAGATGGTAGAATACATAATTTGTCAAAAGATTATCAACCCAATTTCGACATCTATAAAGTGCATAAACAAGATATGAATATATGGAGACTCAAACTATATTTTCAAATTTTATGATAAAAGCAATAACACTTTAGAGAATCAGAATTTCTTGCATAATTAACTCAAAAATATATGCAAATATATAAAAATATTACAAAGAAGATTTACACTGAGTTTTGTCAACTCCCCATTTCTTGTAATCGTTTTCAATGAAATAAGTAGTTAAATGTTCATACCAAGCTCATGGAGCTTGTTCTAAACCATAAAAAGCTTTTTCAAGTCTATACACATGATTTGACAAGTAGGGATCTATAAAACCCTTAGGTTGTTCAACATAAACTTCCTCATTAATATAGCCATTTAAAAACGTACTTTTGACATCCATTTGAAATAGTTTAACTTTCATTTGGCAAGCAATAACAAGTAAAAGTCTTATAGAGTTTAATCTCGCAATTGGAACAAAAGTTTCTTCACAATCTAATCCTTCAATTTGAGTGTATCCCTAGGGTACTAAGCGGGTTTTGTTCCTAAGTATAGTTCCATGTTCATCGAATTTGTTCTTATAAACCCATTTAGTTCCTATTACATTTACGTCATTTGGTCGAGGGACTAAATTTCAAACCTAATTTCTCTCAAACTGGTTAAGTTCATCTTTCATGGCTAACACCCATGATTCATCTTCTAAAGCTTCTTTCACATTTTTTGGTTCAACATGAGAAATATAACACACATGACTTATCTCATTTGAAGCTTTCCTTCGAGTCACCATACCGTTATCCCAATTCTCAATGGCATTAGATGTGGGGTGTACTTTTTGTATCGAAATAGGTGGTTGCCTTCGGGAGCTCTGATCTTCGAATGTGTGTGTACTATCAGCTATAGTATTATTCTGTTCAGTTTGTTATGTCTGCTTAGTTGCATTAGTTTTGGCAAAGTCTCCAGGAATGTTCCGACTTCCGTTAGTGTTTTCTCCAACATTCTGATGTTCGTCTGCTGCCTCAGATTTTTCTATCATTATTTTTATTACTTATTCATGTGAATACTCAGCAAAGTTATTAGTATCGTCCACTACAACATTAAATGATTCAATTATGTTTTGAATACGTATGTTGTAGACCCGATAAGCTCAACTACTTTTTGAATAACCCAAAAACACCCCTTCATCACTTTTTGGATCCATATTTCCTATTTGTTCACGATCATTTAGAATATAGCACTTACTACCAAATGTGTAAAAATACTTAATGTCAGATTTTCTACCTTTCAAAATTTCATGTGGTCTTTGAAATGTGTTTGTCCTAATGGTAACCTTATTCAAAACATGACAGTTCAAATCTGTTTTCTTCAATCATATTTGTCGGATTTTAGTTGGACTTCTTTTATTTGGTAAAATGTTTTTCAAGTTCATGCTCTTTCTACAAATAGTTTTCTTGTGCTTTAAGTGCTTAGGTGAATAATTTGAGAGGTTAGCACGATTTTGGTCTATCTTACCACATGATGGACAAGTAGGAGATGAGAGTATGTTACCTTTAGATTCACCTTTGGTTACCTTGTCAGCAGTTTCTGTAATTCTTGATTCTTTCAACATCTGACCGTTGATTACTGATTTAGTGGACATTAGAACGTTATCTGGAATATCAGAATCTGTTTCTGTTATTCCTTTGACAAACGTGATTTTCTTTGCTTCTTGATCTTCTCCATGCTGAGTATATCCTAACTCATGTTTGATATTGGTGGTTCTTCCATAGTTTAGCACTTCGTTCAATCGAGCATCTCCAATGGTCAATTGTTTGTTTGCTTCCTTACTTTGTTTCAATTCTTCCTGAAAATCACACAATTGTTGATTTTTATCAGCCAATAATATTTCGAAATGAGTTATTTTATCATTGGATAAACTTTGTTCTTTAGTGGACACACTAGTCAAATCCTAAATGTCATCAGCTCCAACGTTCGGTTCTATGTCAGAACATTCATAAAAAAGATCAGATAATTCAGAATCAGAAATAGAACATGCTATAAATGAAATATCTTGAGTATTAGAAACTTCTCCATCTCTTGATTGATCATCGGTTGATTCTTCATCCTCGCTCCAAGTTACATTCATGGCCTTTTTACCAAATGTTCCTTTTTTATTATTAGTACATTCAGAGGTAATGTGACCATATCCTTCACAAGTATGGCATTGGATACGATTTTCTGTTCTCATTGGAAGATTTGACTGATTCTGTCTATTTTGGTTAGGATATTTATTTCTAAAGAATTCCTGATTTTTAGTTGATTTGAGTTTTTGAGCTCGTTTCAAGAATTTGTCAAACTGTTTGGTTACTAGGGCATTATCAATGTCTGAATCACTCTCATCATATTCATCTTTCTCTTTCTCAACCCGAGATGCTATGCCTGTAACTTTTTCTTTTTTTTTTGTATTGAGATTTAGTTCATAAGTCATTAATGACCCAACCAGCTCTTCAATTTTGATATCATCGATGTCTTTGCTCTCTTCAATTGTAGTTACTTTAGATTGGAACCTATTTGGCAATGACCGCAAGACCTTTCTGACTAATTTTGACTCAGAATATTTTTCTCCAAGGGCATGTGCTTGATTTGATATGTCATACAGCCGATCATAAAAATCTTTGAATGCTTCATTGTTCTTTATGCGTAGGTTTTCAAATTATGTGGTGAGCATTTGTAGTTTACATGATTTCACCTTGGAAGTTCCTTCATGTGAAATTTGTAGGATCTCCCAAGCTTCATTTGCTATCCTGCAATTAGATATTAGCATGAATTGATTAACATCTACAAAATAAAAAATAGCCTTCTAGGTTTTGCTATTCCAACTAGCATTATTGAAGTCAGTAATTACCCAATGTTCACATGATTTTTCTATTTCAATATTATTTTTAATGATAATGGGAAGACTATAACCTCTAATGATAGAATGCTATGATTTTTCATCTAGAGTTTGAATGTAAACAGTCATATAGATTTTCCAATAATTATAGTTCGTTCCATCCAAGACTGGTGGTCGAAAAGAAGCATTGTCCATACCTAGATTCATTTGGATCTCACTTTCTAAAAGTGAACCCTGTCTGATACCAATTGTTAGTTTTAAATCTAGATAACAATCAACCTAGAAGGGGGGTTGAATAGATTGTTACTGAAAGTCTCTAAATTTTTTTTTTTAAAACACAACGTTTGTAACGCCTCGAATTTTCTCAAATCGGAGGGTCACTGAAATAAATCTCTAAAATATATATGATGACTCCAAATAATATTTCACATGCCCTTGAAGAGTTTTAAAAATGAAATTGTTGCGGAAAGATAACAAGTGTGCAAGGGAAAAATAATTTTATTTCAAAATTTCATAGTTTTGTCTACACAGTGATGGGTGTCACCACAATTTATTAGACCATTCAAACGAACTCCAAAAATTACAAAATTAGAACTGTAGATACTTGAGGACTACAGACTACAACATGTTAAAATTTCAAACTTTAGCTACGCCATTTGATAGGTGAAAAAGATAGCCAAAGTTTCTTGAAAACTGTCTCGGGTGCCTTAAGCCAGCCCGTTCAAACGTACATAATAAATTCATACAATAAAGTTTTTTAGTGATTCCAAATTCTGTTATTAGACCACATATAGGACTTTTCATAGTCACTAATTTTACTTAAAAACTCCAACCTTAACAAAAGTTATGATTTTTCAAAAAGAGAACAGTAAGCTAAAAATTCTGAAAAATGAAACTAAGCAAATTCTTAATTTAAAACTTTGAACGACAAATAAACCAATATCTTGTTTATGTACATTTTACATAATTAATTACTGAATAAAATACTTAAAATATAATAATTACATCATAATTGACTCGATCATTTTGACGTCAAAACATAAACTAAATAAAACTTTCCATGACAAGCTTATTAGCCTACCACCATCGCATCAATGCCAATCCGTTCAATCTGAAAATTTATTTATTTTGGGGGTGAGTATTTTAAAAGAAACACTCAGTAGCAATACTTATAACATGTGAAAGTTTTTACTTAAACATAAATTCAACATGTCATGATTTTTGAAACGTACATCATCTTAAACGTTGGTAGCCAGTACCACATAACGTCATACGTGATTTCATTCAATCATAAACATGTTAAAGTAGTTACCTTCAATCACTATCATAATTTCCTTCGTAAATAAGTTTGCATGGCGTTCATATAATGTCATAATTTCTCAAAACTTCATTTAAAAATTGCAGTAAAAATATTAAGTAAAACTACCTTGAAAACGAGTTTTTGGTTGAAGATTTGATGGACCAAAATTCGTTTATGCAACTTCCAAAATCAAGACCAGACACTATCTATATATATATATATATATATATATATATATATATATATATATATATATATATATATATATATATATATATATGTAACTTTAGTGAATTAAAAGAAAGGTTAAGATCCTTTTCTCTCGGCCAAAAAGCGGAGCAAGTAGTGAAGATTGCTGGAAATGCTCACTCTTGGACCGAAAATGATGAAGGAGAAAGGAAGTTTTTACTTAACTTAAGGACTGGTTTCTGGACTGCTGTATGGACGAAATTGTGGTGAGAAAAGTGAAGTGTTAAAGAAAATAAAAGCTAGAACTTATGGCTAAATCTGGGGACCGAAACTAGAGTGCAAAGGAGGGATGAAATTGGGATATATGTGGGCTGAAAACTCTCTGTAAAAATGGCGGCAAAACTGGATGTTTTCTTCTGATTTTTGCTGGAGGAAATGGCCTAATTTTGGGACGTTATTGGGGAAAATTGGTTAAAAAATGAGGGTAAGTCGGGGGAAAGAAAGTGGAAGTTGTGTAGTAGTTAGATGATCATGGACACTTCCTGCTGGTTTTGGCTGAAATATGGGGAAAATATCCACACTGCAAGGGGGTTTTTCTTTTCTGATTTGCTGAAAAACGTGACCTTGTGGTAGGTTAATGAGGTGGAGAAATGTAGTTATTTGGTGATGGGAGAGTGGGAAGAATGGAATGAACATGGCTGCAAAAAGAAAGGCTCTTGGACCCTTTTTTTTTGTAATGGGAGGCGCTTTATTGCTTCTTGAAATTTGTTTTATTTGATGGAAATGGCATAATTTAAAGGGTTGTTTGGCTAAGTATTTTTGGTGTCAAAAAGTGAATCGACTTTGGCTAAGAAAGCGAAAGTAAATGGCTGAGATTTTTTTTTAGATAGAACCGGAGAATAAGATTTAAAAATTTAGACTAGCCATAAATTATTTCTCGTTCAAAATAAATTTAAAAACTTACCAAATAAAAATAGAGTAAGATTCGTTTTCAAATTAATTTCCTAGTCGTCGACTAAAAATTTGAAGCGTACACGCGAAATTTTTAATGTGACCAAATTTTTAAAATGAATCATAAGGTAAGAAACGACGTCGAAAGTAAGATATTTCATTTACTTGAAATTAAAATGCGAAAAATTTCCGGTTGTTACAACCCTCACCACTTAAAATAATTTCATCCTCAAAATTTAACTTACATGGTTTACCAGGTCTAGGTACTTATCTAAGACATCTTCCACTTTCCCAAGTAATCATATATTCCTCGTGTTTACCCCACCGAACTTTAACTAAAGGGGATCTACTGGTTTCACAGAACATGAACTTTTCTTCCTAGAATCACTGCAGGCGCTTCCTAGTAAGTCATATTATTTCTTAAATCTAAAGAATCATATTTTACCACATGCGTAGGATATGTACGTACTTCCTTAACATCGAAACGTGGAATACATCGTGCACTGCCGAGAGTTTGGGTGACAATGCCAAACGATACGCAACATTTCCAATTTTTTCAAGAATCTCAAATGGGCCAAAGTTGGTCTTAACTTTCCTTTCTTTCCAAAACGTAAAATTCCTTTCATCGAAGCCACTTTATGAAATACTTTCACGCCGACTTCAAACTCTAACTCGTTCCTCCTTTGGTCGGCATAACTTTACTAACGATCTTGCGTTGTCTTACTTCTAGATATAATCTTGTCTATAGCTTCAACCATTTTCTCAAGAGATTATGGATCTAAAATTCTTCTTTCGTCAACCTTAAAATTTTTTTTCCCAAAAAGGATCATCTTTCTTAGCTGTCACAACTCTGTCTTTGAGTGGC
>CM042666.1:8040165-8059723 GCA_023638005.1 Forsythia suspensa
GGGGTTAATTGAGTTGGGTTTAGGGCTATGGGTTTTGGTAGAGGTGGTAATGGGTTGAGCGATGTTTCCTACCTTGCTCGGCTCAGGTCCCTAGAATGGGTGTTCGGTTCGATCCATTGGCTCTTTTTTTTTTCGCAGATTAGAAATTATGAAATTGAAAAAAACAAAACCAAAATAATGCAATATGCCAAACGATCACAAAAAAGTGATGGTTGATCACGAGCCATGAGCCGCTCATGTGAAAGAGCTCGTGGATGATCCTTGAGGAGCTAGCTCGTTGGGCCGGCTCGTCTTTCTTCGCTTGGCCCTTTTTTTGGGCTCAGTCCAAGCTCGAGGTCGTCTCGCGACAAGCTCGAGCCCATTATGGGCTGAGCCCATATGGGCAAAGTGGGAGAGCCCACGAGGCGCTCGGTCCAATTGCCACTTCTAGGTTTTGATCTTTTGGTTTGAGTTTTGGGACAGTTGGACTCTTGTCTTTGGTATCGTAGTGTTGGGTTTAAATTCTCCAATTTGTAAACAAAAGACATAGGAAAATAGTTTCAAATCAAAGCATGACAATCTAGTTTCCATTTTGTTGTATTAAAAAAATCATCACAAAATTTCATGCATTGTAATTTATAACGTGATGAGCTTCAGAAAATAATTTTAAAAATTTTTAAATAGTCACCAATGGAATATCCATAGGTGATTTACACCCAAAAAAATAAAATTAACTATTCACGAACAGAAATTACCTACGTGAGTGATATCAACTTTTTCCAATAGAACTTCCGTTGATGAAATCACTGACAGATTTTCCTTCGGCGAAGCACCCTAGCTGATGGGCTCATGAATCAGAATATCACCCAAAGCTTTAGAAGATCTTAACGATTTTCATCACTTTAGTCAACACGTGAGAAAACGCTTGAACTTTCATAATTTTTATTTAATTAGATCATTTAGGTTAGTAACTTTTAGGCCTCAACAAATCAGCAGTTGCCTTATCAATCCTCAAAGGCACTCCAACAATTTTAGATAAAGCAAATAAAAATTCATTTGCACGTAAATGAACATGCAATAAAGGAAATGATATCCATAAAAAGGGCAATAGGGGTTTCAAAGATCATGATGAAAATCACATGTCCATTTAAGTACACGACAGGACAACCCTCAATAAACCTAATTAGTTTTGAAAACAACCTACTATAATCATTCTCATGTGTCAAGTGAATCAATATGTGTTTGTAATCAATAAGCCCAAGTTTAACATCACCACAAAAGCCAAACTTTTGAAAACTATTGCGTACTTCCACCATTTTGGGCTTGCGATGATAAAACTTGCCAACAAGTCTGAACTTGAATGGCTCGGTGAGTGAAGCCTCCTCATCTGAAGTAATAACTAAAGCTGGTTCACCACGATACAAAAATGGGTCCTTAGCCACAAATTGATGACAAGTAGAGTCTGGAGAAGACTGAAGAACGGAAGCAAATGACTTCCTCAAACTTCATTCAGTCAAGTAATAGTCTCGTTGATCGGCTGATAGTAGTCGATAAGTCTTACGGCCCATATTAAGCCCCCCGATCGAGCCTCTCGAGGAAAAGCGTGTGGCCTCAGGCGCATGTGCCGGTGAAAAATTTAGCAAACAGACCGCCGTAAAAATAAAAGGCGGAGGCGACGCAAGGCTTGTGGCGTTATGCTAAGCGCACGCTGGCGCTGGCGGCTGTTGCGCGTGCTGTGATACACCGATTGTCGATTAGGTGCTCTTGGATCGATATCTCGAATCGACGCGCCGCCCCAGGCCGAACAAGTTGGTCAATGGGAGTTGCAAAGCAAGGTTGGATGTGACTGAGGGAAGAATGCGGTGGCGCGTCTAGACATTGCAGAGCTGCTGGCATGGTGGAATCAGTAGGAGGTGCCAACCCGCGTGCAGACAGTAAACCCTCATCAACTGCCACTCCTATGGAGACGTTAGAGCCATCAAGATTGCCCAGGAGTGGCGCTGGTTGCTTTCTTCTCCAATGGGCACGCCTGTGACGGGTGGGTGGACATGCGATGGGCGCTAGTAGCTTCACCTAGGATTGCCGCTATTTTGTTGGTTGTTTGGATGGCGTGAGGCCGATAAGGATGATGTTAGAGGATTCCAAGGGTAACCCATCACCCGGTAGGTATCAATTTCGGTGGTTTAAGCGTAGGAGGGTGCTTGCAAGAAGTTTCTATGTTCCAAAGTTACGTGTGGTGAAGGTTTCTTACTAACAGGGATGAAATTTTTAATTTTTGATGTGTGTGAATTTGCACCTTTAGTGTATGTAATATGAGTTAGAAGAGTCAAAGTTTGAATAGAAAGTCATATATTTATATGGAATCCTATTCCATATAAATATATGACTTTCTATTCAAACTTTGACTCTTTACAACTCATAAGCAATAACAAGCGACTTTTTAGATCTCATCATGTACTAACAAATAAATTTGATGAGCTCTAAAAATGCAAATGTTGGACAGAAATTTGATGGATCCCTTCCCACACTCTATTAGATTGTTAGAGGCCAAACAATTAACCAATTTTAGTATGCATGTAAATCATAAATAAAGTTTTTATAGTTGAATCTTTGTTGCATTTGATTTCCACGACATTTGATTCTTTACAAATTACATTGACTAATAGTCGACTACTATAAAAGTTCATTGCAATAGGTATCACACATTTTCCACTTCTTGTTGTCGCTATAGAAATGAGTAGGTCACCAACTTCATCATCAATGAATCACCTAAGACGAATATTCCATGTTTCATCCACTCGCTGGACCAAAATTCAAAATTATGACTTGATTATATACATCTAGCCGGATGTGGTCTAATATGTTTTTAAGTCTTTAACATGACATTCAAATTACTTATCTTCTTTAGTTGCCCTAGCACGTGGTATAATGTGCCAAAGTTTGTTGCATAACCACAAACTATGAATGGTAATTTTTGTGGAATAGGAGAATGATACTTGGTACTATCTTGATACATGTTCCATCGCTGATTGTAGAAAGAATTTAGCCACTGGAAGACCGATTTATAAAAATAAGATTCACGATAATTTGTTACCCCGCAATTGACAGACAAAATATCTCACCCGAAATCAATTTATTTATCAAGATTATTATAGAGAAATATAAAATATATTTAAACTTATCCTTCATAACTTAAAAATTGTAGAAATAATAAAATTTCATCGGTAATATCGATAACTTACCGTCGACGATCACTAAATGAAGCATCATCAACATCATCAACTATATATGCCGGTAATTCTTCGATAGATGTGCTTCGGTGATCATCGACTATATCAATTAATAATTCAATCCAAATCATCGAAACATATTTTTCGTCAAAACCACCATCAATAATCTTATCGGTGATTATCAATAGAATTTCCACGGTGATGATTAGTTCTAATAAAAGTTCGTTGAATTAGGTATCACACATTTCGCGACGTGTTGTTGTCGTCATATAAAATAATGTGTAGGTCACCAACTTCGTCATCAATGAATCTTTTGAGACAAATGACTCTTTCTAGACTAAATCTAGTGTCTACTCCATGTTTCATCCACTCACTGGACTAAAATTCAAATTTATGACTTGGTTTATATACATTTGGCCATATGTGGTCTAATATATTTCTTAATGCTTTAACATGATATTCTAATTACTTATCTTCTAAAGTTTCCCTAGCATGTGGTATAATGTGTCAAAGTTTGTCATGAAATGGTTAATTTTTGTGGAATAGGTGTGTGACACTTTGTCATATCTTGATACATGTTCCATCGTTGATTGTAGAAAGAATTTAGCCACTGGATGACCAATTTATAAAAATAAGATTCAAGATTATTTGTTATATGGTTTTCATCTTGCCATCGATTAGCAAAACATCTCATCCAAAACCAATTTATTCGTCAAGATTATTATTATAGAGAAAAATAAGAATATATTTAAACTTATCCATTGGTAACTTATGAAAAACTATAGAAATAATAAAATTTTGTCCATGATATTGATAACCTCACCGTCAACGATTAGTAATCGAAGCATCGTCAACATCATCAACTACATGTCGTCGATAAAATATCGATAGAGGTGCTTCAAGTGACCATCGACTACATCATTGTCCATAATTGATCTAAATCATCGAATATATTTTTCAAGTCAAAATCACCATCAATAATCTCGTCGGTGATTATCGATAGAATTTTCACTCGTGATCATTAGCTCTAATAAAAGTCCGTTTCATTAAGTATCTCACATTTCTCATGTGTTGTTGTCATCATAGAAAACAATGAGTAGGTCACCAACTTCGTCATCAATGAATCTCTTATGACCCTCTAAAAATATATTGCTAGACTTAATCAAGTGTCTACTCTATGTTTCATTCACTCGTTGGACCAAAATTAAAAATTATGACTTGAATTATATACATCCGGCAAGATGTGGTCTAATATATTTCTTAAGTCTTTATCCTATCATTCTAATTACTTATATTTTTTAGTTGCCCTAGCACGTGACATAATGTGCCAAAGATTGTTGCATGGCCACAAGTCATGAATGGATACTTTTTGTAGAATAGGAAAGTGACACTTGGTCCTATCTTGATACATGTCCCACCATTGATTGCACAAAGAATTTAGCCACTAAATGACCAGTTTATAAAAATTAAATTAAGAATAATTTGTTCTATAATGTTCACTCCAAAATCGACGAGCAAAACATCTCACCCAAAACCAATTTATTCATTTATTATAGAGAAAAATAAAAATATATTTGAATTTATCCCTTGGTAACTTAAAAAAATAGAAATAATAAAATTTTATCGGTGATATTGATAACTTACCGTCGAGATCAGTAAACGAAGCATCGTCAACATCATCAACTACATGTCGTCGATAATCTGCCGATAGGGGTGTTTCGATGACCATCGATTATATCACTGTCAATAATTCAATACAAACCACCGAAAAATATTTTTTGTAAATATCACCGTCACTAATATCGTCAGTGATAATCGATAGAATTTCCACCGGTCATTATTAGCTCTAATATAAGTTCGTTGCATTAGGTATCACACATTTTCCACGTGTTGTTGTCGTCATAGAAAACAATGAGTAGGTTACCAACTTCATCATTAATGAATCTCTTGAGACAATGACCTCTCAATTGCTAGACTTACTCCATGTTTCATTCGCTCGTTGGACCAATTTCAAAATTATGACTTGGATTATATACATCAGGCCAGATGTAGTCTAATATATTTCTTTAGTCTTTAACATTATATATTAATTACTTATCTTTTCAAATGCCCTAGAACGTTGGTGTAATGTACCAAAGTTTGTTGCATGGCCACATGCCATGAATGGTAATTTTTGTGGAATATGAGAGTGACACTTGGTCATATTTTGATACATGTTCCACCGTTTATTGCAAAAAGAATTTAACCACTAGGCGACAGCTTTATAAAAATAAGATTCACAATAATTTGTTATATGGTGTTCATCCAAACGACGGAAAAATATCTCACCCAAAACTAATTTATTTATCAAGTATTATTATAGAGAAAAATAAAAATATATTTGAACTTATCCCTTGGTAACTAAAAACAATGTAAAATTAATAAAATTTCATCGATGAAATCGATAACTTCATTGTCGAAGATCAATAGATGAAACATCTTCAAACTCATAAACTATATGTCGTTGGTATTTGTTGATAGAGGTGCTCAGCATCAACTATATCACTATCAATAAATCAGTTCAAATTAAGGAAATATATTTCTCGTCAAAATCATCGTTAATAATCTGGTGTTGTGATTATCGATAGAATTTCCACCAGTGATTATTAGCTCTAATAAAAGTTCGTTGCATTAGGTATCATACGTTTCCCATGTATTGTTATTGTCATATAAAACAATGAGTAGGTCACCAACTTCATTATCAATGAATCTCTTGAGACGAATGACCCTCTCAAAATATATTGCTATACTTAATCTAGTGTCTACTCCTAGTTTTATCCTCTCGTTGGACCAAAATTCAAAATTATGACTTGGATTATATACATTTACCAAATGTAGTCTAATATATTTCTTAAGTTCTTGACCTGAAATTCTAATTACTTATCTTCTTCATTTGCCCTACCACGTGGTATAATGTGCCAAAGTTTGTTGCTTGGCCACAAACAATGAATGGTAAAAAAAATTTGGAATAGAAGAGTGGCATGTGGTCCTATCTTGATACATGTTCCACCGTCGATTGCAAAAAGAATTTAGCCACTGCACGACCAATTTATAATTATAAGATCCACGATAATTTGTTAAATAGTGTTCATCTTGCAATCGATGGGCAAAACATCTCACCCAAAACACATTTATTTATCAGTATTATTGTAGAGAAAAATTAAAATATATTTGAAATTATCCCTTGGTAAAAAATGTAAAATTATTAAAAATTCATGGTGATATCTATAACTTACCATCGACGATTAGTTAACGAAGCATCGTCAACATCATCAACTACATGTGTTGGTATTTGTTGATAGAGGTGCTTCGATGACTATCAACTATATCACTTTCAATAATTCAGTTCAAATTAACGAAATATATTTTTCGTCAAAATCATTGTTAACAATCTTGTCTATGATTATTAATAGAATTTCAATTGGTGATCATTAGCTCTAATAAAAGTTTGTTGCATTAGATATCACACATTTCCCACATGCTGTTGGCGTCATAAAAAACAATGAGTAGGTCACCAACTTCATCATCAATGAATCTCTTAACATGAAAAACCCTCTCAAAATATTTTGCTAGACTTAATCCAATGCCTACTCCATGTTTCATCTACTCGTTGTACCAAAATTCAAAATTATGACTTAGATTATATACATCTGGCAAGTTTTGGTCTAATATATTCCTTACATCTTCAACCTGAAATTATAATTACTTATATTCTTTAGTTGCCTTTGTACGTGGCATAATGTGCCAAAGTTTTTGCAAGGCCACAAGCCATGATTGGTATATTTTTGAGGAATATGAGAGTGACATTTGGTCCTACTTGATACATGTTCCACCGTTGATTGCAAAAAGAAATTAGCCACTGAATGAACAATTTATAAAAATAAGATTCGGGATAATTTGTTATATGGTGTTCATCCCGTAATCGACGGACAAAACATCTCACCCAAAACCAATTTATTCATCAATATTAATATAGAGAAAAATAAAAACAAAAATAAAATATTAACTTGTCCTTTGGTAACTTACAAAATAATAATAATATAGAAATAATAAAATTTCATCAGTGATAACGATAACTTACCGTTGACGATGCTTCATTAATATCTCGTCGGTGATTATTGGTAGAATTTCCACCGGTGATTATTTGCTCTAATAATTTATTATTATTAGTGTTACCACCCAATTTTGATAGGGCCTCCACGTTAGTAAAGGCCCAACGGAAGTCTCATATAGGCCCAGCGAGGGCCTCGTAAATTCTAAGAAAGCCTCAGAGGCCTATCAAATATCTTAGCATTCTTGAATTAGAGTATTCCGAGGCCCATGGAGGACCTCGACATTCATGGCCGACCCATAGGGTCTCGTCGGGCTTCGTATTTATTATGACTAGCAGGCAACATGATATTTTGGAATGACCAGAGAGATAATTGAAGGCAGATTGCGTTGGATTGGCACACGGATCTTCACAAGGAAACCAAATCGTAATCTCTTAAAGATTAGGCAACGTGATAAACTCAAATAAGGTAGATAATCTTGGAGATTGTCCTGACAATCAATCATCCATATCCCATAAGGAATGAGGATCCGATCGGGTATCTAATTTATTTGTTTCCTAAATCAACTAGGGATCTTGTGCCATAAATACAACGTCTCCTAAGTTATTCTAAAGTGCGCTCTTTTGCACTTAAATTTCATCCTAAACTCGCTTTCAAAATCTCATCTCGCTTGTCCCTCCCACACCTAATTACTTTCGCCCACCGTATTACTCTTTATATCGAGTTGACTTGATCGTGGAGTACCAACGATTGCTAGACCTTTTTTCCGGAGATCTTGGTGCCTAACGATTGTCCAGAAGCGCTGGTGTAACATACAAGTTGGCAGAAGAGTGAGTGGAGATCTGTTGACACGTGGACGGTACAGGTTCTGACGTCAACAGATTGGTGCCATCTGTGGGAATCGAAAAACGTTACACAACTTGAAACTTGTGGTAAAAATGTGTTTTCTACCAAGAAGAGCATGGCTAACGAACTTTCCATGGAAGAGGAAGTCAAATACCACCACACTAACCTATGGCAGGAGAGCGTTCAAGACCTACAGAACGTAACCCACCGCAAGAGGAGAAGACAACAGTAAAAGCGGAAGGTTGAATAGGAGAACCAGGACCTGAGGCTGGACAATGCCCGGATGAAGGCAGCGCTTGAACTGTTGGAGAATCAATCCCTCCAACACGGACCTAAGCCCAGTCGTGCCCGAAGGAGCCCTTCACGGTCCGGCTAATTGGAAAGCCGTCGATCTCAAGATGACCCACCAGTTTCAAATGGCTGAAACCCTTAGAACGTTGTTCTAAAGCCCTCGCAAGATGACTAGAGGTGGAGACCTTTTCCTGTGGGAGAATCGGCCGATTTCTGCTTTGCTAGCGTGTTTGACAGTGGGTAGGATCCTCCATAGCACCACCTCCGCCAAAGATACAATAGGCGCATTGAGCACGGTGAGGCCCACATGAGAGGAATAAGGACCCAAACAAAGCTATGTGAGGCGAGGAGGAGAAGGAGAGGCTAGAATGCTATGAGGACGGATGACGGCGAGAATCTCCTATTCATTAATTACATGAAGGCCATGGAGATATCCGCGAACTTTCGGATGCCTCTTATGGACAAATACAACGGGAGAGGCGACCCCACGATCACATTAATATATATAAGATGAAGCTCCAAGGTCAATCCCCCAGGTGAAGTGTCAATTTCACACCACACTCATATCCGACGCCGAAGAGGCGGGTACAATAAGTGAAGCCAGTGAGCATCCCGGGTGGCCTCAACTCAAAAGGGAGTTCGTCAATGCCTTCATTGGTAATCGATGATGATAGTGACATTACCCAACTCAACGACATTCGACGGAAGGAAGGAAAAAACAAGAGCTACTTCAAGAGGTTCGATGAACATTATCAACAAAATCGGCATCAGAATCGATGAAAAGCTCTTGGACGTGCTTCGTGATGGACTTCACATGCGCACTTCTTACGGAGAGACGATGTAACGGGGCAACCAAAGACTTACAATCACCGGTAGACTTGGTCCAAATGTGAAATTTGGTTGGAAGAAACAATCGAAAATAGGGAGAAGGCTAAAAGAGAAAGATGAGATCGCTACAGAAGAGAGAGGCGACGTTCTCCTGAACCCTGTTTCAACCGCTTTTAGAGAAGGCGCTCTCCTGGACCGTTGAACAACCATTACAGGAGGTTCAACCAAACGGAGGTAGCCCATGCCCCCATCCTAAAAGCCTGTGGTGGCTCTCTTGCTTGAACAAACACCACTCAAGTTTACATATATACACGGGACTAGGGTACATAACACGGAGGATTGCCCGGACGTAAGAAAATTGATCAATCACGCGAAACCACGGGGTAGAGAGAAGAGAATCGGCAGGTGCGGCGAGGGCGCCGAGGGCTGCCCACCCAGGCGTAAGACGCCCTCCTCGACGCCAGGACGATGGATCTCACCGCAATGATGGAAGGAATGACAAAAACAGAGATCCGTCAAGGACGAAAGGACCTGTGGAAGCCTCCCCCAGTCTGAAAAATAAACACGATCATAGGAGGGCCCTATGTCGGGGGGCACACGATGAACTCGCAGCGAAACTACGCGAAGGCAGCGAGAGAAGAACCCATAGAGAGTTGGTAGGTCCATGGACACCGACCAAGAGCACCGCAAATCTTGTTCACTAAGGAAGACGAGGTCGGCATACACTATCTTCACTACAATGCCCTGGTGGTCCGTACCGTCGTCGCCAAAAATGGACTGGGACGGATGTTGGTCGATGAGGGAAGCGCCGTAAATATCCTGTTTGGTAGTGCATTCGATCAAATAGACGTAGATCATAAACTGACGGCCATCTCGGAGCCACTATTTGGTTTTACGGGGGATAGCCTTGTCCCACGATGAAGGATTACCCTCGCGGTGGACTTCGGAGAACCCCCGTGCCACCTTAGGAAGTTCAAGGAATTTTTGATAGTGGATAGCCGCTCCGCCTACCATGGAGTCCTCGAAAGACCTGCATTGAAGGATTTACAGGCGGTCACGTCCATATATCACTTGGCAATGAAGTTCCCGACGTCGGGAGGGGTCGCCAAGATTCACGACAATCAGACAGAGGCAAGGGCATGCTATATAAACGCATTACAAAAGTGGCAAAGTGCGAGGATGTCGCCTCAGCAAGAATGACCATACATTCAGAGCCAATGGATGTTGACCATGAAAAGTTGGATGAGGGGCTAGACCTTCCGGATCATAGGCTCCGGACTCTCTTGCCCTCCCGGTCGATGAGTGGAAGTATTTTCGGTGAATCCTCGGAACCAACCTAGGTGTTGCGGTGGGGAGAAACTTGAGGAAAAGATAAGGAGGAATTGAAGCGGTTCCTATGGGAGAACACTAATATCTTCGCGTGGAAGCACAGTGATATGGTGGGGATCGACCCATCTGTGGCATGCCATGCCCTAAAAGTGGATCCAAAAGTGCGCCCCAAGATATAAAAAAGAAGACCTTTGAGTGCCGAGAGGTATGGTGTCCTGAAGGAAGATGTTGACAAGCTGTTAGCCAATGGGTTCATCAGGGAAGCAGTCTACCCCCAATGGATATCTAACCCAGTGCTGGTAAGAAAGAGCACCAGGAAATGGAGAGTATACATAGACTTCTCGGACATAAACCAAGAGTGTCCTAAAGATAGCTTCCACATCTCAAGATCGACCGGTGGTCGATGCGACTACCGGCTATAAGCTACTTAGTTTTATGGATGCCTACTCGGGCTACAACTAGATCCCAATGTTCGTGGGTGATGAGAATCACACTTTGTTCATCACGCATCGGTGGTTTTGTTATAGGATGATGCCCTTCGCTTAAAGAACGCGGGAGCCACATATCGCCGATTGGTAAAGCGCATGTTCGCAGACGGATCGGAAACACAATGGAGGTGTACGTCGATGACATGCTCGTAAAAGCGTGAATGCCGAGGACCACATAGGGCACTTAAGGGAGATGTTCAGAGTACTCCGCAAATACCGCATGAAACTCAACCTCCTGAAGTGCGCCTTCAGAGTCTTGTCCGAGAAGTTCCTTGGTTACATGGTAAACCAACGCGAGATAGAGGCCAATCCTGAGAAGATTAAGGCACTCATCGAGATGCGGTCACCATCTTCTCCCAAGGAAGTTCAGAGCCTGACGGGAAGGTTAGCGGCCCTTAACCGATTCATTTCAAAGGCGACCGATCGTTGCTAGCCTTTTTTTCAGACCATCAAAGGAAGGAAGAGGTTTGAATGGACCGAAGAATGCGAGAAAGCCTTCCAAGACCTCAAGGTCCTCCTCAGAAAGTTCCCCATGCTGTCCAAAGCGAAGAATGGAGAAACGTTACTTGTTTACCTCGCCGTGTCCGAAAAGGCAGTAAGTTCGGTCTTAATCCAAGAAGAAGGCCCGGTGCAGCTTCCTGTCTATTATGTAAGCAAAGCCCTACAAGACGCTGAGAAGAGACCCCCAGACATGGAGAAACTCATCGCCTCCAGAAAACTCCGGCCGTACTTTTATTCTCATAGCATCGATGTCTTGATGAACCTCCCTCCGAGACAGATACTCCAAAAGTTGGACACCTCAAAAGGGCGATAAAATGGTCGGTCGAACTCAGCCCAATTCTATATCTCCTACAAGCTAATACCTCTATAAAAGGATTGGGCTTTGAAAGATTTTGTGGCTGAATTTGCCCATATCTCCGAGGGCTCGCTTGAGGCCCGACCCAGTGAGGTACCAACATGAAAACTATATATTGACGGATCCTCGGGCGAGGCCGGAGATGGGATTTTACAAGTCAGCCCCGATGGCCACAATCTCAATGCAGCGCTTTGCACGAGTTCAAAGCCTCAAACAACGATGCGAATACGAGGCGCCCTAGCGGTGCTTGAGGTGGCGCAAGAGATGAAGGCAAGAAAACTCAGATTCTGATGATTCACGGTACCGGTCGTTAGTCAAGTCAATGGGACCTTCGTGGCCCACGAACAGTCCATGGTGGCATACTTGACAAAGGCCAATGACCTGTTATTCCACTTTGAGGTATACGAACTCCTGCAGATTCTGCGAACGAAAAATGGTTACGCAGACGCCCTTTCGAAGTTGGCAAGCAGCAGAGACTCCAACCTGATTAAGGCTATCCCGGTCAAAAAGCTCAACCGGCCATCCATAGACGTGTCTCTAGCACCCACTACCATGATGATAGCTAAATCCCCTATATGGATGAAGAAAATCATCACATACTTGACCAACCAAGTGTTGCCAAGTGACAAACAAGAAGCACAGAAGCTCCGTAGGAGGGCAACGGAGTTCGTATTATAGGACAAGATCCTATATAAGAGACTGACCACTCCCTTATACCGCTTAACGCAAAGAGGAAGCATTGTATGTGATGTCGAGATACACGAGAGAATCTGCGGCAATCACTCATGAGGAATGGCTGTGGCACAGAAAGCCTCAAGGGGGGTACTATTGGCCTACCATGAAGAAAGACTCTCATAACTACGTGAAGAAATGCGACGGTGCCAGAAATTCACTACTATACCAAAGCTCCCAGCTCAGAACCTTACCCCGGTCACCAGTCCTTGGCCTTTCACCAAGTGGAGATTGACTTCATAGGTCAACTCCCAACTGGAAGGGGTGGGGTCAAATTCGCAGTCATAGCGGTGGACTGTTTCACCAAGTGGTGCGAAGCTGAACCCCTAGCCAAGATCACGGAGGAAAATACATGGAGGTTTGTGTAGAAAAATATTATATGTCACTTCGGAATCCCCCACTCCCTCATTTCCGACAATGGCACACAGTTCACTGGAAAGAAGTTCAACTCGAACTGCGAGGTCCTTGGTATTCGAAGAGATTTCTCCACCCCCTATTATCCACAGTCTAATGGCCAGGTGGAAGCTGTGAACAAGATCATCAAGCATATCCTTAAACGGAGGCTGGAATCCGCCAAAGGAGGGTGGGCTGAAGAATTACCTGAGACCCTATGGTCCTATTGAACCACTTCTCGGACGGCGACAGGTGAAACCCCATTTGCCATGGCATACGGGGCGGAGGCAATGATTCTCGTTGAAGTAGGGCTACCATATCTCAGGCACTTATGCTTCGATGAAGTGACAAATGACGATCTACGCAAGGCGAACCTGGACTTGCAGGACGAAAGACACGCAGACTCGCAGCTTCGCCTCGCGGTCTATCAAAGAAAATGGCTAGATACTACAACTCCAAGGTCAGAGGTAGGAGTTTTCACGTCAATTACTTCGTCTTGAAGAAAGTGTTCCAGGCTAATAGAAATGTGGGAGCTGGAACCCTCGGGCCGACCTGGAAAGGTCCTTACAAGATCATCGAAGAAATCGACCGGAACCCCACAGATTAGAAGACTCGAAGGAAAAGAGACGAGCCACCCCGGAATATCGTCCATCTGCGACCATATCATCGTGAGTTATATTTTACACTTCTCGGTTTCAAAGATTGTTTCCATCTCTAGACACCACGTCTTTTAATAAAGTTTATCGTGTTCTCAAACAAAAGTGTTATCGCATTGTTTTCGGCGAAGAAGGAGTGGGTCGCGCCAACTCTGTCAACTCATTTGGATAAACATTAAACGCGCATTCAAACAAGTAAAGACAATTCGGCGGCGAGAGAGTGTGGTTCACATCCAACTCGTCAACTCATTTGGATAAACATTAAAGGCGCATTCAAACAAGTAAAGACAATTCGCGGCGAGGCGGTGTGGTTCGCGCCAACTCTCATCAACTCATTGGATAAACATTAAACGCAAGATTCAAACAAGTAAAGATAATTCGGCAAATGAGGGAGTGTGGTTCATGGTCAACTCTGTCAACTCATTTGGATAAATATTAAACGCTCATTCAAACAAGTAAAGACAATTCGACAAAGAAGAGAGTGTGGTTCATGGCCAACTCATCAACTCATTTGGATAAACATTAAACACACATTCAAACAAGTAAAGACAATTCAACAGTGAGAGAGTGTGGTTTGCGGCCAACTCTATCAACTCGCTGGATAAACATTAAACGTGCATTCAAACAAGTAAAGACAATTCGATAGCGAGAAAGTGTAGTTCGCGGCCAACTCTGTCAACTCGCTGGATAAACATTAAACGCGCATTCAAACAAGTAAAGACAATTCGGCAGCGAGGGAGTGTGGTTCACAGCCAACTCTGTCAACTCACTGGATAAACATTAAACGCGCATTCAAACAAGTAAATGAAACTTGGCAGCTAGGGAGTATGGTTCACGGCTAACTCTGTCAACTCGTTGGATAAACGTTAGACGCGTATTCAAAACGAACAAAGATAATGGATTTTCGTTGGCCTACATGGCTGAATAAGACAGTTTACATGATAACATACGTCGTAAGAAGCTTTACATTTTCGAACCAAAAGACAACACTGGTAGGAACATGCAAGACTCTTACGTCCTAGTTGGACCCTTGGGGTCTGCATAACCTGGGACCCCGAGCTTAGCCAACAGATCCTGGGCCTTCGACAACTCATTCAGCGCCTCGGTCAATTCTTTAACTTTGGCATGGACCATGTTTTGACAAGACCTCAGCTGTGATTCAGCCTTCTTCTGAGCCTCTACATATGCCCTCTAGATTGTCTTAGCTTTAATAATGTCATATACGGTACGAGCCCTTGCGTCTTCAGAGAATACGAGCTGCTCCCGAAGATCTTTGTTTTCTGAACATAGCGCATCAACATCCTCATCCCTCTAACAAATTGGAGCACAATTCGTCAACCTTCATCGCCAAGATACTGTACAACTCGCAGATTAGCACGTGAGTCCGAGAGGTATACATTTCGGCTAATTTCAACAATTCCATCAGCTTCATGTTATCTGTAGCTTTACCGAAAGTAGAAGTCCAAAGCTTATGAACCGAGGCGGTTGCTATGGCGGCCGTGGCGGTAGTTTTCCCAACACCATTGGGTCTAACTCATCCCGACGAAACCCGATGTTGATGCGTTCGACATGAGGAGGTACAGGGGTTTGAAACGTCTCCTTCATGCTATCGGTTTTTGCCTTCCTCTTGCCTGATTGTCTCGAGTTTTCTGACGAAGGCGTAGGTCCCGTAGGAAACGAAACAGAAGGCGCCTCCGATGTCACTTTCGACGCTGGAGAGATAAATAGAGAACTGCCCACCATTGTCTTCGGTGTTTACAAAACAAGAACTCCGGAGTACATGCCGTAGAAGGTAATCGGAGGCGGAGGAGTGATATCATCCACAACCCTCCACGCCTTATCTTAAGCTTTGGGACATTGGGAAAGTAAAAACCTAACATGACCGCCGACAACCGAGATCCGAGTATGGCGGTAGGATAGCAAAGGTGGGAAAAATATAATGAAGTCCCACAAGCGTATATATAAGCAAGGGAGAATATGAGCAGTCAGATAAACCAGCACGTGGGAAAGGGGTGAATACACCTCAAATAAACTCTAGGAAGATGTAAAGGGTGCGTGAGGATATGCGCCTGCGAGATGGTACAAGCCACCACCGCATGGTGACACCACCAACACATATCCCGTGGAAGCGAAAAGTATGAGAGCCTCGCAAAGTTCGCGAGGCGTCTTGTCCTATGAGCTTCACAATTGCGCGAAAGCGAAGGCGGTGAACGCGAGAACTTTGGAATGGCGACTTGGCAGGGTCGTTCTTCGCCAAACCAAGTTGCCCGATCCAAATACTACAAGCAATCCACACAAACGAAACAACCATGGGAATTCTAGTACAATCTTATTTTATTCATCATAATTCGAGTACTGCGCGAAACAAACAAGCATAATCATTATCTTACTACCTCACCGCCTCTTGGTGGTACATATTGGGATATTAGATATACTAGGTCTATACACTTGTCTTCGTCACCCCAAGTCTCGCTGGGGATGAAAATCTGGTTCCACCATGATCGGAAGTCTCCTAAAATTAATACGAGTTGATTTGGTGACTAATTAGGCATCTTCGCTCAAAAATGCCGTTGACACCTTTGGCAGATGGCTTCCAGACCTCCTCACCGAATCGTGGACGCACTGCTCAAGCATGGTCGGGCTAAGGTTACTAGGCCCAACCCTCCTATACGTTTGGTCCTTTGAACGTTGATTAGCTGGGCATTTGGCCCTTTAAATGTTGATTCTTCAATTGTTAGGCATTCTGGACGCCGTTTCTTTATTCGTACCTCCATAGCACGTTTGATATAAAAGGTATGGTCACACGACTCAAGAAAAATTGTGACGCTGGAAGCTAATTCACGTGATTTACCAGAGTTACGCATGCGTAAGGAACATGATCAAGGGCCCTTAGTATTTTTTATAGAGGCTGCATGGGAACTTGACATAAGGTAATAAATGCAACTCTCCAAAGGGTATTTGGAACGCCACACGACTATGTTGCCTTTCCACTTACCAAGGGATATTAAAGACGTCGACCCTCCGTGATTCTACAAAAACTCAAAGACTATTAATGCCCAAGGAATGATTCCTCAATTTGGGACCTACTTCCCATGCCCGGTAGGCACAATCACTCATGAAATTAAATCATCGGGGCAAAAGATACGCTAGGAAAACAAATTTGATAGTTAATGCGAGAACATACGCAAAGGAAGGAAACAAAGTTTTAAGTTTAAATGCCTTGAGTCTCTCTAAAGGTCGGTATGATGCGCCTTCCTCCAGCAGTGGGGGATTTGATCATCGGCTTCACGGAACAATGTCTATCGTCGAGCCTTGGTAGGAGCCTCAGGAAGGAATGAAATATCCACGCCCGGATGGATTTCCGCGATCTGCTCTACCAGCTGCTCGTCTCCAATGGTTATCAAGCGATGGGTGAGGTCCTGATACTCGGGCATGTCTATGAACGCGTCCTGATACACTTCCACCGTCTTGGCCTCGACATCCGTACACTCGACCCTGACCCTCTCCAACTCCTACTTCGTCGCGGCCATCAGCTTCTCTTTTTCTACTGCGATGATCTCTAGACTGCTATTCGCAGTGGCTAGCGCAGTCTCAGCTGCGAGGGTCCGGTCTTCGGCCAATTTCTGAGCCTCCTCGGCATGCTTTTGAGAAGCTTTGGTAGCCCTCTTCTGATTTCGAGCTTGTTTCACACTTTCTTTGGTAGCCTTCAACTCGATTTCATACTTGGCCCTCGTATCGGCCTCCTTCGTCACAACCAAATCTAGCTTGAACTGGAGGGCCCTCTTCTCAGACTCCAGCTGTTCTCGAGACCCATGGCCTTTCGTCTTGAGCAACTTCTGGACTTGGCCTCTCCTTCACTGACCGCCATCAAAGTTTTCCAGGGTGTCGAATAACTCTTTGGCCATAACCAGTCCCCGTATCAAGTTCATATCCGCCATTTACAGCTGCTCGCGTATAGTGGCTTTCTCGACCGCTTTTTTCCACTTTTGGGTCCAGTATTTGTACACGCTCACTGCCATCATCACATGGTGGGCATGGAGCATTTCCATTACGAAGTTTCTAATTCCCTCTTGTCTTTGGAAAATGCGAGATACGACTCCCACTAACCAACCGATGAGCCATAATTCCCTATACCCTCGGCCCCCTCCATCGTGGCGCGATGACTCATCGGTGCCTTTCTTCAACCCACTTTCGCTTTGTGGGCATTCCTCATAAACCTCCCACGGCTATAAGAGCCTTCCTTTTTCGGGCGGCCTCATCCGTGTCATCGCTAATTCATTTTTCCTTATCCTTGGAGGGAGGGGTCGGTGATGGATAAGAGGACGGGCGCAGAGGTGGAGGAGGAACAGTCATGCCGAGACACGGAACATCGGAGGTCGAATGATGAAGCGCCCTTAACGTGGCGAGGCCCTGGACCGATGAACCCTCTCCACTGGTACGACGGACAAGATGCCTTTCACGGGGGAGCCTGGGCCGATGAACCCTCTACTGCTGGTGTGACGCAGGCGAGGTGGAGTGTGGAATTTTCTTGAACATGAAAGTCATCGACATAAACACCTAGATGCAACTCATTAAGGCAACTCTTCATGAAAAAACCAATATAACGCAACTTACGAGACTCACCCATAAGTCCATAGCAGTCAATAAGTTGTCGATCCTTCAACAAGTTTCGAGACTGACGAAGTCGTTGCTGGCGCTTCGCACCCTATCCCACTTCAACCTCAACTCTCATTGGTTTCTCTTGGGATAGGTGGCTTCCCTATGATCGCAAAAGTAAGCAAGACATTAAGTTAGGAACTATGGTTAAAACCGCACAAAGAGGCAAAGATATACCAAGTTCTCTAAATTGACGAGGAATAGACACGTGGAGAAGAGGGTCATTCGGCATAAATTCCGATCTCCTCCTACGAAGATGAGCCCTCCTTCCGGTTATGCACTTTGTTGGGACCGCTTCGGTGGCCGTCTCCTATTTCGCCCGGCCGATGAGAGATGTTGTACCGGTCAGCGCAGATCGGCGGGGGTCGGTATATAGATTCAAACTCTCTCGAGGTTGGGTTTCCTCCTCACCGACAATGCTCCACAATAGGTACGATGCCACAATCTGCCCCCAACCATTCGGTGTTATTTGGCAAGGCCGATTCGATCTTCGAACCTCGTAGAAGAAATGGTGCATGGGCGGCGAAGGCCCTGCTACATCGTAGGTTCAGAATCGCGAACGAATCCTTGGTGGATCGTCGGCGCATTCCTCGGTCCGGAGCCACGAGTGTCACGGACTTGAAATGTCATAGATAACCGTATGTCCTCCAACCCACCTTAATGATCCTCGAAAAAAGCCATGGACGCGGTGGCCGATCGCTGAGCTCTTCGTCAAAGCGCCATGGCGGCCGGGCATCCCTCTTATCGAGCGATCCCTCATCTCAGATATCGGCCGTCAAGCACCCATTTCTCTCGGTCTCTTTCGGCGATGCAGTTGGGCAAGCTCCTCTCCCACTTGTCAGGAGGGTAGACATGCGTGCGGTGAAGGCGCTTGATTCACTTCCCGCACAACCTCGGATGATGAAGATGATGAGGCGGATGATGGTGACTCACCTGAATACTAGGGTTTGTCCGAGCGTCCAATTGATTACCGCGAGTCATCGCTTCAGGGACGACATTACAACCACTTCTCAATCTCGAAGATGATACTTCTCGTCACTTAACGTGTGGCGGTGGTATAATCCCAAATTATGGACTCAAGGAATAATCACGAAAAGCGGACTACAAAACAAATCACAACAACTCTCGGTAAGGCTTACCTCGAAATGCAAGTTAGAACAATGCACACGCTTGAAATTTCTTG